>CM046434.1:33510726-33688226 GCA_025506505.1 Flaveria sonorensis
ACGGGTACGGCTTGATTGGTTGTCGGCGGATTTGGTTTGTTGGGGTTTAGGGTGACAAGCGAGCAGTGAGTGAGGCGTCAAACGGTTTTGGGTGATCGATGACAATCAGATGTTAAGAGCGACGACAACTATAGACGGAGGTGGTGTTCGGCGGCGGTAGAGGTCGGAGGTGGCGGTGGGAGCAGCGAGCGTCGACGGTTGGGGGTGGCGGCAGTTGGGGGCGGCAGCGGTCGTGGGCGTCGGGGTCGGTAGCGGGCGATGACGATCGGGGGCGTCAAGGTCGGCGGAGGTCGAAGAGGTTGGCAACGGTCGTCAGTAGTGTCGGTTGGCGGTAGGCGGGGGTGGTAGGTGGCGGGAGCTGGCGGAGACGGGAGTCGGTGGTATTTGAAATCCTTTAAAATATAGAAGGATTTTGAAATCTTTCATTTGAAGAAATTTGAGGAAATTAATTTTAATTCCAATTCTAATTTTTTTCGCAACCAAACACGTTAATAATAAAATTTAAACTTCAAATTCCATCTATTTCTTACCAAGCAAACAAAATAACTTATGAAACTTAGATTCCAATTACTTTAAATTTTATTAAATTCCTGTATATCAAACGTCCCATTTGCTTCTGCATGATATAGTTGAATGTGAAAGCTGACATAGTAGGAGGTGAAACTTATAATATTTTTAGATATAACCATGTGTAATATTAATGTTACATCGCAAGTGTAATTTGTCAAATGAATATTTTTTTAATAAAAATGTTAATACAGAATCTAAGTTGGTGTACCCTTTTTTCCAAATTCAACATCCACTGACATATATATGATCTGTTTATTTTACTTAACTAACACAAAGAAACAATTTATAAATTCAAGTAGATTATGGTCTCTGGAAGAGAACTTACTAAAATAAAAGAAATAATCATCAAATAACCCAATTTTACATAAATAAATTATATAAAACAACAAACCTCTACATATTTAGAGCTTATAAATAACATTAAACTCATAAACCATTAACAATTAGTCGTTATCAGCTTGGGTAATCACACACAGTTATCTGCAACTGGGGCTCCGCCACCGGCTGCCTTACAAATGCCCTTCTCCACCAGATCTCAAATGCCCTTTGTATATTCGGGCAATCATCGCCTTTTTCCAGAAACCGACCAAACCAACTCATCAGAAAAGCTTCTTGTAGTGATAATGGCAATGTAAGTATAATCTGACTCAATCCCTCTTCAATCAGCCTCCGATGAACCATTCTCGAGTCCCTTTTCATCCATCCAAAATCGTCATATAAAGCTTCCAACCACGTGGACAGCAGACCTGAACGCGTCTCTTTTGGTACTAAAACATTCCCTCTACCAATTGCAATGCATAATTGTGCAGTAATCCTGCTGACTTTGTGTCTGTACATTACTGGAACCTTTGAATGAAGGATGGCAAGCTCGTTTTGTTCCGACCATAATTGAACAAACTCTTCACTTATTTGTTTTTCGATTAAGATATCAACAACCCATTCGAGATTATCAGCTACTCGACCGATTTCACTCATAATTCCCCTGTTCTCCTCATGAGATGTTGCTTCAGATAAGCAATGTATAAGGGAAGTTAGACAGTTATGACATATCGTATAAAGTGTTTCTTTGGAGATATCGAGTTTGCTGTGCGTATAACTATGCTCCAAACTAGATGAGTCTTCTTTAAGTAGTCGGGAAATTAGGGTTTTCATTTCTTTACGAGCTTTTTCGTCTTTTGCGTGTAGAACTCCTGTGATTAACCTTGAGAAGATGCCATCAATTTTTGTAGATGTTGATGGCTCTAATGCTAATCGTTGTAGAACTTCATGATTGTTATGATGGTGGAGTTCTTTAAGATTTGCTATTACTCTCTCTTCTTCTTCTTCTGACCAAGGAACTGCTTCTAAATACTCTAAACATGATGATATCCCATCATCATATTTCAATGCATCACATACCTACAAAGATAAAAAGAGATCATGCAACCGAATGGTCAGGTGGTATCATATACCTAAATTTCAATGCATCACATACTACAACAATTGGAATGAAATAATTGCTCTATTCTGGACAACAAAGTAAAAATTTGGAGGAGATTTCGAAGGCAGGTGCAAAGACTTCACAAAATTTTGGTGCTAATTACACAGATGATCTGGTGGTATCAAACAACTAAATTTCAATGCATCACATACCCACATCAATTCGTATTCTGAACACTAAAGTCAAAAAACTCAAAGTGGCCAAAAAGACAAAAATGGCCTAACAATCTAAAACATGCCTAAAACAGCTAAAGTGGCTGGGAATGCATGTGTGCCTTGATTGGCTCGGGCGCGCTCTTTTTAAACGCCTTGCGCCTAGGGACAAGTGCGCCTTGAGCCTTTGACTACTATGATGTTCTATCTAGTTTGAGGATTCTGATCTAGGAGCTTCTGGAATGTGACGAAAGGGATCGTGGTGGGATCATTTAAAAAAATATTTTTTAAAACACTCGTTTTAAGATTGTTAAGAAACATTTCGTGCTAAGAATATTCTTTTTGAAAACTGTCATTTGTAATAAAATCTCATTATTTAAAAACTATAAATAACTTTTCGTATTTAATAAAAGTTTGCTTTGACAAAATATCAATTTTATAAATATCTCATTGTTTAAAAACTCCGTATTTCAGTTTTTTTTTTAGTTTGTTTAAGATAACAGTTTTATACAAAACTTTCATTTTAAAAAATGATTGGTTTTAGAATATTTCATTGTAAAAAGATACGTTGTTTAAAAAATTTCATAGTTTGTAAAAAAAATTTCAAAAAGTGTATTTATTTAATAAAAAATATTTAGTTTTTAATTAATTGAAAAATATGTTGATAAAAAATATTGATTTTAGAAAATTTGAAATGTTTAAAATAAGAGAGAGGGAGGGAGGGAGGGAGAGAGAGGGAGAGAATTAAGAAATTGGTTATTTTGGTTTTTAAAAAATCGATAAATGATGTGGGCGGTAAAATAAGTGATAGAATTAATATAATAATGACATGTGTCCATCCGATATAATCATTTATTAGTATAAATTTTGCTCTTCTTTCGTAACGATAAGGGTGATTTTACATACAGCATTGGTAGGGACCAAACTTGAGACCAAATCCGTAATTTCTAAAAGTCACGACAAAATCCATAATTTAGACATACCATTCGTTTAACTGACTCCTAAATTCTCACACCCACAAACATGATAGAAATTAGGCAACCTGGTTGACTTTGTAGAGTAAGATAGATCATGATTAGAATCTAAACTAGCATCATTGCATGATTTTCAGTTTTAGTTAGTTTTGGTTGAAAATTCTAACACTTTTGTTGATGTTAGTTACATCTGAATTGCAAAGTTCTTCAACCAAATTAATAATCCTACACCAACTTGAGTAAAAGAATTGAACATCAAAGTCTAAGAAACGCAAAATTCTGACGGATTTCTAGGACAGTACAAAGATTCCAGTAATAATAAAAAGAGAAGAAAAAAAACACAAATGCATACCTTGAGCAGGCCCAAGATCTTAGACACAGCTTCACCGATCATCTTCTTCTTCGGCTCATCATAATACATCAAAACTAGGGTTTCCAGATAAACTTCAACATCATCACACTCACAAATCTCGACGGAATGATGGGAGCCACTCCTCCGACCGAATTTCTCCTTAAAGAACTGGCTCCGACGGACCAACACTTGGCGGTGAACATCCATTGACACGCTGAAACCATCACGTGCTGTAAGTGTGAGTTTGACATCTGCGAACCCTAAGCCCCAATCGCTAGAACTTTTGAAAGGGGCTCCGGACAAAACCCTAGCAACCCGTTCCTCGATCCGGATTCGGTCGGTGTCGAGGGAGTGGGAGTGGGCAGAGGGCCTGGAGTCTCGGGTGTGCTCTTCGGTCATCATCTCGAAGAGGGTGGGGCTGGGGCTGGGGCTGGATCGGATCGGGGCTTGGAAGGGTCGGGTCGATTCGGAAGGGGAAGATGGCGGAGGAGAGAGGAAGTAGTCGGAGATGAAACCTTGTTTTAACATGGTGGATACCTGTTGCTTGGACTTTGTGAGCTCAGATGACGCCATTGAAGCACTTTCTTGCTGTTTGGAGGTGACAGAGAGGATCTCGCTCAAGCAGTGACCGTCCCCAGTCATGTATATGAAAATTGTATAGCTTTGTAAAATACTAATAAAGTTGCAAAGTATTGTTTTGATTATATAACTTATGAATTTTTTTTTCTTAATTAGGTTATTCAAGAATTTTCTTTTTCCAAAATAAATCATTAAAATTTATGGATTGTTATTGAACCGGTCACTCAACTGGTTCGTTGGTCAAACCGATCGAACTGTTTAATGAACCAGATTATAACATTATAATAGTATATTATTTAGAATAATATTGAATGAATATACAGGGTTGGTTAAAATAAAAAAAAAAGATTTTTCTAAAAAATGTAAGAAACAATCCTAGCCTTCCATTTTAAAAATCGATGGCCAAGATTAGATTTTATTAAAAATGAGTTGCTACAATACGCTGAAGGGCATATTAGTAATTTTACACAGTCTTTCAAAACACAAAATCGAAGTCTGAGAACGGGAAGCGACGATACGGTTACCTTCTCCATTTTTCGCCGAATGATTTGTCGAAGAAATCACCGAGTTTATGAAATAAATGAAGAACTCTAACACGAATCCTAAGAGTAAGTTCATTATTGTGTTAATGACATTGCATTGTACTGATTTCATATATAATCGTTAGTCATTTGATTTTTTTTAGATTACAAGGCAAAATCGAGTTCAAACAAGGAGTAATTCACTATGATTATTGCGATTATCGTTAATGAAATCCTAATTAAAAAGCATTCAAATAGGTTACTGATTTGATTTTTATTGGATTGTCGGGAAAAATCGACTTCAAACAAGGAATAATTTACAAAATCCTAAACAAATAGCACAGAAATAGGTTACAAACATCAAAGGTAATTCTCGTAACTTGTTTAATTTTATGATCGCTAATGTACTTGTTTAGCATGAAGTAATATTGTCATTTATGTGATGGCTTAGAATTGACAAATCATCAACTGATATCGTCATTTATGCATTCATACTGTGTAGAAGCCTCTCGAAGATTAACATTTAGTCTTTATTAGTCTTTGTATAGTTTTGTCATAGTTTAGGGACTTATTTGTAAATATACGTTCCTTATTTTGTTTTGTTTGATAGTATAAATAGCATAGTTTGTTTAAAGTAGGAAGACCTTAGAAGAACCGTAGAATCAGTTAGAACGACTTGTAACTGTTTTTCTTACACTTGTACTTTCTATGCTTACTATCAATGAAAAACTATGAATTTTTCTGATTTGTTTGCATTGAATTGATTACTTGTGTTTGTTTGATTGAATTGTATCATAATATCATCACAGATCGATTCATTTTGATCCTATCATACTGTAATTATGAAAAAAACGTCATCAAACTTTAGTGTCCTTACTATGTGTTGTTTTCGTAGTATAAATGACAAATCATGAACTGATATTGTTTAATTTGATGATGGCGAATGTACTTGTTTCAACTATTAAAAGCGATAAAGTGAGAAATAATATCAATTGATCCTTGTGTTTTTGCTGATTATCGTTAATGAAGTTACATAGAATTAATGACAAATCATGAACTGATATTGTCATTTATGTCATGGTTTAGCATTTTCAAATCATGAACTGATATCGGCATTTATGCATTCAGTGTACAAAAAAAATGTCATCAAACGATATAGTAAGAAATAATATCGATTGATCCTTGTGCTATTTTGTAGTTTAGTAATGATTTGTGCTAAATATCTCAATCATCTAATGAGTTGTAGTTTTGTAATGATCTGTGTTAGTGGATATATTTGTAGTGTAATAAAAGTTTAGTATATTTCATCTTGTGTTGTTTAATAGAATCAACAATATAAAAGCATGAATTGAGAATGTGTACTATATAAGTGAATCCAGGAACGATATAGGAATTATCAAATTTGATTTTAACAAGTATTTATCGTGGAATTACCAATACTTGTTGTTTAATTGATTAATGAACTTGAAATCGATCAAACAGTATAATAAACAATCAAAATATAATAATAAACAAACCACGATTGCTCAACAATCAATCGATTGTGATGCTTCTTCTGCTACTGATTCTATTGTTATGATTGTTATATGATCTGATATTGCTTGATCGTATGTTAATCATCATCTGTTACATGTTCTTGATCTCTTGTTATATAGAGATCTTATTCTGTTCCTAAAACATTGCTAATCTTTCGCTATCCTGATGCTATAATTAAGCTAACTTCCTATAGCTATCCGAATCCTTACCACATTTATGGGTATAGGAGTTCGTGATTTACAATAAAATAAATACAAATAATATTGTTGATGTGACGTGGTATCTTAGCTTGAATTATATGTCTTCCACCGCCATTGACTCGATGTTGTTGCTCTGACATGTTGACTTGTTGACTATGTTGCGTACTTGATGATGTGAAATCAATACAAGTTTGTTAATCTTCCGTAGGAATTGGTCTTCCATAGGAAGTTCTTATTCCGCAGCAACACTTTGTCTTCAGCATTTGTTCTTTAGTGGTTGTGCTTCTGCAAAAGTTCTTGTTCATCAGCAGCTCCACTTGATCTTTGGTCTTGTTCAGCAGTTGTTGTTCTTCCGTAGGAGATCTACGGAAGCACAAACTTCAGTTGTACTCTTGAGAACATCCACGGAACAATACTTATTCATCCACAGTTTGTTCTAACACTTAGTCAATTTTCCTAACTGACCAAGTCTGATGTTTACTGCAATCATTCACATATCAACACATATATTATTAGATACATTATAAATTAATGCAGGATAGTATATCATGCAATTCATAAACTCAAAATGTAATCAATGCATTATATTATATCATCAAAATTATAATTACAAAGAGTGATTACAAGAGTTTGATCTGTCATCTAAACCTATACATGAGATCTATACCTAACAATACTCCCCCTTAGGTTTAGACTCTAGTAATCATGGGTTTAGGTCTTTCAGTTCTTGGACTCTTGCCAAAATATTGTGTTGAAATAACTGTAAGGCCCCGTTCCCGGGACGCTTACAGCTGGACCGTCATTGCATAAAATATTTAAAACATACATTACTTTTGCAGCGAAATTTAAAAACTTTCATTAGTAATTAAAAACATGTCATCACATTATATCATTGTTACATTTCAAAATATGATATTATAACAAAACATTCAAAACGTCCCCAGTAGCGTATGCATCCATGCCTGCAACTCCTTAGTATCAACAAAATACCTGCCAACTATCATGCATACAAAAAGCCAGCGATGCTGAGTGAGTTCTAGTTTTATAAATAAAATACTTTAATTTTGTTAAAACCACGTTTTACTTTCGTTCGCGATCACGCATCATACGTACACTTTGATAATAATTAATTATTATCTTCATCATCATTCATCAGTCAATACAATACTTATTATCATATGAATCCTTCCTCATGCAATACCCCCGACTCATGTCTGAAGACTAATACTGTGTCGGGGCCTGTAAACAAACCCCCGACTCATGTCCGAAGACTGACACAGTACCGGGGCGAGCAACAAGACCTCATCTCAATCTCATACCATCCTGTCTCATGCAATACTCCCGACTCATGTCCGAAGACCGACACAGTACCGGGGTACGCGACACGGATCTCATCATCCGTTACTTCCATACTTATCATTCGTTATCTTCCACTTTCGTTACATAATACTTTACGTATGCACATTCATACATGATACCATGTAAAGTCATAACATAATACATAACGTATTACATAACATAATACATACGTTTTGAAAACCGTTTAACGAAGAAAAATAACAGACCACACACACTTATACACATCATAAACCTCATCGCATCACCATGCATACATCAAGCATAAGACATCACAACACCAAAGAACCTATCTCAACCATCTACGTCTTAAAACCCCATAGAAAATCCTAAGTCCAAAATGAGGCATATGGAGCATTTCAGGCGCATGAGCATAAAAATTCTAAGTAAAAACAGTCTGGGCGCATTAGCACTATGCAGGCGCATGAGCCCTGCTTAGTCGCATCAACACTTAGGCGCATGGGCAACTCTGGGCGCATGACCAATACTTAGGCGCATCAACACTTATTCTGGGCGCATGGATTTGGGTGCATGACCAATACTTAGGCGCATCAACACTTATTCTGGGCGCATGGGCACTATTTGGGCGCATGACCAATACTTAGGCGCATCAACACTTATTCTGGGCGCATGGAACACTGTTCAGGCGCATGTCCACTATTTGGGGGCATCACCTTGGGTGCCTGAGGACAGTTAGGCGCATGAGAACTTTCTGAAAATTTCTAAACTACCATAAACACCCGAAACCTTTCTAACATTACCCAAACACAGATCTAACATCCTAAGGCCCTTAAAACATACTAACAACAATTCTAACCACCAAAACAACACCAAAACTTACATTCACAGAACATCATTCGAACAACAGGCAAAACTCACGGTTACATTTAAAAACCTTTGTTTGGTATGCATAATAGCCCCACTAGCAGATCTTCGAACTAAACACCTCCACTAGCAATTCAGCTCCAAATTCCCAAAACAAGCACTAAAACATCAAGAACTTCAGTCAAGAAGTTGTGAATTCGGTTAAAACCCAACATATACTTGAGAAACTAACCTTTTGCAGCTTCTTCTTCCTTTTTCTCTCAAACACCAAGAGTTCTTCTTCTCTTTTCTTCTTCAGCTGAGAGCAAGATTGCAGATCCACTTTAAGTGGGCGGCCATACTCTCATTATATTAAAATAATGGACTTTTGTGCTTTTTACACTTTTCCCCCTTCTACTTGTGTCCATATTCTTTTCATTCTAGATACTTTTCTTTGTTCTTCTTTTTAATAAAAATTCAGAATGTTACAATAACTCACGACATTCTTTTGATCTTCAAATTTGTACTTGATCTGCCATCTTCCTATTCTATTTAAAGTTTTGTATTTCAAGCCTAGGATATCCTCTTCAGTGGTGAGTGTTGCAACAACACTATTATTAGACACCACCTCCAATTCATCCTGATCTGAAATTCTTAGTTTTGTTATGTGCTTGATCTTTGTTTCCATTAACTGCCCATCCTCAAACTTTCTTCTTTTATGCACCTTAGCATGTAGTTTGTCTATGACTTGAATCAGATGAACATATAGGCACTGGTCATTCTGAGCAGTTTGGTCATTCAACTTTGGGAAGAATTTGTCATGTAAGTATGATGTGTAGCTTGGGTGTAGGAGTTTGATCTCCATCGGGTCAAATAGTCTTATGCTTGAGGCTTTCTTCTGGGATCATTCCTCTGCAGCACCAACTCTTTAGTCTTTTCAACATAACCCCATTCAGTGATAAGGAAAGATAACCGATTTCCCTCAATCACTTTTATAGCTGCATTGGCCATGTCATCATATCCATTTCTTTATTTAAATTCAACATCAACAAGTTGAGAACTGGAATGAGACCTTCTCTGACTTCTTCTCCTGTGCTCAGCATCTACTCTTTTTGCTTTTTTGAGCACATCCCCTTTGAACTTGTGACTCAGCTTGGCCACAAGTCCAAAGAAGTCTCTACCTCTTAGACTGATTGGGTAGTTAGTGATAGGAGTGCTTTGTAGAGTGGTTAGATCAGCATCTGGTAGTATGAGAATGTTTCCACCAAGGGAAAGTATTGGACCATACCAGATGCTCTCTTAATCATAGCACAATCCCAGTCTGAGTCAAATTTTCATGCTATTATCTTGTTTTCTTCTGCTGCACTTGGAGTTGTCATCAGATCAACAAGTCAAATTAAAGTAGTCTTCTGTTTAGTGACCTCTCTGACAGTAGTGCCCAGAGGCCAGATCTTGTTAGGAATCACATCCCTTGGCTCTCTTATCATTTGTTCAATTCCTCTGTGCATGTCTTTGACTTCAACTACAGTTGACTCAGCAGGAGTTTGATCAGATTGATGTTGATGAGCAGGATTGGGAGCCCTAGTCCTGAACTTCACTCTTGTGTTCAGCTCAGTATTCATCACATATTCCATCATTCGTCTAAGCTCACCAACTATTCTTCCCTTGAGTTCATGCTGCTCATAATTATGACTTTGTAACCAGCAGATCATGTTGTATCTTGTTAGTTTGGCTGTGTCACAATGTCCTAACTCCTTTCTGATATTCTCCATTGCCTTGAACTTGGAGAAGGTTTCATAGTTGCATACAGGGAGCATCATTCTGACAGCATCAAACTCTTTTAGTGTTTGAATCAACTCAGACATGTTCATCTTCTCCACCATGTCATAGGGAAATCCATTATTAATTAGGTCTATGAACATGGCAGAGTGAGGTCTTTCTTCTAGAATGTCTTTTGTTGTTAACAATTCATCATCTTCAACTTCTTTAGCCACTTCAGCAGGCTCTTCTTTTGTCAGTTCTTCCCACTCCGCATCACTGTCTTCTTTACTTTGTTCCACTGGGGCTAAATGCTCCGGTGAATCTAGTTTTATTCTTTTTGGTGATTCACCAGAAACATCAGTTGTTTTCCCCAGGTATTTTCTTTTTCTGCTATAAGTGATCATGGTTGACTCACTTTTGATCAATTTAGCTTCAGATAACTTCTTCTTTAACCTCTCAATCTCATGATCTTTGGCTTTCAACTGATCTGATTGTTCATCAACTAAGTCATTCAAAGCATCTATCACTTTATTATCTATCTCAACATCTTCTCTCAGCCTTTTCAACCTTCCTTCCAAACTAGTGATTGTAGCATCTTTCTCAGCTATCATTCCGTCTTTCTCTATCAGCTCTTTCTTCATTTTCCTTAACTTTTCTAACTTCCTGTTGCTTTTAATGATCAAATTGTTGTATTTTGCCACCAAGTAGCTCTTACTCACATCAATATCTTCTTCATTCAAGTCATCTTTATTATAAGCAATGATGTCAACATATCTCCTCTCCTCTTGTTCAACATTCTCATCTTTCTCCTTTTCAACTTCTATACAAATCTCCTCTGTATCATCATCATTGACAGCATCATAAACATCCTCATCCAGGTTGAGTTCCTCGGTTGGTGTTTGGCTATCAATAGGTTCAGTAGGAGTTAGTTCAGTTTGACTTGAATGTGTAGGTGTTTGAGTGAGTGAGGGTGATATGGGCTCTGTAGCACCAGTGTGTATTGATGACTGAGATTGAGCTGGTGTACAGGGTTGAGTATGTTCACTGGAAGGTGAATCCAGTTGAGCGAGTGGTGATTGTGTCAATTCGATGACAGGTGTTGGTGGTTAAGACTGAGGTTGTTCAGGGGATTGAGTTGGTGGGGTGTGATGTTATGGTTCCTCAGCCCATAGAAGTTTTGGTGGTATGTCTTCTATCTCATCTAGGACATGGGTGAACATCTCTACATCTCCTCCTTGGTATTGCCCAGTTAGTTTGTTGAGGAGTGATCTGCCCAGGTGAGTTTGCACGCATACATCACCATCTCTTCCAATGTTTGGCAGCTGTGCATTGATGATGAGTTGCATGAATCTTGGGAACATGTACATCTTATTCTCTTTATGCACATGTATGTGATCACATAGGCAGTTGAGGATGTACTTGGAGTAGCTGTACTTTCTCCCCTCAAACATCCCTATGATTCCGGAAGAGATATGCCTGGAGAATCTATCCAACCCTGACTTCCGGTTGGATATACACTTTAGATAAGTATGGCATAAGAATCGATGTGGTTTGCTCAGCCTTCCCTTCTTGATCTCACCATTGCGGTAGTCATCGTCATAGCCCATCAGACCAAAAACTCTCTAAATGTATTCATGATCAAATACATCAGGATGGCCTTCTTTTGAGTCTTCGAGCTCGAGAACTCTCCTGATGGTTTGCTCATCAATCCTCAATTGATGAACGCTAATGGACGCATGAATTACTTTTTCGTCCTCTTTTTCTCTATCCAAGCGGACTCCTAGAAGTCCATCACATGTGATAGATAGATAATGGGGTCCGCAGTCAGTGCATAGATGAGTCTTGTTCTTCTCAGGTATCTTATAATGTCTCTGCATTCGTCCTCCACATCTGGATTCAGAAAAGCACAGACATTGTGGTCTTTTACAAACCGATTAGCCATAATGGTAGCGATGTTTGAGTAGTGTTCGGTGTAGAAGGTGAAGAAGGAGGTTTCCAAAGAAAGGATTTCTAGGTCAGAAAGTGTTTTTGGGAGTGAATAGAGAGTCCAACAGTCAAGATGCCCTTTCATACTTTTCCAGGCTGTTTAACTCTTATTTTAATGATGTGGGACCCATTTACCCTTTTTACCCTTCCAAGGTTATCTGGATAATTAATATCTATGTAAGTAATTAATACTTATGCATGCCAGACATTTGGTTTTAGATCTTTCATAGAATATCTACGGAAGTCAAAGATTGTTTAATCCTGTCTTCCGCAGAGCATCTACGGAAGACACAAATTGTGATCCAAAGGTTAATTTGCTTCCGAAGATAATTTTGATTATCTTCCGAAGGAAATTTTCTTCCGCAGATAACATTACGATAAAGTTTCTGTGTATGAATTAACATATAGTTAATCCATTTGTTGTTTGCTGTTGGACCTTATGACTTTACTTCATGGTAATTGTGCAAAAATAATTACACACTTCAGATATCCTGCAGCCAAGTTAGTGCTCAAGTTTCAATTTTCTCCATATCATTATGTTAGGATCAGTTAAAATCAGTTTCATGCTTTGACTACTCCCCCTAAATTTATGATTAATCATAAACTTATGTATTTATCAAAAATTTATAACTAAACAGCATGAACAATAGTAATCTGTCTGGCTGATAATCATAGAGAAAAGAAGTGTTGGTTAAAGTTTGTTATAGGCAAATATATGATATACTAGGGATCATACTATAAACCAGGTAATATCCTGCATATTATTGTCGAGGTAATGGTCTACTTGATCTAGTGAAGATTGCAAATATTGTGATCCACAAAAATTCAAAGAAGAGTGTAAATTCAACTGTTCATGCTGTTTATCATGTTTTGGTAAGAATTAAAGAGAAACAAAGATGAACGCATCATTGAAGTTGCGTGAAAGTTAGTCCCCCTGAACGTAATCAAGTTATCACTTTATCACACTTAAACCATGTTTCGTAGAGTATAAGCTCTATCTTAAGATTTTCTTTGAAATCTTATTAATACTGAGATGGTTTGGTTGCTCCTTGAATTTAATATACAGTTGATCACTTTGTATTCTTTTAGAGAAGTTCCTTTTTGGAACATTTGATGATCAGCATCAGTTCACCAGGTCTTTACTCATGTAAAACAGAGGTGCCCTTTGACCCAGGTCTTTGCTCACGCAAAACAGAGGGTCATGATGCGTAAAGATAGAGGTTATATGGTGTTGCAACATAGTAAGTATGTGTGGGTGATGAACATGATCACATCCTGAGAAGACTTACTTGTGTGCTCCTGACAATGACTTGTCCACACTAAGTCATCTTAGCGTTATGTTGTGCATGACATATGTTATTTTCCACTCAAGCTGAACCTATTTACACATCCAACACATCTGATCATTAGTTAGTTGGTGAGTTGAAAGCAGTGATATATGTCAAGTTATAGTGTACTATTATATCCTTAGTATATCAACTGCCTTATGTAGTTGTTTGTTTTGATAATGTGTGTGCCTTTCTCATATGATTACAAGTAATGGACAAATATTTCTGTTGTTATTGTGATCTAATCTAAGTTGAGCATGCCTAAGGACTCAATTAAGAAATTAAATCTAACTGAATCAAAGGCTTTAGTGAACAAATCAGCAAGTTGATTTGTTGTGTCCACTTTGATCAACTTGATTAGACCCTTTTTTGAACAGTTTCTCAGAAAATGGTATCTGATTTCAATGTGTTTAGTTTTACTATGTTGTACTGGATTAGCAGTGATGAACATAGCAACTAAGTTATCTATGTAAATTGGAGTTTGAAGAAAATTGTAACCATAGTCAAGTAATTGGTTTTGCAACCATAGAACCTGAGAGCAACAAGCTGAAGCAGCTATGTACTCACCCTCAGCTGTGGATACTGAAACATTAGTCTGCTTTTTGCACTGCCAAGAAACAAGTCTTGGTCCAATGAATTGACAACCTCCAGTTGTTGATTTTCTGTTGTTGTTGCATCCTCCAAAGTCATTGTTTGAGTAAGAGTACAGTTTGAAGTCTCCTTGTTTGGGATACCATAGTCCAAGTGCTGGTTTCCCTTTGAGATATCTGAAATTCTTTTCACTGCATTTAAGTGTGACTCCTTTGGGTCGGCTTGATACCTAGCACAAACACACACATCAAACATTATGTCAGGTCTACTGGCAGTTAAGTACATTAATGATCCTATCATAGATCTATATAATCTTTGGTCAATAGACTTCCCTGTTGGATCTAGTAATATTTTCTCTATTGTTGATGCTGGTGTTTTGCATGATGAAGACTCATCAAGGTTGAATTTCTTTAGGATTTGAAGCACATATTTCTCTTGATTGATAAAGATGCCATCTTGTTTCTGATGTACTTGTTGACCAAGGAAGAAAGTTAATTCTCCCATGGAACTCATTTGAAATTCAGATTGCATCAAAGCTTCAAAATCTTTACATAATCTCTTGTTGGTTGATCCAAATATGATGTCATCAACATATATTTGGACAACTAAGAGATCTTGATGTTCATGTTTGAGGAAGAGTGTCCAGTCAATTGTACCTCTTTTGTAGCCATTCTTCAGTAGGAATGAAGACAATGTTTCATACCATTTCCTTGGTGCTTGATGAAGACCATACAATGCTTTGTCAAGCTTGTACACTCTATGAGGGTAGTCAGGGTCTTCAAAGCCTGGTGGTTGAGAAACATAGACCTCTTCATCAATTTTGTCATATAAGAATGCACACTTTACATCCATTTGGTAAACTATGAATCTCTTATAGGATGCATAGGCTAGAAATACTCTTATTGCCTTAATCCTTGCAACTGGCGCAAAGATTTCATCATAGTCTATTCCTTCTTCTTGTGTATATCCTTGTGCTATTAGCCTTGTTTTGTTTCTGACAATTATTCCTCTGTCATCTAGTTTGTTTTTGAACAACCATCTAGTGCTAATTGGATATTGGCCTTCAGGTATTTCAACTAGATTCCAGACTTTCTGCTTCTTGAATTGCTGAAGTTCTTCTTGCATTGCTTTAATCCAGCTATTGTCTTTTAGGGCTTCAGTTATGTTAAAAGGAACTACTTATGATAGAAAGCAGGAGAACAGACAAATGTTGGCAGCCCCCCTTGTCTTCTTGTAGTTCTGCTATTGAGTTCACCAATCATGTTGTCAATTGGATGATCCTTATGAATCCTAACTGTTGGAACATTTTGAACTTAGATAGATGAATCCAGGTTTGTGATGTTAGTTGGTGGAGATGGATTCAGCTGTGATGGTGAGTCAACAAAGTAATCTAACTCCTCAATATGGTGATCTTGTGTGGCTGAATGATGTTCTGCATGGACTTGTGTTTCCGCAGATGTGGATATACCTTCCATAGCGGTTAAAGGATTAGCTGCAGAGTCTGTAATTGGTGTATCTGTAAGTGGCAATGGTGTTGGGATGTTTTTTGAAGTGTGAGGAACTTTACGGAGTTTTAGTGCATCATCTGCAGAAGTGGGAACATCTACGGAAGTGGAAGGAACCTTTGGTACTTCTTCTGAAGTAGATGGCATTTCTGCTGATGTATAAGTTCCAAGGACATCAGACATGTCTTTGCTTGTTTGAGCTGAAGCACCAGAATCATTGTGTTTTTGAATAGCTATATGAACTTGTCTTGGTGGATCAGCTGTAAATGGTACACCCATGTTTGGAGGAACATAAGGATAACATGTATCCGTAGCACCTGTCACATTAAGATAGCCAGTGTTAAATGAGTTAGTTAATGCATCTATATCAAACAACCAAGATGATCCTTTCACAGACTGTGTAAACAAGGATTCATCAAATGACACGTCAGGAGTTTCTTCCATAATGTTATCATGTGGGACATATACTTTGTATGACTTATATGTTGAGGAATACCCAACAAAGAAACCATCATATGCCTTTTCAGCAAACTTTCTTAATTGTTCTTTAGTGTTTAAGAAAGACACATGACACCCAAAAGCTCTAAGATATCCTATGAAAGGTTTTCTTTTAAACAAAAGTTCATAGGGTGTTTTGTTGTGTTCTTTGACTATTAAAGTCCTATTTTGAACAGTGCATGTTGTATTCACTGCTTCAGCCCAAAATGTTATTGGTAGCTTTGAATCAGCCAACATTGTTCTTGCTGCTTCAATTAGAGTTCTATTTCTTCTTTCAGCAACTCCATTCTGTTGTGGATTTCTTGGAGCACTAAATTGCCTAGCTATGCCTTTGTCCTTGCAAAATGAGTCTAAGACATAATTAACAAATTCAGTTCCATTATCACTTCTTAAAATTTCGACTTTTTGATCAAGTTGATTTTCTATCTTTGTGATAAACTCCATTAATATTTTTGAAGTTTCACTTTTGTGTTTTAAGAAAAATACCCAAGTGAATCCAGTGAAATCATCAACAATTACCAAGCAGTATTGCCTTTTTCCAATGCTTAATACATTGGTTGGACCAAAGAGATCCATGTGCAATAACTTTAGTGGTGTTATGTTAGAGTTGACTGTTTTGGATTTATGTGATATTTTGTGTTGTTTTCCTTTAGAACATGATAAACAATGATTAGAACAGAAAAAAATTTTTTTGGAACACCAATGACTAAGTCATTTTTCACCAGTTTATTCATGTTTTTCATGTTGGAGTGAGCCATCCTTCTATGCCATAGTTGAGATTCATCTTCTGATGATTTAGAAATCAGGCATGTTTCTTTACTTGTTATTGTTGTGTTGTTCATGTCCAACACATAGGTGTTGCCTTTTCTTGGTGCTTTGAGAAGGATCCAGTCTTCTGGAATTTTATAACCTGACTTAAGAATGTAACAATTAGAGTTATCAAAGAAAGTAGTATAGTTTTGATCACAAATTTGAGATACACTTAGCAAATTAAATTGTAAATTTTAACAAAAATTGACTTTCTCAAATTTGAGAACTCCATTGGTTACCATTCCTTCACCAATGATTTTACCTCCCTTCTTATCCCCACCAAATGCTACATATGAAGCATTTTTATGTTTGAAGTCATGGAAGAGAGAACAGTTTCCTGTCATGTGTCTGGAACAGCCACTGTCAACATACCACTTGTTGTCAGCCCTCCTTGGATGTTCCTACAAAACATAATGAACTTAATTAGACCGAGGAGCCCAAGCCTTGATGATCTTGGGCTTGCCATTGTTATCTAATATAGTAACTTTTTCGTGAACGAGCCTTGATGTTTCTAAATTAATTTTAATATCAGTTGATTCATTATGTTTTGTTTTGGGTGAGGATGATTTTAGTGATGATGTTGAGGTGTTTTTATCTTGATTCATACTGACTTGGTCAGTCATCCATTCCTTCAGTGACTTCTTCTTTGATCCTGATGTTGAGGATTGCTCAGAAAATGTTTCTGCATCCTTTGATTTAGACTGAGGTACATGATTGCCTTTGTCAAAGTGGTCAAAGAAGTCATCATCTTCTTCAAGTGCTACCTTTTTGTAAGGTGTCTTGCTTTGAAATTGTTGTTTGTCCTTCTTTTTCTTTGTTTGCACCTCAGCAGCTGTTTTCCTTATCTTGGAAGCTTTCTGCTTTTGTTGCTGCTTCTTTTGTTTTGAGACTTTTGAATCATCATCCTCAGAAGATTATGAGTCTGATTCAGTGGTCTCTGCCAGCTGCTTCTTGAGGATCTTTGTTTTGTTCTTTTTGTTGAAGAAACATTCCTGAATGGAGTGATTGTGTTTGTTGCATATTGCAGAATATTTGTTGAAATAACAATAAGATGTCATGTGATTGTTCATATTACATATTGAGCAATAGCTGCTGAAGTAGCATTCTTCTGTGCTGTGATTGTACATATCACACCATTTACAGTACTTATCTTCAGCTTCACTATCAGAAGCAGCCTTTACCTATGCCTTTTTCTTAATCAGTGCCTTCTTTTGCTTCTTCAACTCCTTTTCAAATTTAGCAGATGATGATTCTTTACCTCTGCCTGACATGATGTCAAAAGGTTCTTGTTTAGCATCCATTTTTTGTAGTTTCTAAACTTTGTTGTTACTGGATGATGCTTCAAGAAATTCTTTCTTATTCCGTATTTCTTCTACGGATGGCTGTTTAGGAATAGTTTTCTTGGATTTTACAGATTGCTGAGACTGCTTCCAAAGGTGATCTACTAAAGTGAATTTGTTGTCTTCCGAAGCTCTTTTTGCTGATTTTCTTTTGTTTTGATTGTTGAGAGAATGAATGCCTTCATTCAGTTGACCAATCCTTGTGTAAATGGTCTTTAACAGTTTTCTTTGTTTTGGTGGATAAGGGAGCTTGATTTCATCCAACACTTTGGGAATTAAATGTTCATTTAAAAGAATTTTACCCTTACCCAAACTAGTATTATAAGGCTCATCATCATCCTCATCCAGATCATCATAGTTATCATAATCAAATTCTGGTTGACTTTGTTTTAAAAGTTCTAATTTTGATGAATTAGTTTCATATGATTCAGTGCCATTAGTTACATCATCATTATTTTTATCTGTTGACTCAGATTTGGTACTAGACACAAAGTGATTAAATAAGCTGTTAGTCATGGACTCAGGTAGAGAAGTGTAATTATCATTTACTGGTGGTGCAACAACATGAAATCCCAAACCTGATATGTTCTTTGACTCAATATGAGAGTTTAATAGTTTCTCATACTGCTATGATGACAATTGGAATTTTTGAAGTTTCACTTTAGTAGATGCATGATCTGACATAGACTTAGTTAAAGAAGTAGTCAAATGCTCAACTTGTGCTTTCAAATTGTAATTTTCAGATAAAAGTTTATCTAAATCCTTTTGTAAAGAATTGATTTTGACTTGATAAAGTTTATGTTCTCTTACATGTGATTCATTTAAAAGTAGAGTTTCTTTTACTTTATCAACCAACTATTGAGCATGTGTTCTATATCTTTCAACTTCATCAACACAAGTGGAAGAACATAACCTTTCTCTCTTTTTTTTTCCATGTTAGCCATCAAAGCTTGATTTTCCGATAGTACTTCCTTTTCATACATGCTCCAATCACAAGTACCATCCTGCAAAATAATTAAACCAGATTCTTTAGCATTGTTAGTACCTGTAGTGTTGCTTGTTGATGGTGGGGATGAATTGGTTAGTTGAGCTTGTGTGAAACTTCTTTGACTAGGCTGTCTTGAGTCATTTGATTGTTGTTGATTGCTGTTGCACTCCCTTGAGAAGTGTCCATATAAATTACACTTAAAGCATCTTACTTTGGACTTGTCAACACCAATTTTAGTTGATCTTCCTCCTACAGACAGTCTTTTGTTCCTCTTCATGTACGTCTTGGCTCTGTAGGCTATCATTGCCATTTGCCATTGTAGATCCATCTCTTCTACCTTATCAGGATGAAGTTCTTCTAGATCTTGTTGATAGAAGAGAGTAGGAGTCAAAGTGCTTCCCAGATAAGCCTGAAAGCTTGAACTAAAGGCTGCAAAAGCAGCTTTCTGTTCTTTTGATTCTAGAACCACAGTAATTGGTTCTGTTTGATTATTGTTCTTTTTATTCTTGGAGTCATCAGCTTTTCGTTGGACTTTTTGTGCTGATTGTTTTGAGTACATGATTTGGGAGACTTGGCAGAATAAAAACTTGTTTCTTCTTTATGTTCACTCTCATCACAAGAGTTATCTTCATCTTCATTGGAGATGAATGAACTTCCAGCACTCTTTAACTCTTTGAATTGATAAGGTGCTATAGCTACTTTCACACTCTTGTTTCTAGTCTTTTCATCTAGCTCCAAAGCTTCGACCTTCGCCACCAGTGTGTAAGGCCCCGTTCCCGGAGACCTCACAGTTGGTCAATCATAGCACAATATATATATAACATTTCATAGTTTATAAACCAGTGTAGCGGAATTAATAACAAAAGCCATTCACTTCATTAATAAATATTGTTGCTAAACAATACATCATTAATTGTTAATGGTTACAAAAAGGATCATATTAATTGCATTACGAAACAACAATATGATTAAAGATGAATGGATGCCAATCTTGCCCTGCCGAGTAGCTTCCCCCGCGTGCCACCCTCAGCAACAATTATCTGCCAACTAAAAATGCATAAAAGTCAGCGTCGCTGAGTGAGTTCTAGTTTTAAAACGTTTAAAATACCTTGTAGGATTTATATAGGAAAATATCTTTTTCAATAAAATACTTCCTTTACTTTCACATGTGAGCATTCATCATACATACATCAAGGTATAGACTTAATTATCTTTCATTAACTCACGTATTCATTCATTATCTTTCACTATAATTTGGATCCTGTCTCATGCAATACCCGACTCATGTCCGAAGACCGACAGTACTGGGGTACGTGACAAGGACCCGTCTCTTTTTGCAACACCCCCGCCTCATGTCCGAAGACCGTCACAACACCGGGGTGCATCACGACATATTTCGGGTCAATCTCATGGATTAAACCCCTTACGAGTCTTTTGTGACAACACGGTCACTCACCTTAATCTTTGCTTGCAAGACTTTCATTCTTTCATTACGTTCCACTTTTCATTATCGTTACCTTCCACTTCGTTACATAATACTTTACGCATACGAATATAAACACACCACGTAAAGCCACATTATACATAGTATAAAGCATCACAACAGCCTACAATAGACATGAACCAGCAAAACATTCCAGAACTTACCAGCTACATTCTACTTCCCAAGCTTCAGAAAAATCCTAAGTCCTTAGACAAATACGAATGAACAGTAAATAATGCGGATGAACAACTAATGCGGATGAACAATAACTAATGCGGATGAAAGTCTTCAGATTATTCCATTTGTCCAACTAAATGCTGGTAGAACAAATGCGAATGACTAAAACAAATGCGCATGAACACTGTAGCAAATGCGCATGAACAAAAGAAATGCGAAAGAACACTTGGGCGCATAAGCAACTACAAATGTGGATGAACAAACAAATGTACATGAGCAAGTACTTAAATGCGGATGAACAAACGACAAATGCGCATGAGCAAAATACTTGAGTGTATATTCAGCTCTTAAATGCGGATGAACTAACCGACCTGTAAATGCACTTATGCAATTATTCAGTCCCCAATCCTCAATCAAACACCTCCTTATCATGGATCAAACATGCTTAACATCTAGAGCAGGCATAAAACCACAAAAACACCAACAATTCCTTACCAAACATGCTTATCCATCTGTTCGAAGCTTATACTCAACATCACCAGCATCAACAGCACATAAACCACCATAAAGCACAAACACAAACACCCATATACATACGGTAAAGCATAAAACAGCTGTAAAACCTTTTAAACATGCATTTTCAGCCCCAAAGAAGTTTAAAACACATAAAAACCGGGGTCTAGAACTCACCTAGTGCAGCAAACAAGCAAAACTCCTCCAAACTCGTGCGCACAAGAGTTCAAACGCCTAAAACCAGCAAAAACAGACAACAAAACACATAAAACACATATAAATCGGTTTCATGGTCAAAACCCAACATAAACCGAGCCAATTATACAAGGAAATACATACCAAGATCAAAAACAACCTCTTTCTCTCTCTAGAACCGAGAGAACTTTGGTTTCTTCTTCTTCTTCTTCTGATTCGGTTGAACACAGTAGCAGCAGGAGTGATATGAGCGGCCATGCCCATATAAAGTGAACTTTTGACTTTTGTGTACTTTTACGCAAAACACCCCTCATCTTTGGCTTCTTTATGCTTTCTTCTTGATACTTTCTTTTCTTTTATTTTGACAAGATTTCAGGTGTTACAAGTCTACCCCTCTTAAAGAGGTTTCTTCCCTAAAACCTGTCACTCTTCGAATAACTATAGGTAATGCTGTCTCATTTCTTCCTCCGTCTCCCACGTAGACTCGGAACCCTTCCGGTGTTTCCACTGCACACGTACGAGTGGAACCAATTTATTTCTCAATCTTTTCTCCTTCCTGTCTATGATGGCCATTGGTTGCTCCACATAATTGAGCCTTTCATCCACTTTGATATCCTTCAGTGGCACAATCATATCTTTATCGGCTAAGCATTTCCTTAAATGAGATACATGGATCGTGGGTGAACTCCACTTAACTCATCAGGCAATTCTAGTCGATAGGCCACTTCCCATACTCGTGCAATGATTCTAAAAGGCCCTATGTATCTCGAACTCAGCTTGCCCCTCTTCCAGAACCAGATGATCCCCTTCCAGGGCAAGACCTTTAACATGACTTTATCACCCACGTTGAACTCGATCGGTCTGCGCCTCTTATCGGCATACGACTTCTGTCTATCCTTGGCTGCCTTCATAAAGGCTTTGATCTTTTCTAGCTTCTCAGTCGTAGCCTCGATTACCTCCACGCTTCTCAACACTTTTTGCCCAATGTCTCCCCAACACACGGGCGTTCTACATCTCCTACCATATAGCATCTCGTAAGGTGGCTTGCCAATGCTGGCATGATAGCTGTTGTTGTATGAGAACTCTGCCAATGGTAGATGATCATCCCAACTTCCTCCAAAGTCAATTACACATGCTCGAAGCATGTCCTCAAGTGTTTGAATTGTCCTCTCAGACTGACCATCTGTTTGAGGATTGTAAGCCGTACTGATGTGTAGCCTCATCCCCATCGCATCGTGGAATCTCTTCCAAAACTTTGATGTGAACCAAGTGTCACGGTCTGACACGATAGACACCGACACACCATGACGAGCTACCATCTCTTTGACGAATGTGGTAACTTCATGATGAAATCCATGTTAATGTGCTCCCACTTCCACTCGGGTACTTCCAACCGTTGGATCTTCCCTTATGGCTTTTGATGCTCTGCCTTCACTTGTAAGCAAGTAAGGCACTTACTCATATACTCTGCCACGTCACGTTTCATACCCGGACACCAATAGTCTTTCTTCATATCTTGATACATCTTAGTGGAACCGGGATGAATGGAGTATCGAGTCTTATGATCTTCGTCCATAATTCGTCCCCGTAGATCACCGTAGCGGGGAATCCACATTTGCCCGAAGAGGGTTCTAATTCCGTGGGTATTTTCTCCCAACTCCGTGACTAGACCTCTCATCCTTTCAGGGTTAAGGTGATCTTCCTTCAATGCCTCATCCTAAAATTCTTTGACCTGTGTCATCACGTCAGAGGTCATCACCAATTGATAAGCCTTCACCCGGATTGGCTCGGGTCTCTCTTTACGGCTGAGGGCATCAGCCACTACATTGGCTTTACATGGATGGTAATGAATTTCACAATCATAATCCTTAGTCAGCTCTAACCACCTCCTCTGCCTCATGTTGAGATCTTTCTGCTCAAAGAAATACTTTAGGCTCTTGTGGTCCGTGAAGATTGTGCATTTCACCCCGTACAGGTAATGCCGCCAAATCTTTAATACAAAAACCATAGCCGCGAGCTCCAAATCATGCATGGGATAATTGACCTCGTGGGTTTTCAACTGTCGGGACGCGTAGGCTATTACTCTCCCACGTTGCAATAACACACAACCCAGTCGTGAATAAGAGGCATCCGAGTACACCACTAAGTCTTCACTCCCTTCGGGTAATGCCAAAACAGGAGTTTGAGTTAATCTTGCCTTTAACTCCTCAAAAGCATCCTCCTGTTCTCGTCCCCACACAAACTTCACCTCCTTGCGAGTCAATTTAGTCAAAGGTGAGGCTGTCTTAGAAAAGTCTTGAATGAACCTCCTGTAGTAGCCCGCCAATCCCAAGAAACTTCGAATCTTGGATGGCGTCTTTGGAGACTTCCATTGCACCACCGCCTCAACCTTCGTCGGGTCCACCATAATTCCTTCAGAATTCACCACGTGACCCAAAAATTGAACCTCACATAACCAAAAAGCACACTTAGAGAATTTCGCATATAGCTTCTCCCATCTAAGTGTCTCCAACACTTCACGTATGTGGCCAGCATGTTCTTCCTTTCTCTTTGAATAAATTAGGATATCATCAATAAACATAATCACTGATTTATCTAACATCAGCCAACACACTCGATTCATCAAATCCATAAAGGCAGCTGGCGCGTTAGTCAGACCGAAAGACATAATGAGGAACTCGTAGTGTCCATAACCTTCAACTGATGGTAACCAGATTAGAGATCTATTCGTGAGAACCAACTGGCACCTTGGAGCTGGTCAAACAAGTCATCTATTCTTGGTAAGGGATATCGATTCTTTACTTTTAACTTGTTTAGCTCCCGTTAGTCTATGCACATCCTCATACTACCATCTTTCTTCTTAACCAACAAGACCGGAGCACCCCAAGGAGAGATACTTGGTCGAATGAAACCCTTGTCCAATAACTCTTGCAGTTGAACCATTAGCTCCTTCATCTTGGTTGGAGCTAATCGATACGGTGCCTTGGCAACGGGTTGAGCACCGGGTATCAAATCAATCTGAAACTCGATCTCATGGTCTGGTGGCACGCCTGGTAAATCTTCTGGGAACACGTCTGGAAAATCACACACAATTGGTACGTTGGACAATTGTGGTACTGACGTGTCCACATCCTTCACATAAGCCAGGTAGGCACTACATCCGCGTTTCATGCACTTCTCGGCCACCACCATCGAAATCACCTTCGGAACTGTAGTAACTCGGTCACCGTAAACCGTTACCGAACTTTCATCGGGCGCTGTTAGTCGAATCATCATTTTGCGACACACGACGTTTGCCTCATAGGCTGCTAACCAATCCATCCCCAGAACTACATCAAATCTGCCTAGGGGCATCACAAATAGTTTAGCAGAGAACCTATGGCCTTCTAACTCTATGCCACAATCCTCAATCATATTAGAAATTCTTTTAGACTTACCAATAGCAGTTTCTACATCAAATGACTCATCAATTCTTCTACTACTAACAGGCAGCTTAGCACAGAAAGCAGCAGAAATAAAACTCCTACTAGCACCAGAATCAAACAATACAGAGACACAAGTTTGGTTTACTAGAAACATACCCGACACGACATCGGGATCCACCCTGGCCTCCTCTCGGGTCATTGTAAATGCTCTCGCGCTTGCCCTCTGCCCTTCACTCTCTGTCCTCTTCTTTGCCTTGAAACTCTCTGCCTTTTGCTTCTTGCAATCCCTGCTCATGTGTCCCTCTTCCCCACAGATATGACACTTCAACACTCTACAATCCTTAGCAATGTGACCAGGCTTCCCGCATCTTAAGCAAACATTCGTCCCAACCGGCATCCCCGCTATGCTCCCTTCCACACTTACCATACCTCTTCGCTCCGAGTTTGATGACCCTACTATTCGGTCATCCATTTTTATCCTCTTGTTGTTTGGGGTGAAACCACCACTCCCAAACCTCTTTCCACTCCAGTTCAGTTCAACACCACCTGTCTTCTTCACCTCAACCACCGACACCTCTCTCTCATCGTAAAGCCTCCCAGCCAGATCCACTGCCGACCTAAAAGTGCTTGGTCGGGCAACAATCAAGTGCCTGCGGATATTAGCCGGCAATCCCTGCACATACCTCTTAATCTTCCTCGACATTGGCAACACCTGATTCGGCACCAGCCTCGCTATTTCGTTAAACTTGGTAGTGTATTACTGGTGGGTCATGGCTCCCACCTCCAGCTGTAGGAACTCTCTCTCTATTTTGTCTAGTTCCCTGTGAGGACAGAATTCCTCAACAACCAACTTCTTCAAATCTCCCCATCGCATCCTCCTGATGGCCCTGCTGCCCTCGGCTTGGACAATATTGTCCCACCAACACAAAGCCGATTCAACGAATGAGTGAGTGGCAAATTTCACTTTCTGGTCCTCCCTGCACTCACTAATTTCCAACATTTCCTCCATCTCTCTAACCCAGCGGTGGGCAGTTGCAGCGTTACCATTTCCGTCAAAAGTTGGGGGTTTACATCGTTGGAATGCCCTGTAGCTGCATCCCCTCGTGGTTTCCCGCACCTCTACATCCTCTTCATCACTGGAGGCTCCCCTTTCAACATTCATCTCCTCCTCATCATCATGATCTCTCTCATTCTCCCTTCTCCCAGTAGCAGCCCTTCTTTCTTCCTCCTTTTCTTTTGTTGGACTAAAAGAACTAATGAGCCTGATCAGAAAAACCTTTAAGTCCCACAGACATTACAACAACTGAAGTAGTCTGCAACAGCTGAATACATCAACTGATAACAAGGTCTAAAGACAAAGTCTGAAGTGAAAGAGCTAAAGACAAAGTCTGAAGTGAAAAAGCTAAAGACAAAGTCTGAAGCTAAAGAACTGAAGACAAAGTCTGAAGACAAAAGCTGAAGACAAAGACTGAAGACCAAGTTTCAGATGTTGTCACAACAGCTGAAGAAGACCTCTTCAGTAGTTGTGATGGTTTTCTTTCAGTAGTTATATTTTCCTTTCAGTTCTTTTGTAATCAGTAGTTTTATGTTTCTTGTAATCAGTACTTGTAGTTTCAGTAGTTTTAGTTTCATCTTGTACTTAGCATACTCTGAGATGTTCTCAGTTGTTGTGAACATTCTCAGTAGTTTGCTTACTTTCAGTTGTTTGTAATAATTCTGTTAAATGTCACTATCAAGTGACATCAGCAGACGTCACATTCCTTTATATAAGGAATGTTGACCTAATTGTAACCTGCGAAGCTTAGCGGGGGACATACCGAAGCATTTGTGCATGAATGATATTATCCCTTTTGCAGAAAACCCTCTTTCTCTATAACCGTGTACTGTTCCATTGAATATCTATTGTGTTCTTGCTATATTTGTCTAATTCTTGTTCTAATTCCGCTGCAATTCAACTCTAATTGATCAAACTTAGATCACTGATCCTGTCATCTTTCCTCTCATCCTCCCTTACGGCACAGATCACCTCAGTCACGACAAACGGTAGGATAGTCTGCATGACTTGGTGAACCTCCTCCACCACTACCTCTTTCACTGAGGCCCTTAGGTTGGCACTCTCATCTCCGCCCTCTGGGTGATTAATCCCAGGCTCACCAAGAGCCGTCTCTGCAGTTCTTGTCTTGTTCTTTGCGGCCCATGGTCTACCAGCATGACCACCCCGTACTCCACCTCTAGAAGCCTTAGATGGTCTACCTCCAGCCATCCTCTAATCACTATATTCAAACACCAACATGGTCATTCAAAGTAATAGCTCAGTTTATGTTAAGTATAGTAAGTCCCTAATTACAGTGGCCAGTTGTGATTAGACACTTACTTTACTCTTCATCCCCCAAGCATTTCCTATCCTGACTACATCAGTATTCGAATCTACTAAAAGCACATAAATCAAATAGCACATTCATATAGTACAGGTTAACATAAGAAAAGAATTACCTGATGGCACGTAGCTACTCGGGCTGGCATCCCTCCATTCGTCCCATTCTCAGTTTAAGTTTAGGTTTTGAAATTATTTACCTATTTCTCTTAAACTTTGGCTCTGATACCAACTTGTAAGGTTCCGTTCCCGGAGGCCTCATAGTTGGTCAATCATAGCACAATATATATAAAACATTTTATAGTTCATAAACCAGTGCAGCGGAATTAATAACAAAAGTCATTCACTTCATTAATAAATAACTGTTGCTAAACAATACATCATTAATTGTTAATAGTTAGAAAAAGGATCATATTAATTGCATTACGAAACAACAATATCATTAAAGATGAATGGATGCCAATCTTGCCCTGTCGAGTAGCTTCCCCCGCGTGCCACCCTCAGCAACAATTACCTGCCAACTAAAAATGCATAAAAGTCAGCGTCGCTGAGTGAGTTCTAGTTTTAAAACATTTAAAATACCTTGTAGGATTTATATAGGAAAATATCATTTTCAATAAAATACTTCCTTTACTTTCACACGTGAGCATTCACCATACATACATCAAGGTATAGACTTAATTATCTTTCATTAACTCACGTATTCATTCATTATCTTTCACTATAATTTGGATCCTGTCTCATGCAATACCCGACTCATGTCGGAAGACTAACAGTACCTGGGTACGCGATAAGGACCCCGTCTCTTTTTGCAACACCCCCGATTCATGTCGGAAGACCGTCACAGCACCGGGGTGAGCATCACGACATATTTCAGGTCAATCTTATGGATTAAACCCCTTACGAGTCTTTTGTGACAACACGGTCACTCACCTCAATCGTTGCTTGCAAGACTTTCATTCTTTCATTACGTTCCACTTTTCATTATCATTATCTTCCACTTCGTTACATAATACTTTACGCATACGAATATAAACACACCACGTAAAGCCATATTATACATAGTATAAAGCATCAACAACAACCCACAACAGACATGAACCAGCAAAACATTCCAGAACTTACCCTCTACATTCTACTTCCCAAGCTTCAGAAAAATCCTAAGTCCTTAGACAAATGCGGATGAATAGTAACTAATGCGGATGAACAGTAACTAATGCGGATGAACAACTAATACGGATGAACAACTAATGCGGATGAACAATAACTAATTCGGATGAAAGTCTTCAGATTATTCCAAGTGTCCAACTAAATGCTGGTAGAAAAAATGCGAATGACTGAAACAAATGCGCATGAACACTGTAGCAAATGCGCATGAACAAAAGAAATATGGAAGAACACTTAGGCGCATAAGCAACTACAAATGCGGATGAACAAACAAAGGCGCATGAGCAAGTACTTAAATGCGGATGAACAAACGACAAATGCGCCTAAGCAAAATACTTGAGTGTATATTCAGCTCTTAAATGTGGATGAACTAACCGACCTGCAAATGCACTTATGCAATTATTCAGTCCCCAATCCGTGATCAAACACCTCCTTATCATGGATCTAACATGCTTAACATCTAGAGCAGGCATAAAACCATGAAAACACCAATAATTCCTAACCAAACATGCTTATCCATCTGTTTGAAGCTTATACTCAACATTACCAGCATCAACAGCACATAAACCACCATAAAGCACAAACACAATCACCCATATACATACGGTAAAGCATAAAACAGCTGTAAAACCTTTTAAACATGCATTTTCAGCCCCAAATAAGTTTAAAACACATAAAAACCGGGGTCTAGAACTCACCTAGTGCAGCAAATAAGCAAAACTCCTCCAAACTCGTGCGCACAAGAGTTCAAACGCCTAAAACCAGCAAAAACAGATAACAAAACACATAAAACACATATAAATCGGTTTATGGTCAAAACCCTACATAAACTGAGCCAATTATACAAGGAAATACATACCAAGATAAAAAACAACCTCTTTCTCTCTTTAGAATCGACAGAACTTTGGTTTCTTCTTCTTCTTCTTCTGATTCGGTTGAACACAGTAGCAACAGGAGTGATATGGGCGGCCATGCCCATATAAAGTGAACTTTTGACTTTTGTGTACTTTTTCACAAAACACCCCTCATCTTTGATTTCTTTTTGCTTTCTTCTTGATACTTTCTTTTCTTTTATTTTGACAAGATTTCGGGTGTTATACAGTGTGTCTAGTCCTATTGCCTTCAAATCAATAGTGTTCTTGAACATAGACACAGTCTGTATCCAACTTTCTAGTAAGGCATGAAGCATCTTTTTGTTCAGCTCTTCATTGTTGTACTTAAGTTCAAAGATGTTCATCTCTGTAACAAGTTGCATAAATCTATGCAATTGTTGAGGAACTGACTCACCCATAATATGTTGAAAGGTTTCATATTGTGAGCGAAGAGTATCCTTCTTTATGCTCCTAATCTCGTCACTTCCTTCACACAGGGTGTGCAGTATTTTCCATAACGAGTGAGCTGTTTTGTATGATTCACACCTGATCAAGAGATCTTCAGGCAAAGCCATAGTAAGCATACTATAGGCTTTGATATCAATCTTGACTTTCTTAGCATCATCAGGTGACAGATTTTTCAGACTTATGGGTTGATTATTATCCTTATAATCCGCTCCTAACGCAGGTGGAATATAAGGTCCTTCAGTAATCGAAACCCATAAATCAGAATCTATATAATTAACATGATTCCTAAACATGATTTTCCAAGTTTTGAAATCAGATTTGTTTTCCAGTTTAGGAGATTGATAAGCACCAATAACTGAATTACTCATGTTAATTAATTTTGAAAAAGAAACAACTCTGTTTTAGCAAAAATCGATTAAACAAATCAAACCGATAGATCAATTGATCTGGATCAATGAGCACCAAGTTCTGATACCACTTGAGTGAATCCAGGAATGATATAGGAATTATCAGATTTAATTTTAACAAGGATTGATCGCGGAATTACCAATACTTGCTGTTTAATTGATTAATGAACTTGAAATTGATCAAACAGTATAATGAACAATCAAAATATAATAATAAACAAACCATGATTGCTCAATAATTACAATCAATCGATTGTAATTCTTCTTCTGCTATTGATTCTAATGTTATGATTGTTATATGATTTGATGTAGCTTGATCGTATGTTAATCATCATCTGTTACATGTTCTTGATCTGTTGTTATATAAAGATCTTATTTTGTTCCTAAAACATTGCTAATCTTTCGCTATCCTGGTGCTATAATTAAGCTAACTTCCTATAGCTATCCGAATCCTTACCACATTTATCGGTATAGGAGTTTGTGATTTACAATGAAACAAATACAAATAATATTGTTGATGTGACGTGGTATCTTCGCTTGAATTATATGTCTTCCACCGCCATTGACTCGATGTTGTTGCTCTGACATGTTGACTTGTTGACTATGTTACATACTTGATGATGTGAAATCAATTCAAGTTTGTTAATCTTCCGTAGGAATTGGTCTTCCATAGGAAGTTCTTCTTCCATAGCAATTAGTCTTCCACATCAACACTTTGTCTTCAGCATTTGTTCTTCAGTGGTTGTACTTTCGCAGGAGTTCTTGTTCTTTAGCAGCAAGCTCTCCTTCAGCAGCTCCATTTGATCTTTGGTCTTGTTCAACAGTTGTTGTTCTTCCGTAGGAGATCTACGGAAGCATAAACTTCAGTTGTACTCCTAAGAAAATCCACGGAAGAATACTTATTCATCCACAGTTTGTTTTAACACTTAGTCAATTTTCCTAATTGACCAAGTCTGATGTTTACTGCAATCATTCACACTTCAACACATATATTATGAGAAACATTATAAATTAATGCAGTATAGTATATCATGCAATTCATAAACTCTAAATGTAATAAATGCATTATATTATATCATCAAAATTATAATTACAAAGAGTGATTACAAGAGTTTGATCTATCATCTAAACCTATACCTGAGATCTATACCTAACACTATATGACATAAAAGCATGTATTAAATATGTGCTACTTATCTCATAAAATAGTGCCGTTTTGATTCATATGTGCTAATTATCTCAATAATTTAATGATTTTTTGTTTGGTAATGATCTGTGTTAGTAAATATAATTTGTAGAGGGATACAACTTTAGTAACTTGTATTTTGTGTTGTTTTCATAAAATCACAGACATAAAAGCATGTATTAAATATGTGCTACTTATATCATAAAACAGTGCTGTTTCGATTCATATGTGCTAATTATCTCAATAATTAATGATTTTTTATATGGTAATGATCTGTGTTAATACATAAAGTTTGTAGGGTAGTAAAACTTTAGTTTTTTTATTTTGTGTTGTTTTCATAGAATCACAGACATAAAAGTTATGTGATGGTTTAGCAAAATTGAAAAGCATGAAGTGATATGATCTATTATGTGATTTTCAAAAAAGTGTTGTTTTGTAGTTTGGTAATGATATGTGCTATTTATCTCAATTATTGAATGATTTGTAGTTTGGTAATGATATGTGTTAGTTTATATATTTTGTAATGTAATAAAACTTTAGTTCTTTTATTTTGTGTTGTTTTTATAGAATCACAGACATAAAAGTTATGTGATGGTTTAGAAAAAAATGAAAAGCATGAAGTGATATGATCAATTATGTGTTTTTTTTAAAAAAAGTGATGTTTTGTAGTTTGGTAATGATTTGTGCTATTTATCTCAATTATTGAATGATTTGTAGTTTGGTAATGATATGTGTTAGTTTATTTATTTTGTAGTGTAATAAACTGTGATGCTTAAAATAGTACTCTTTTGATATGTGCTAATTATCCCAATAATATAATGATTTGTAGTTTGTTAATGACCTGTGATAGTGTATATATTTTGAAGGGAAATACAACTTTAGTAACTTTTATTTTGTGTTGTTTTCATATAATCACAGACATAAAAGCATGTATTAAATATGTGCCACTTATCTCATAAAACAATGTTGTTTCGATTCATATTGCTTATAATTATAGAGTATGTATATAATATGTGCTACTTATTTCTATTGTTGAATGATTTGTAGTTTTGTAATGAACTGATGTTGTCTATTATGTGATGGTTTAGTAAAAATAGAACACATAGACTTATACTTTTATGTTATGCTTAAAACAATGCTGTTTTTAATGCATAATGCTTATAATTAAAGAGTTGGTATATAATATGAGCTAATTATCTCATTCAATTAGTATATCTAATTTGTGTTGTCTTCATTTATCTTTCATTTTAGATATCGAAGTACAAAAACTTCATCAACAAGAATGCTCGGATGATGATTTTGAAAATCCACCAGTCTGTATTGAAGTAAGGACAAGAGAAACGTCGTTAACAGTACAAATGTCATGTAAGCAAACAAACAAAGATTTTATACCATTTAGCACAAAGAGAATTCAATTAAGAAACTCACCAATAAGCTTGTGCGAGCTCGTAAAGATATTAACACTAGAGCAGCTTAAAATGGTGGATGACATGGGATTTTCCATTATAAGATCATTTAACATAAAGAAATTACCAACACGTCTAGGATACTGGTTAGTATCAAAGTATGATCATACATGCAACACGTTAAAACTTGGAACACATGACATAAAGATAACACCCACACTAGTACATGATGTTCTTGAAATTTCTCTGGGAAAAAAAGAACTAAAAGAGTTACTGAAGGCTAAAGAGACTGATGAAATTGTCAAAGAATGGAAGACACAATTTGGTGAGGAAGTTGGGTTGGTGGCAATAAAAGATGTGAATGAAATAATAAAATTTTCTGGTACGGAAAGAATGATTAAGTTGAACTTCCTAGTCATATTCAATAGCATCATGGTAGAAACAACACAAGGTGCAAAAGTAAATATGAAGTTCCTTACATATTGAAAGAAGAGGAAATAAAAGCAAAAGAGTGGAATTGGTGCAGTTACGTAATCAAATGCTTAAACAGAACGGTGGAAAAGTGGAATGGAACACAACACTACAATGGACCTCTCACATTTCTTATGGTATGTTACCTTAAAAGTACAATTTATATTTAGCATATTGATGTATGAAATATACTAACACTATGTTATACTATTATACAGTTAGTATATGCTCATGACACATATAATCGAACAAATCCAAGGGAAAAAAGAATCCTAACAATCATGTTCAATACAACAAAAACACTTGCTGAGCCAGAGAATAATATGGTGTGCAAAGAAGCTGACATAGAAAAGAGTTTGGTTAGAAAAAATAAAAAAGCATATGTGTAGAATGGAAAGCAGTACTAAAAGAAAAAGAGATGGTGAAGAAGGAAAAAAATGAAGAGTTGGTGGTAAAAAGAAAGAAGGAAGATCAGAAGGATGTTTCTACAAGAAGGGAAGATGAAGACAAAGTTGAAGACAAAAACAATGATAAGCAGATTGTTGAATATAAAGAAGATGAAGGGCAAATAAAGCTTGGGGATGCTGATACAGACTTTGATTTGCCCTTGTCACCATTGATGACAAAGAAAACACCTACAAAAAATAAAAGCAGCAAAAGAGAAAAAGAAGGTGAAGAAAAAGGAAATTTAAAAGAAGATCATGTTCTTAAAGGAGAAAAAGAACATGTTGATATAATACCAACAAATGATTATTAGGAAAACCAGTCATTCTTTAAAGAAACAACCGGTTCACTTGAAGGACTTTCAGCCTATGTACCTTTTGAGTTGTTGTCAAAACTAGCACATCCAAGAAATGAACAGATATGAATGTTTACTAAATCCTTTAGTTATGTACAATATGATGATCTACATAGGTTGGACTCACTTTAGTTGATAGGTTTATTTTGCTTTGTAATAGGTTAATTGTTAGTTTCTTATTTGTAATTTGTCTTTCTATGTAATTTTGTATTGCAGCAAAACTAAGGGCGAAACTGTAGTTTCGCCCGGAGTCAGCTGATCCAGTTCACCCGGCGAATCTATAGTTCGCTGCCAGATGAAACTGTAGTTAGTCAGGTAGTTTTGCTATTCAGCGAAACTGCTAGCGAAACTAGGTCTGTTATATATTGTAATCTTTCTATCTTGTAAGGCACTTTTTGCAAAAACCCTAATCGAAAATATTTGTGTTGCTACTGTGTGTTTGGCTGGAAGCTTATCATCTATGTCTTTGAGCCTTTGTTATCGCATTTATGGTTTATATTCATTGATTTTCATTATGCTATTGTGTTTATAAGTGCTGATTCAATAGAAAATTCATTGGGAAGAATCAAGTGCACTGTTGAATCGATCATTAGGACCAACAATATGGTATCAGAGCCTTTGTGCTCTTGATTAGGCTGTTTTTTGGTCATTTTTCAAAAAAGTTACTGTTCCATCTATTTCAGAATCTGTTTTGAGTGTTTCTGTTATGGAAATCAATTGAGGATGGTGTGTTTTTGATGTGCGAAGCTACTGTAACCATCAGATTCCAAATTCAATGTGTTTTGAATGAGTTTGGGTTGATTCTGCTATGAAAAGGAGTTTCAGATTCATCGGGCCAAACTATTGTTCTTCCAGCGAATTTACCAGCGAAACTACTGGATTTGGTGATTTCAAATTCGAGTGCTATTGTCAGCGAAAGTAGTCCATCTTTGAACGAAAGTTCAACTGTCAGCTAGTCACTAAGAGCGAAAATGCTAGCGAATCTATTTTAGAACGAAAGTTCTACTAGTCTTAGCGAAACTATCGCCGAAACTAGAGTTTTGGATCATTGATTCGAGCGAAAATACTGCTTGTATTCCAGCAAATCTACTAGCGAATCTACCAGCGAAGTTACCAGTGAATTTACCTGTTTGTCAGCGTTACCAGTGAATTTACCTGTTTGTCAGCGAAATTATCCTTTTAGTTAATGATGTCCACCAATATTACCATATCTGACTTGGAGAGTGTTGCTCCTAATAGGCCACCGAGGCTTATAAATGGTGATAACTTTGAGGACTGGAAAAGATGTTTGAAAGCCTTCTTACTACACCGATCACACTCAATGGGAATCAATTGTAAAAGGTCCTCATACACCAACTGTCACTGTCGGTCAAGTCACCTCTCCAAACACCGATTCATCTGCCTTCACTGAAAAAGACTTGAAGTTAATTGATCATGATCAGAAAGCTTTTGGAGCTTTAACTCTCTGCTTATCTCAAGACATCTATAACCGATTTGCTGAACACAAGAATGCAAAATCTTTGTATGATTCCTTGTGTGAATTCTATGATAGAAATGAGGATCTGAGGAAAGACAGAAAAGCTCAAGCTGAAAAGAAGTTTAATTCATTTGTTGGACACAAAAATGAAAGCCTTACTGACATAACAAATCAATTTCTGTCCATCTCAAGCACCTTAAAGAAATATGATGAGCAGTTGGGAAATCATGAACAAGTCTTTAAACTCTTGGACTCACTTCCACCTCAATGGAGCCTGCAAGTTAGGATGTTGAAGCAGGAAAGAAACTTTGCTAATTACAAACTTATGGATGTAATCAACAAACTAAAATCTTTTGATTTGGATTTAAAGAGAAGAGAATACAATCAATCTATGATGCCAGCTACTGTATATCCACAAAATGCTGCATTGATGTCATCCGCTAACTCGTCTATGTATGGTTCAGCTTATGGTGGTTCTACAGGATTTGGTGCTTCAAATATGTCTAGTGGGGACTCTACAGGTGTTAGTTCAAGCTCAAAACCTTCTGTCACTGCTCCGATTCCATCAGATACTATGGCATTATTTGGGATGTTCGTGCACAGTTATGAAGCTTTAGTTGCGGGGGAGTTAAAGGGAAAAGGAATGACTGTTGAAGACATGTATCAAGTTGATCCATATGACTTAGAAGAAATAGACATCCAATGGCAAATGGCCATGCTCACACTGCATGCAAGAAGATTCATGGAACAAACTGGTAGAAGGAGCTTCGGAAATCAGAATCAGAATTCTAAGCTTGGGTTTGATAAGTCAAAATTGAGATGCTTCAATGGCAAGAAGTTGGGGCATTTCAAAAGAGAACGTCCTAATCCTATCATTACTGAACTAGGAACTTCTGGAACTTCTAAAGTTATCCCAATCACTAACAAGGAGGAAGTCAAGGCAAAGATGGAAACAGCTCTCATCTCAAATTTTGATTGGAGCGTAGAAATTAAGGAAACTAAGGAAGAAATCACTCATGCACTTGTGGCTAACTTAGTGGACAGTGAAGTGGAATCTATTAATGACTTTGATCCTTTTAGAGAGCTCAATGTTGAGACTCAGGAGGTTAATGGTGAAAGCAGCAAGGAAAGGGTTCACGATGAAGAGAAAAAGGTTGAGAAAGCTGAAGTTGAAGAGAGTGAATGTAAGAAAGCAGGTATTGAAGATGAAAAGAAGATGGGTGAGTCAAAAGAAAATTTGAAAGAGGACAGTAAAGCTGAGAAGGATAGCAGGAATGCAGTGGAGGATGTAGCTGACAAGAAGAATACTCCGGTCTGTTAGTGTGACAAGGCCTTGGCTGCTGAAAAGGTAGTTATGGGTCTCCTTTATGAGGTAATTCAAGACATGTGCTCTCCTCCTTGCAAGATCCATTTATTTGGGGTTTACAAGGCAAACAGATTGTTGTTGGAAAATGAAAAGGAATTGAAACAAATTAATAAGGAACTTAAAACTAATGAGTCTAAATATTTTGTTAAGTTAAATAAAGCATTAAAAGAAAATGAGCATTTAAAAAGAAATCTTTTGGAAAGAAACATTGAAATAAATGCTTTAACTGAACGTGTGGCACTTGCTGAATTTGAAACAAGCAAATTAAAAACCAACTTGAAAAATGGACAATTTCTCGGATGAAACTTGAGGAGCTTTGCAAGAATCAAAGGGGGGCTAGAATTAAGACTGGTTTGGGAAGCAAAGAAACCACTCATGTTTGTCCTCCACCTAGCACTTATTGTTATTCTCCTATGCCTACACCTCATCCAACTAATGAATTAATTCAAAAAGATACTGACAGTTATATGCAGGTTAGAAGGAGTAAATCATAAGAAGATTCGAGAGGAATATGATTATGGTGCAAGTAGTGGTCTGGGCAGCTCTAGTTTTAATGTTTTAGATTCCAAAAAGTCTTCTATAGACAGTAGCTTAAGTAGATTTGTGTCACAAACGTCTGTCATAGACAGTAGTTCATGTAGCCCTAGTTCTAGTTCATCTTGTTTATCCTCTGATGTTGATGAATCTAATGATGATGTTTCAAATTCACTTGATTATAGTTATGATAATTGTTTACCTAATGCTTCAAACAGACGTTCACACCCAAATTATTTTGAAAAGTTTCTTTCTCATCCTATCCTATCTTTCACACCCAGTCGGATTTCAAATCTGAAAGATATTGAGACAACTTCCTCAAACATTAACAATATTAATGAAAATGATTCCAGATTTGCTAAAATGAAAGTTACAAAGGAAATATTAAAAGAATCACATGACTCATGTAACAATTTGAATTCTTACACGTTTGAAGGTGAGGAAGAAATCTTAACTGATCAAGCATCTGTTTTAAGATGTAACAAGAAAAGATTGAAGTCCTGATGTTTTAGATGTGGAAAGGATGATCATGTTCTTAAAACTTATCCTGCATTTGTTAATAGAAATATAAATCATAGTTTCTTTGGAAGTAGATTAAATCATTTTGTAAATAATTTCTTTTGTAAAAAGTCTTTCGTTTCAACGCCTAAGTCAGTCAAGACTTGGGTCCCAATTTCCAAGTCCTAATAATTTTTTTTTTGGTTCTGCCAGGAACATTCTAGAAGAGCTATCAATAGTTTTTGGCATGTTGACAGCGGATGTTCAAGGCATATGACAGGGTTGAGGACTTACTCACCAATTATCGAATCATTAATGGTGGATATGTTGCTTTTGCTGGAGATAAGAAGGGTGGAAAAATGATTGGTTAGGGTGAAGTCTCAAATGGGTCATTAACTCTGGAGAAAGTGAATTATGTTCCTGAATTGGCATTTAATCTGCTAACCGTGTCACAAATTCGTGATAAGGATATTTCAGTGCTGTTTATGTCAAATGAATGCTTATTTCTTAAACCAGAGTTCATTATTCCAGAAGATTTAATGATCATGCGTGCTCCAAGATAAAATGATACCTATCTTCTTGATATGGGATCACAAGAGTCTACATCCACAGTGACATGTCTTCTGTCAAAAGCCTCTTCTTACGAATCCTTCTTGTGGCATCGTCAATTAGGACATGTTAATTTCAAAAATATAAATAAATTAGTTAAGAACAATCTTTTGAGGGGACTACCACTTAAAGATTTGTTCAGTGGTAGAATAATGCACGGCTTGTGCTCAAGGCAAACAGTACAAAAAGCCACACAAGCTTAAGCTTGAAAACTCAATTTCAAAACCCCACGAATTGTTACATACTGATTTATTTGGTCCTATCAGTGTTAAGTCGATTGCTAAGAAATCTTATTGTTTGGTTGTTACAGATAATTTTTCGAGATATTCATGGGTGAGATTTCTAGCTAGCAAGGGATATACTGCCGAAGAGCTTCAAAAGCTAATCCTGTCAATTGAGACTGTCAACAAGAGGAACGTTATAGCCATCTAAAGCAATAACGGTACTGAATTCAGAAATCATATCTTTGACTCATTTTGTGCAAGCAAGGGGATTCTCAGACAATTCAGTGATGCTAGGACACCTCAACAAAAAGGTGTTGCTGAGCAAAAGAATAGGATGCTTTTCGAAGCAGCTAGAACTATGCTGATTGAGTCAAAGCTTCTAATAATTTTCTAGGCTGAAGCAGTCAACTGTGCTTCTTATGTACTTCACAGGGACACCTCAAAAAAAAGGTGTTGCTGAGCAAAAGAATAGGATGCTTTTCGAAGCAGCTAGAACTATGCTGATGAGTCAAAGCTTCTAATAATTTCTAGGCTGAAGCAGTCAACTGTGCTTCTTTATGTACTTCACAGGGGGTCCAGCTTCCTCATAAATGAAACCCTTGATTAATTCTTTCGTCCATTTGGTTGCTCATGTACGTTGCTGAACACTCAAGCTCAAAGTCAAAGTTCGGTTGTAGTTTCTGATGAATGTTTCTTCGTTGGCTATTCCTCCTCACAAAATGCATATCGGAGTGTATAACAAAAGAAGCGTGATTGTGCAGGAATCATTTTATGTTGATTGGCAAGAATCAATTCTCCTAACATGGGATCTGATCTTGCATGGTTCTAGACTCAAATACAGTCTTCAACTCTTATAATCTTCAGTTGTTTTTGATGATGATGTGGTTCCTCAAACAATGTAGAAATCATAATTTCAATAAAACCTCTTCCACCTGTACCATAACACCTGACCCCATCCACAACCACCAATAGACCAATACCCTCACCCTCTATTTGATGTACCCCTACACCTCTACCATAATCATCTTCTCCAAACCAACCTCCTACTTCCCCATGCACAGTCTTCACAACCCACTTCCTCATCACAACCTTCAAAACAAAGACCACCCACACGATTACATCATTGGTTCTATTACTAATGGAGTGAGGACACGGAGTCAATCTGGATTGATAATGAATGCCTTTATGCTGTTTTTTTTTTTATCTCAAACAGTTCCCAAAAATGTCTCAGCAACACTTCAAGACACAAGTTGTTGAATCTATGCAAATGGAGCTTTAGCAGTTCAGGAAATTAAAGTTTGCAATTAGTTGATCTTCCTCCAAACAAGTTTCCTATGGTACTAAATGGTATTCCGGACAACCACTGATCGGGGAGTAATAATTCGTAACAAAATCTGGGTTGGTTGTTCAAGGTTTTGCTCAGAAGGAAGGAATTGACTACTGAAGTGCTTGCTCCAGTTGTTCGATTGAAGCCATCCAAATCTTTCTGCTCATGCAGCTCACAAAAACTTTAAAGTCTTTCAGATGGACGTGAAATACGCATTTCTCTATGGGAATATTGATGAGGAGATTTATGTTTGTCAACTCCAGGTTTCGAGGATCCAGATTTTCCAGACATAGTGTATAAACTTGACAAATCCTTATATGGACACATCAAGCTCCTCGGATCTGGTATGAAACTCTGACTCAGTATCGCTGATAAAGGTTCTCTCATGTTCGATAGATATGACTTGTTTGTCAACCTCCAGGTTTCGAGGATCCAGATTTCCAGACATAGTGTATAAACTGACAAATCCTTATATGGACTACATCAAGCTCCTCGGATCTGGTATGAAACTCTGACTCGTATCTGCTGAGTAAAGGTTCTCTCATGGTTCGATAGATAGACTCTGTTCAAGAAAGAAGTTGATGGGTGAAATGTTGATTGTTCAAGTGTACATTGATGACATTATTTTTGGGTCAACAAATGAGAAACTATGCAGAGAATTTGAGAGGTCATGAAGGATCATTTCACAATGAGCAGGATAAGGGAGTTATGCTTTTCTTTGGATACAAGTTGAACAAAAGCAGTTGGTATTTGATTCATCAGGAAAGAAAGGAGGTAACTTTAACTTACATGCATATTCTGACAGTGATCATGGTGGTTGCAGAGTCAATCAAAAATCTGTCACCGTGGATGTTCATATCTAGGAGATTGTCTCGTTTCATGCAGAGTAAGAAGCAAACTACAGTAATCTGTCTACAGGAGAAGCTGATATGTTGCTGCCAGTCCAGTTGCTGTTGCAAGTGCTATGGATACAACATCAAATGATGGATTACAGGATAAATTTTCTTCATACACCCTTTTCTCTGTGATAATGAAGCTGCTATTTTTGGGATTGCCAAAACCCAATTCATCACACTCGTACCAAGCCATTGAAACGAGAATTCATGTCATCCGGGACGCTCAGAAAAGGTTTTATAGATATTATTCCGATTGACCACAAAAATCAACGAGCGGATCTTTTCACAAAACTTTGAGATACACGCGTTTTTATGAATTAATCTCCATGTTGGGTTTAATATCTTTTAAAACCTCTTTCTTAGCTTAATGTGCATAATTCTGTAAATAACTTTTTTTGTTTATACTTTTATTGATAAATTTTCTGAGTCCCATATGTCTTCACATCTTTATTCTTTTGTTTCAACTTTTTTTAATACTTAAAAAAAAGGGGAAATTTTTTTTTCTTGTCTCATGACATTAAAAAGAAATTTTAGGGGAGAATAAAGATCTATTCTTATTTGTCTAAGTTTTATTTTTTTTTAATTTTTTTAATTTTTATTTTTATTATTATTTTTTTTTTTGCAACACAATATTTTCGATTAGGGTTTTTGCAAAAAGTGCCTTACAAGATAGAAAGATTACAATATATAATAGACCTAGTTTCGCTGGCAGTTTCGCTGAATAGCGAAACTGCCTGACTAACTATAGTTTCACCCGGCAGCGAACTATAGATTCGCCGGGTGAACTGGATCAGCTGACTCCGGGCGAAACTACAGTTTCCCCTATAGTTTCGCCGCATACAAATTACATAGAAAGACAAATTACAAATAGAAACTAACAATTAACCTATTACAAAGCAAAATAAACCTATCAACTAAGTGAGTCCAACCTATGTAGATCATCAATTCTCCCCCTAGGTTGGACCTCACTCTCAATCTTCTTGCTCTCCTCTTGCACCTTTTTTTAGCTTTATCTGATGCTTCTGGTTCTACTCCTGCTGCCCTTTCCTCTTCAGCTCTTGCACTAGCTCTAGCAAATTGTTTGGTAAGATCCTGCATGTCCATCCTTAACTCGTCAGCCTTGGATACTGTCTCTGCTAGCTCCCTGACCTCTGCCCTTACACCTCGAGCTTTGTTTGCCACGTTCATAAACAGACTGGCTTCTCTTCTTGTTTCATCTCCAGCTCCGGCCTTGATATGATTTTCATAAGGAGTTACAAGGTCTTCGTCACAAAAAGAAAATACTTCCATGGATCAAAAAATTTTATCTCACCACCACCTTTCAACTAATGACAGCTTCCCAGTATTGTTGTCATAAAACCATTTTTTCGAACTTTTGTAGTCTAGGGGAAGTGGATTGGGCACTCTCACTCTGTTACCAATTTTGGCTGTCTTCAACTTCAGCACATCTTCATCCCCTTTTCTGGTAGCCCAATCCAAGTCAATCTTTGATATCCACCTCTCAGTCTTCATATATCCAAAGGCTTCAAATATCATTCATCCTCCTGCCTTAATCTCTTTTCTAACAGCATAGCACGTTCACTTAGGTGGGCGTCTAAGAGAGGAATTTCAGCTAACCTTCTCAATCCCATCTAGGCAAGGTCTTGAACGCTTTCCTTTTATGCATATATGAAATTTCACCACCTTTCCTTTTGATCATAAACATTTTCAATTCTGAATTATACTTCCAGCTCACTATCATTTTATCACTTTTCTTCTTGGTCGGTTCACTTATGTTTTGGAAAAGAGGAGTCAATTCTTCTGGTTCTTTTCTTTTCACAAACCATTCCTCCTTGCTTACTCAAAAAACATCACCCTTCTCTATACTCCTTTGAGCAACTATGTCATTGGGCGCTCCTCCACTTCATAAACTCAGGCTCCGAGTCATAATCCACCAGTTTTCTTTATAGTCTTCGTCCTCATTAACGAGTCTCTTCTCAGCATCTTCCTTATTTCCACTTGTGGTTTCTTCTCTAATCACCTTTGCCCCCATCAAATCTGCATCCATGTCTAATCCCAAATCAACAAAACCAGCCTCAACAACTACAAGCTCCTCTCTCACATCTCCTCCTTTATCTACTCTCTTTTCAGCTTCTTTTTCAACAACTTTTTCACCTGCTACACCACCTCCACTTGTACTGCCACCAGCCATACTTGCTTCTCCACCAATACCAGATGATCTCCCTACTTTCAAGAATGAATACTTTGATGTATCAGTCATATCATCCAACTCCTCCTGTGATAGTTGGTTTGTGTCACCAACTTTGCCTTTGAGCTCATTTACTTCCTTCAATAGCCTTTTGATTAGTTCATGCTGATCCATCATCATAATCTTCATACTTTCTATCTGCTTATCTTTCTCCTTCTCTCTCAACTCCTGATTAACCAACTTGGTTTTAATCATGTTCAGTTCATTAGCCAATGAAGTATTCACATTTCTAATCACATCTTGATCCAGTTCAGATCGGGTATCCCTCCTTTCTTCAAACACCGGTTGCTTATGCTTAGATCCCCCTTTCAGTTTCATGAGCCGGTTCCCCTTGACCAGCCTTCTTTTTGGTCCTCCTTTCTCTTTGAACCCTCAGCTCTTCTTCAACTTCATCCATCTTAGTTTTCTAGATCATATTCTTTCTCTTTAGCATAGCTCTTCCTTTTCTTTATAGCTTTAGCTTGTTTATCCTGATTTTCTTTAGCGTTCTTGTTTTCATTTTCAATCAACCTTCTAATATAGTTCCATCTTTCAGCAGGATACATGTTTTCCCAGTAAATATGTTATTTTTACCGCTGAAGTCATGTCTTATAGCTGAGCAGTCTGCAAAAATTCTTGTATTCATTTGCATCAGCCTCTTCACTTCTCCATGTTTTGGCAAATTAGGTTTCTCAGCATTAATGATCATCTGAACAAACCTTGCATAGCCATTTGTCTTTTTAAGGCCATGATGTTTTCAGTCATACATTCAAAATTCAATCTTGCAAGATTGGCCTTTTGTCCTCCACAGTATACAATCATGGCCTTTGTCCTACTGTGCATTTAAACCGTCCGATCCTCCCTTCCTATGATCCAAGCACATTATGAAAACATGGGCAATATATCTCCATTCCTTAGATAAAAACGATTTCTTAATTTCCTTCTTTGACCCAAAAGAAGGTCCTTCATATCCGATGCTTCGATAAGCATTAAGGACTTCAGTATAAGACATACTAATCTCATCACCACAATCATCTTCCAACCTTAATACACTCGCAATCATCTCTGCACTAATAATCATGTCTTCCCCAAGAACTCTTGAAGTGATCCTGTGTGGAGTAACTCCCAAATCACACTCAGCATTGACCCAGAAATCTCTAATGTGAATGTCGTAGATCGTAGGTAAATGAGAAATGGCATAGTGAATGGAAGACTGTTTCAGCCATCTAATGCAATCTCAAAATCCAACAGTCTTTGGATTACTGACGTCTAGGAGTGCCACTATATTAGTCTTCTCATCGAACTTTAAGTTTGCCATGAACTGCAAAAAAATAAACATAGGTAAGTAAGATATAACAAAAAGATAATTAACCAAAAAAAAGATAAAAAAATAGTTTCACTGATGTGGTGAAATTGTAATTTCACCAGACATAGCAAGACAGCTTCGCTGAAGTTATTGAAACTAAGTTCAACAGTTTTCGCTGACGGGCGAAGCTATAGTTTAGCTAGGCACAATATATAGTTTCGCTGTTGATTGGTCATAAGTTCTAACCAACAAAAGTGTAGATTCCCTGTATCTCAGCCCTATACCATGAGTTTGAGCGATTCTACACTTTCGCGGAGGACAAACTTATGATCATACAACAGCGAAGTTGTAGGTTCGCTAACCCCAACAGAGCAGATAATGTGCTGGGCAAAAATATAGTTTCGCTGGAAAGGTTCGAGCGAAACTGTGAGGTATGCTTGGACAGCATAACCAGATAGATTCACTCGTAACAGGGAACTTTCATTCAATTTTGCTGGAAGAATTTGGTAGATTCGCTGGACGAAACAGGCGAAGTTTGAACCAGCGAATCAACCTAAGCAATCGATTAGGCCATAAAACCACAGATTAAACCGGAATACATAGACGCAATACCTACCAAAAGGTTTAGAATCAAACAATCTCGATGGAAATGATGAAAAAAAATTTTCAAATAGATTCGGCCTGAGAGAAACTGGGGCTACATTCGCACGATATAGTGTGAACTGAGTCCCATATGTCATGCTGGTTGTAAAATCTGGGTCAAATCTTTGCTGGTTGTAAAAATTTTAAAATCAAATGGGTGACATATCTCGTTCTTATCTCCTCTGCTATGTGTGAACATTGACCTGGAGTGATGATCTCCGCTGTTATATTTAAGTATAGACCTGGAGCTCTCATCGGCACATTCTGATGATCTTCTCTGTTATACGTAAGTATAGACCTGAAGCTCTCATTAGCGAGATAAAATGATTATCTCCTCTGTTATACGTAGGTATAGACCTAGAGCTCTTATCATCTGTCCTTATAATAAAGACACAATGATTCTTAGAAATTAAGAGTCATTGTTGAAATATTTAAAAAAATTGCAAGCAAAGTGAATTATATTGCTCAATAAACTATGAAGAACAGGATTAATACTTTGCTGAATATCTGTAGTATCCAAGTCATCTGAGTTTTTCAATAAATCCAAAACATGATAAAACAGTTGCAGATTACTTGTTGAAAAGAGGAAGGCATGAGTTTAAAAGGACAAACATATCAGCAATCCCGCAAATCTTTGATTCTTCGAACAATTTCTTGAAAAAGAAGTCTCCATATCCTTTTATTTTTCTTTCTTATCTGTTTTAAAATTTTCTTTAAAATTCTTTGTTTTGTGCTGATAATGTGGACAAAGAACGTTTTTCATAAAAGTCATTTATATTTAATTTTTTGTTTAATTTTTTTTAAGTTCTTGGTTCCAGCGAAACTGCAGTTTCACTTGCAGGTTCACCCAGCGAATCTATAGTTTCTCCTGGAAATATCGCTATTCACCAAACACTAATTTCTTTTGAGATGCCAAGCGAAACTACAGTTTCACTGCCAACGAAACTAGGTCATATTTATTGCACAGTGCGTTCATTAGTTCACACTATATCGTGCGAATGTAGCCCTAGTTTCTCTCAGGCCGAATCTATTTGACCCAAATTTTTCATCATTTCCGTCGAGATTGTTTGATTCTACACCTTTTAGTAGGTATTGCGTCTATGTATTTGCGGTTTAATCGTGGTTTTATGGCCTAATCGATTGCTTAGGGTTGATTCGCTGGTTCGAAACTTCGCCTGTTTCGTCCAGCGAATCTACCAAATTCTTCCAGCGAAATTGAACGAAAGTTCCTTGTTGCGAGCGAATCTATCTGGTTATGCTATCCAAGCATACCTCACAGTTTCGCTTGAACCTTTCCAGCGAAACTATACTTTCGTCCAGCACATTATCTGCTCTGTTGGGGTCAGCGAACCTACAACTTCGCTGTTGTATGATTCATAAGTTTGTCCTCCGCGAAAGTGTAGGATCGCTCAAACTCATGGTATAGGGCTGAGTTACAGCGAATCTACACTTTTGTTGGTCAGAACTTATGACCAATCAACAGCGAAACTATATATTATGCCTAGCGAAACTATAGCTTCGCCCGTCAGCGAAAACTATTGAACTTAGTTTCAATAACTTCAGCGAAGCTGTCTTGCTATGTCTGGTGAAATTACAATTTCGCCACATCAGCGAAACTATTTTTTTGATCTTTTTGTGGTTAATTATCTTTTTGTTATATCATACTTACCTATGTTTTTTTTTTTGCAGTTCATGGCAAACTTAAAGTTCGATGAGAAGACTAACATAGTGGCACTCCTAGACGATAGTAATCCAAAGACTGTTGGATTTCGAGATTGCATTAGATGGCTGAAACAGTCTTCCATTCACTATGCCATTTCTCATTTACCTACATTCTACGACTTTCACATTAGAGATTTCTGGGTCAATGCTGAGTGTGATTTGGGAGTTACTCCACACAGGATCACTTCAAGTGTTCTTGGGGAAGATGTGATTATTAGTGCTGAGACGATTACGAGGGTATTAAGGTTGGAAGATGATTGTGGAGAAGAGATTAGTATGTCTGATACTCAAGTCCTTAATGCTTATCGAAGCATCGGATATGAAGGACCTTCTTTTGGGTCAAATAAGAAATTAAGAAATCGTTTTTATCCAAGGAATGGAGATATATTGCCCATGTTTTCATAATGTGCTTGGATCATAGGAAGGGAGGATCGGATGGTTTAAATGCACAGTGGGCAAAGGCCATGATTGTATACTGTAGAGGACAAAAGGCCAATCTTTCAAGATTGATTTTGAATGTATGACTGAAAACGTCATGGCCTAAAGAAGACAAATGGCTATTATATCCAAGGTTTGTTCAGATGATCATTAATGCTGAGAAACCCAATTTGCCAAAACATGGAGAAGTGAAGAGGCTGATGCAAATGAATACAAGAATTTTTGCAGAATGCTCAGCCATAAGACATGACTTCAGCGGTAAAATAACATATTTACTGGAAAACATGTATCCTGCTGAAAGATGGAACTATATTAGAAGGTTGATTGAAAATGAAAACAGAACGCTGAAGAAAATCGGAAAAAAATGAGATAAACAAGCTGAAGCTATAAAGAAAAGGAAGAGGTATGCTAAAGAGAAAGAATATGATCTAGAAAACTTAGATTGATGAAGTTGAAGAAGAGCTGAGGGTTCAAGAGAAAGGAGGACCAAAAAGAAGGCTGATCAAAGGGAACCGGCTCACGAAACCGAAAGAGATCTAAGCATAAGCAGCCGGTGTTTGAAGAAAGGAGGGATACCTGATCTGAACTGGATCAAGATGTGATTAGAAATGTAAATACTTCATTGGCTAATGAACTGAGCATGAGTAAAACCATGTTGGTTAATCAGGAGTTGAGAAAGAAAGAGAAAGATGAGCGGATAGAAAGTATGAAGATTATGATGATGGATCAGCATGAACTAATCAAAAGGCTATTGAAGGAAGTAAATGAGCTCAAAGGCAAAGTTGGTGACACAAACCAACTATCACAGGAGGAGTTGGATGATATGACTGATACATCAAAGTATTCATTCTTGAAAGTGGGGAGATCATCTGGTATTGGTGGAAAAGCAAGTATGGCTGGTGGCAGTACAAGTGGAGGTGGTGTAGCAGGTGAAAAAGTTGTTGAAAAAGAAGCTAAAAAGAGAGTAGATAAAGGAGGAGGTGTGAGAGAGGAACTTGTAGTTGTTGAGGCTGGTTTTGTTGATTTGGGATTAGACATAGATGCAGATTTGACGAGGGCAGAGGTGATTAGAGAAGAAACCACAAGAGGAAATAAGGAAGATGCTAAGAAGAGACTCGTTGATGAGGTGGAAGAATATGAAGAACAACTGGTGGATTATGACTCGGAGCCTGAGTTTTATGAAGTGGAGGAGCGCCCAATGACATATGTTTCTCAAAGGAGTACAGAAGAAGGTGATGTTTTTTAGCTAAGCAAGGAGGAATGGTTTGTGAAAGAAAAGGAACCAGAAGAATTGACTCCTCTTTTCCAAAACATAAGAGAACCGAGCAAGAAGAAAAGTGATAAAAAGATAGTGAGCTGGAAGTACAATTCAGAATTGAAAATGTTTATGATCAAAAGGAGAGGTGGTGAAATTTCATATATGCATAAAAGGAAGGCGTTCAAGACCTTACCTAGATGGGATTTGAGAAGGTTAGCTGAAATTCCTCTCTAAGACGCCCACCTAAGTGAACTTGCTATGCTGTTAGAAAAAGAGATTAAGGCGAGAATGAATGATAATTTTAAAGCCTTTGGATATATGAAGACTGAGAGGAGGAGATCAAAGATTTACTTGGATTGGGTTGAAAGGTGGTGGTGAGATAAAATTGTTTGATCCAATTGAAGTATTTTCTTTTTGTGACAAAGACCTTTGTAACTCTTTGTGAAAAACATATCAAGGCCGGAGCTGTACATGAAACAAGAAGAGAAGCCGGTCTGTTTATGAACGTGGCAAACAAAGCTCAAGGTGTAAGGGCAGAGGTTAGGGAGCTAGCAAAGATAGTATCCAAGGCTGACGAGTTAAGGATGGACATGTAGGATCTTACCAAACAATTTGCTAGAGCTAGTGCAAGAGCTGAAGAGGAAAGGGCGGCAGGAGCAGACCAGAAGCATCAGATAAAGCTGAAGAAGGTGCAAGAGGAGAGTAAGAAGATTGAGAGTGAGGTCCAACCTAGGGGGAGAATTGATGATATACATAGGTTGGACTCACTTTAGTTGATAGGTTTATTGTGATTTGTAATAGGTTAATTGTTAGTTTCTTATTTGTAATTTGTCTTTCTATGTAATTTTGTATTGCTGCGAAACTACGGGCTGTAGTTTCGCCCGGAGTCAGCTGTCCAGTTTACCCGGCGAATCTATAGTTCGCTGCCGGGTGAAACTGTAGTTAGTCAGGTAGTTTTGCTATTCAGCGAAACTGCCAGTGAAACTAGGTCTGTTATATATTGTAATCTTTCTATCTTGTAAGGCACTTTTTGCAAAAACCCTAATCGAAAAATATTTGTGTTGCTATTGTGTGTTTGGCTAGAAGCTTATCATCTATATTTTTGAGCCTTTTTTATTGCATTTATGGTTTATATTCATTGATTTTCATTATGCTATTGTGTTTATAAGTGATGATTCAATAGAAAATTCATTGGGAAGATTCAAGTGCACTGTTGAATAGATCATTAGGACCAACACAATAAAACAACAAGCCTATCTGATGTGTGTTTATTAAAATAATATTACTAATTGCAGAAGTGGGTTCATCTGATTAGAAGGAAAACAAAGGAGCTTGATGAGTGTGTTGATAGCATGGAGGAATTGATAAAAGAATGCTTCCAAAAGCATAAAACATATGATGATATCTTTATAGCTATCTGGCAATAGGAAGAGAAATTAACAAGGTACAAGGACAAGTACGCAACACCAGAGACAGAAAAAGGAAAAGGAGTTCAAATAAGTGGTTTGAATACCGAGTGTGAAGGAAAAGATAATAAAGGAGGAGATAATGAAGAGGAAATTGATCAAAAACCTGATTATAATAAAAGCTGCACCATAATCTTTGTTGTTATGAATGCTTTAAAAAATTAGGGGAAGCAGAAAAAGAACATGATTTGGTAGAAGAGAAAGAAGGGACAAGAATGGGAGAAGAAGAACATGATATGGTAATGGAAGAAGATGGTGAACAAGAAGATAAAGTTAAAGCAGTACTTTTGATAGTTGTTGAGCCAGCATTTGATGATGATATGGTGATGTGCTCCCACTTCCACTCCGGAATGTCCCAAGGTTGAATCTTCCTGTATGGCTTCTGATGCTCCGCCTTCACTTGTAGACAAGTAAGGAACTTACTCACATATTCCGCTACGTCACGCTTCATTCCCGGCCACCAATAATCCTTCTTCATATCTTGATACATTTTCTTAGCACCAGGATGAATTGAGTATCGAGTCTTATGAGCCTCATCCATGATCTTCCGACGTAGATCCCCATAATGATGAATTCACATTCGCCCTGATCGGGTCCTGACTCCAAGGGTGTTCTCCCCCAACTTGACGACTAGACCTTTCATCCTTTCGGAGTTAATCTGATCTTCTTTCAGTGCTTCGTCTTGAAATTCTTTGACCTGGTTCATCATATCAGAGGTCATAATCAACTGATAAGCCTTCACCCGGATCGGCTCGGGTTTCTCCTTTCGGCTAAGGGCATCCGCCACCACGTTGGCCTTGCCCGGATGATAGTGGATCTTGTAATCATAATCCTTGATAAGATCCGACCATCTCCTTTGCCTCATATTGATATCCTTTTGTTCAAAGAAGTACGTCAAGCTCTTATGGTAAGTGAATATAGTGCACCTCGTCCCGTACAAGTAGTGCCTCCAAATCTTCAATGCAAAAACCACAGCCGCTAACTCCAAATGATGAGTAGGGTAGATAGCCTCATGGGTATTCAATTTCCAGGACGCATAGGCTATAACCCTCCCCCGTTGCATCAACACGCAACCCAATCCCGAATAAGAAGCATCCGAATAGACCACCAAGTCTTCACTCCATTCGGGCAACGTCAAGACAGGAGCCTGAGTTAATCTCTTCTTTAGCTCTTCAAAAGCATTCTCCTGCTCTAGACCCCATACAAACTTCACATCCTTACGGGTCAACTTAGTCAATGGTGAAGCTATCTTGGAGAAGTCTTGAATGAACCTTCTGTAGTAGCCCGCCAAACCCAAGAAACTATGAATCTCAGATGGCGTCTTTGGAGACTTCCATTGCATCACCGCCTCAACCTTTGTTGGGTCTACCATGATTCCTTCAGGATTAACCACATGACCCAAAAACTGAACCTCACACAAGCAGAACGCACACTTGGAGAACTTGGGGTATAGCTTTTCCCTTCTAAGCATTTCTAGTACCTCACGAATATGACCAACATGTTCTTCTTTGCTCCTCAAATAAATCAAGATGTCATCAATAAACACGTTCACTGATTTATCCAGCATGGGCCAACACACCCGATTCATCAAATCCATAAAAGTAGCTGGCGCGCTAGTTAAACCAAAAGACATCACGAGAAATTCGTAGTGCCCGTAACGTGTGTGAAAAGCAATTTTACAAATATCCTGCTCCTTCACCTTCAGTTGATGGTAACCAGATCGAAGCTCTATCCTCGAGAACTAACTAGCACCCTAGAGCTGATCGAACAAGTTATCTATCCTTGGTAATGGATACCGGTTCTTCACAGTCAACTTGTTCAGCTCACGGTAGTCGATGCACATCCTTATACTACCATCCTTCTTTTTCACAAATAAGACCAGAGCACCCCATGGAGAGATACTTGGTCAAATGAACCCTTTATCTAGCAACTCTTGCAACTGGGTCATAAGTTCCTTCATCTCAAAGGGAGCTAGACGATATGAAACCTTAGCAACAGGTTGGGCACCAGGTATCAGATTGATCTGGAACTAGATCTTGTGGTCAGGTGGCACGCCTGATAGATCCTCCGGGAACACGTCTGGGAAGTCACACATGACCGATGCATCTATCAATCATGGTGCTGACGCATCCACATCCTTCACATAGGCTAGATAGGCACCACATCCATGTCTCATACACTTCTCAGCCACCACCATCGAAATTAATTTTGGTACCATGTGAACTCTATCGCCATAAATCGTCACCAAGCTCCCATCAGGTAAGGTCAATCGAATCATCTTCTTGCGACACATAGTATTTGCCTCATTGGCTACTAGCCAATCCATCTCTAGGACTACATCAAATCTGCCTAAGAGCATTATGAACAACCTAGCAGAGAACCTATAGCCTTCCAACTCTATGTCACAATCCTCTACCGTAACAGAAATCCTGGTAGACTTACCAATGGCAGTTTCTACATTGAAGGACACATCAAACCTTCTACTCCTAATGGGTAACTTATCATAGAAGGTAGCAGATAAAAAACTTCTACTAGCACCAGAATCAAAAAGCACAAAGGCACAAGTTTGGTTTACTAGGAATGTACCTGACACAACATCGGGGTCCACCCTAGCCTCCTCCCAGGTCGTAGTGAATGCCCTGGCTTTAGCCCTCTACCCCTCCTTCTCTTTCTTAATCCCCTTCCTTACCCTGGAGTTCTCAGCCCTTGGCTTCTTGCACTCCCGACTCATATGACCTGTTTCTCCACAGTTATAGCACCTCATCACTACATAATCCTTTTCCATATGCCCTACTTTCCCACACTTGAAATAGGTGTTCGATCCCCACTTACATTCCCCCGTATGCGCCTTCCCACACTTATTACACATCCTCGTCCCTGTACCTGTCATCACCACCTTCCTGTCATCCACCCTTGCCTTTTTGTTCTTGGGAGTGAAACCACCACTGCTAAATCGTTTCTCGGTTCCAGTTTCTGTCACCACCACCTTTCTTACTCACCTCCACAGCAGTCACCTCCACTCTCTCATCATACAGTCACCCTGCCAGATCAACCACTGACCTAAATGTACCTGGTCGAGCGGCGATCAAGTGTCTGCGGATAACTGCTGGTAGACCCTGGATGTACCTCTTGATCCTTCGTGACACGAGTGTCACCTGTTCTAGCACCAGCCTCGCCATCTCGTTGAAGGTCATTATATACTGCTGGGGCGTCATAGTTCCCGTCTCTAACTATAGGAAGTCTATCTCAATCTTATCCAACTCCCTGTGAGGATAGAACTCCTCAATCACCAACTTCTTTAGTTCCGACCACCTCATCCTGCTAATGGACCTGCTACCCTCAGCCTAGACAATGTTGTCTCACCAGCATAAGGCTGAATCCATAAACAAATATGTGGCAAACTTCACCTTCTGGTCCTCCCTACACTTGCTGATATCCAATACAGCCTCCATTTCCCTTACCCATCGGTGAGCAGCAGCAGCATTCCCATTCCCATCAAAAGTTGGCATCTCTAGAATGCCCCATAGTTGCACGCCTTTGCAGTTTCTTGCACAACTTCCTCCTCCTCATCATCACTAGAAGCAACCATCTTGGTCTCTGGTTGCTCCCTTTCCCCTGAACCTCCTTCTTCGCCCCTTCGCCTAGTGGCATTCTTCTTCTCCTTCTTCTCCTTCCTCTCATTGTCTGCATGACATGGTGAACCTCCTCAACTACCGCCTCCTTCACTGAGGCCCTCAGATTAGCACTCTCATCACCGCCTTCATGGTGATGAAGCTTAGGCTCTTCAGGTGCCGTTTTAGCAGTCCTAGCCCTATTCTCATGACACGCGGCCCAGCACCACGTCCACCATGTACTCCTCCTCGAGAAGCCTTCGAGGATTTACCACAAGCCATCTCTAAGCGTTATAAGACTGAAACACCAACAGGGTCATTCAAGGTAATTGCTTAGTTTAGGTTAAGTATAGTAAGTCTATAATTACAGTGGCCAGTTATGATTAGCCACTTACTTTACTCTTCATTCCCCAAGCATTTTCTATCCTGACTACATTAGTATCCAAATCTACTAAAGCCATATAATTCACATAACACGCACACAAAAATTCCTTTTCCATTAACTTAGATAAAACGTTTACATAAACATTTATGTAAATATTTACCTGCAGGCATGTAGCTACTAGGACTGGCATCCCTTTCCCTTTCGTCCCATTCTTAGTTTAAGTTCAGGTTTTTGAAAATATTTTACCCAATTCTCTTAAACTTTGGCTCTGATACCAACTTGAAAATAATAATTGTTCTGATATTTAAATACAAAATAGATCAAATCCAATCACTAGAATATCGAAGTCCTAAGGCACAAGTATGACGCTCATGCTTTGGCCTTTCAAGGAGCTTCGTGAGTGGATTCGCAACATTTTGATCAGTGTGAACTTTGTGAATACATATCTTTCCTTTTTCAACTTCATCCCTTATGTAGTTGAATCTCTGCTAAATGTGCCTTGTCTTTTAATTTGAAGGGCGTTCCTTGATTTGAGCAATCACACCCTTGTTGTCACAAAAGATCTCTAGGGGATCTTGAATGGTAGAGACAACCCCTAGATCGGCAATGAATTTCTTTAACCATGCAGCTTCCTGTGCTTCCAATGAAGCGGCGATGTATTCTGATTCTGTAGTGGACAATGCTACCACATCCTACTTTGACTCTTCCAGAATACTGCCCCTCCATTCATAATGAAGACATACCCCTTATTGTGATCGAGAATCATCTCGATCAGTTTGGAAACTCGCATCCGTGTAACCCTTTACAATGAGTTCCTCTTCATCAGATCCGTATATTAGAAACATATCCTTATTCCTCCTAAGGTATTTCAATATACTCTTAACAGCCATCCAATGACTATTTCCCAGATTCTGCTGATATCTGATTGTCATGCTTAAGGCGCATGTCATGTTCGGTCTAGTACATATCATCGCATACATGATAGATCCTATAGCAGATGCATATGGGATTTCCTTCATCCTTTCTTGCTTATCCTTTGAGCTTGGACATTAAGATACACTCAATATTGTCCCTCTTTGAATAGGTACCAAACCTTTCTTAGAGTTCTCCATCTTGAACCTTTTCAAGATTTTATCAATATATGCACTTTGGTTTAAACCTATCAACCTCCTTGATCTATCCCTATAGATCTTTATTCCCAAAATATAGGCGACTTCACTAAGATCTTTGATGGAAAAACAACTTCCAAGCCAGGTTTTAACAACTTCCATGGTTGGAATGTGATTTCCAAACAGTAATATATCATCAGCATACAATACTAAGAATGTGATGATTATCCCACAAGCTTTCTTATACACACAAGCTTCATCAGCGTTCTTGATGAATCTAAACCTTTTGATCTCTTCATCAAAACATTGATTCTAACTTCTTGATGCTTGTTTCAATCCATAGATTGATTTCTCTAACTTGCATACTTTATTAGGATATTGTGGATCCACAAAACCTTCGGGCTGAACCATATAGACATTCCCTTTGAGATGTCCATTAAGGAAAGTAGTTTTGACATCCATTTGCCAAATCTCATAGTCATAATATGCAGCTATGGAAAATAATATCCTAATTGACTTTAGCATTGCCACAAGCGAGAAGGTATCATCATAATCAACCCCTTGAGTTTGAGTGAAGCCTTTTGCTACAAGTCTCGCTTTATAAGTATCCAAGTTTCCATGCATATCAGTTTTCTTCTTGAAAACCCACTTACATCCAGCAAGTTTAGAATTAAGTGGTAGCACAACCAATTCCCACACTTGTTTATGAACATGGATTGCATCTCTACATTCATGGCTTCAAGCCACTTGTCAAAATCCGAATTGGACATTGCATCATGGTATGTAGTTGGTTCATCTGAGTCAACTACATAGCATCCATTCATTAAAAATCCATATCTTTCGGGTGGATAGCTAATTCTACCAGATCTACGAACGTTTTGTGTGTATTGATCAACCACTTGATCATTATCAACAACCTCTTGTTGATTGCTAGTATCAACCAAATGTGTATCGGCTTGTGGTTCTTGATCCTCATCAAGTTCCACTGTTCTATTGGTAGTTCCTTCCATAAGGAATTTAGTTTCAAGAACTCAGCCTTTCGAGCAATAAATACCTTTTGCTCTGTTGGATTGTAGAAGTAATATCCCATTATGTCTTTGGGAAATCCTACAAAGATACACTTAGTGGATCGGCTTTCTAACTTGTTTGGGGTGTTTTGCTTAACATAAGCCTCACAACCCCATACCTTTAAATATGATAACAATGGAACCCTTCCATGCCATATTTCAAAAGGTGTCTTATCCACTTTCTTGGTTGGGGCCATATTCAGAATACGGGCCGCGGAGAGCAATACGAAACCCCAAAATGATAGAGGTAGTGTGCTTCTAGCCATCATAGATCGAACCATATCCAATAGGGTTTGGTTTCTCCTCTCAGACACACCATTATGCTGTGGTGTTCTGGGTGGAGCAAGCTGTGAGACAATCCCACAACTCCTACGATGATCTTGAAAGGCATCACTAAGGTATTCACCTCATCTATCCGAATGAAGAACTTTGATGGTTTTGTTGAGTTGATTTTCTACTTCATTCTTGAAGATTTTGAACGTTTCAAAAGCTTCATCTTTGTGTCTCAACAAGTAGACATAACCATAAAGACTATAATCGTCGATGAAGGTAATGAAGTATCTTTCACCATTCTTTGTCATTGCTTTAAAAGGACCACATACATCCAAATGTATGATTCCTAATAAGTCTTTTGCCTTTTGGTTAGTACCACTAAAGGGTTCCTTGGTCATCTTTCCTTGTAAACAAGATTCACACTTATCAAATGAACCCTCTTCATGTGCTTCTAAAAGACCATTCTTTTGAAGTGTTTGAATACGATTCTTGTTTATGTGACCAAGACGACAATGCCAAAGATATAATTCACTTAAACCCATTTTAAGTTTCTTGGTGCTCGACTGGTATAACGAGTTATTAAAGGATGAGTCGTCATGAACCAATTCATAAATACCATTAAAAGGCATAGCCTTAACATAAAATATATCATCCAAAAAAACACAAATACCATCGTTTACAAACTTTAATACATAACCAAATTGTTTTAGAAGGGAAACAGAAACTATGTTCCTAGTCATACTAGGAGCATACAAAACATTCTTCAAAATGACTTCCAAACCACTTGGAAGCTTCAAGATATAGTCTCCTTGGGCTTCGACATCAACCTTTGCTCCGTTGCCCATATAGAGACTAGTATCCCCCTTCTTAAAATGCTTATTTCTTTTGAACCCCTGCAACAAATTGCAAATATGAGTTCCACATCCGGTATCTAATACCCATGTGTTTGAAGAAATAACATTAAGTTCAATATGGATCATGAAAGCTATACATGAGGTCTGCCCAGCATCCCTCTTGTTTCTCAACTCCTTGAGATAGATTGGACAATTCCTCTTCCAATGTCCTATCTCACCACACTCAAAGCATGGATCGTTCGCCGTAACCTTTGGCTTCTTAAGCCTCGGTTTTGGTCATCCCGCTTTAGTCTTTCCCTTAGCTTTTCCTTTGATGTACCCCTCGCCTTTGGCAACATTTGCCTTGGGTTCAGGGTGATACCTCTTCTTGTTGCCACCCTCATTAATCGTGAGAACTGGTAAAACCCTTTTACCCATCCCTTCCTCAGCTGTTTTGAGCATTGTATGAAGTTTCCCAATGCTCTTGTCCCATCCATTCATGTTATAATTCATGATAAAAGTCTCAAACTTCTTGGTTAGACCATTGAGGATCAAATCCGTTGCCAACTCTTTTGAGACGGGACAATTTAGCCTTTCGAGGCAATCAATGTGGCTTTTCATCTTCATCACATAAGATGATATAGATTGGGTTTCTTCCATTTGACATGCATGAAGCGCTCAAACCGTTTCGAAGCGCTCTACCCTCGCTTGTTGAAGGAACATTTCCTTTAGCTGGGTAATCATGTCGTATGCCCCGTGATCTTCAAAATCCTTTTGAAGCTCGGGAATCATGGTTCCCAACATGAGGCAAGAAACTTGCACAGAAGCCTCAGTGTGCTTAACCCAATCCACGTAGGCATCAACATCATCAATGTTGGGTTCATCGGGAATAGGATCGTCCAACACGTATGATTTCTTTTCCTGCTTGAGAACAATTCTCAAGTTTCGAAACCAATCCATGAAATTATTGTGGTTTAGACGATCCTTTTCAAGAATAGTTCTTAGTGATAGGTTATGGACAGTCGGGGAGGTAGCGTTGTTATTATTTGCGGCCATTACTACAATATAAACAAAGTTCAATTTTAGTATTTATAAAAAAGACATTTTAACTATTAATACCCTTTCATGTCTCATAGACAATTAATAATTAAAAAAATAGAATCCAACGTTACATTCAAATAATGGTTAGGTGACCTTTATCCCATTATTTAAATTAAAAAGGTAGTCAACTTTTGACAATTGCAACCCTTTGCAACTTCTAGTTTATGGGTTTGGTTAAACATCTTTATGTTTATTCAGCATGTTTAATCCCATCAATACCATTGTATGCCATGCTTCGATGACCCTATTCACATGGTTTCCAATTCAAGTCGTCCTACTTACACACATGTGTGAGTTTACACATACAGGTGGTTAGGTGACCTTTATACCACAAATATGTTAAACCCACCTCAAACACACAAGTTCCCTAAATGTGGTTAGGTGACCTTTATCCCACAAATAGTTCCCAAGTGATTCGAGTGTTGTTTAAAAAGATGGTGTTAAACTCGTTTAAAGGGATTTTGTTTCCATTAATTCTAGTTATGAAAACATTTTGTACCCTACGTTTGCATGCATTCAAATGCGTGGTACACGAGTGAAACCAATTTCCAAGGTTCTTTTAATAAAACCCAGTTTTATTGCGAAAATATTAACCTTTAATAAAACCATTTTATTACCCATGTTGATGTTTTCGAAAGAACCATTTGCAGCATATTGTTGATTTGAAATTGTTTAATAGTACCTATCCAAATATCACATGAACGATAAATTAAATCAACCATATAAGCAACACATACAACAACAAGTTCATAACCATGGCCAACTAATTTAACATCACTTGTTGACCAAAACAAGTGAGTTATTAGGTCCATCCTAAGGATAACACTTGTGCCGGTGAACTCCTACTTGATCCCGCATCCAAATGCTTCAAGTGTCCACTTTGTGTTGTAATTCTCCTATTCGATTTGAGCTTCCAAATGGACTTAAAATTCTGCACCAAACCCCTTTGGGCCTTCAAAATATGTTTTCGGTTACTGGGCTTAAATGCCATTAAGAGCCATGAAGCGCTTTGTGCACAAAATTGGCCCAAACCGGAAAACATTCTTGTTGCATCTTCTTTTACAAAATTATATATCTTATATACATTTTCTAGTAAAAGTGAAGTGCAACTAATCTATTTATTTTACATACCAAATGAAAATAAATAAATTACATAGCCAATAGGAAGAACAAATAAATTTAATTATTACAACCCTTTGAATAATCAAATACAAATCACAACACAACTAAACACAAGGTCTCGACTAGGTTATAAACATCAAGATACATATCCAAATATGTAAGCGAAATCCAAGAGTTTTCCCCTTAAATCACATACTTTCGGTTAATGTATAAACAAACCAAAAATCATGATTCTTGTCCAAACAACTTAAATCATCCAAATGATTAAGATTTTTAAAGATTACAATATGCATGTAAAGCAGAATCTTAAAAAACAAGGGAAACATAGACCTGAATTTTTGGTCTGTTGGTGAATAACAGCAAGAAACTGAGAATTCAGTCCAGATGAAGCATGTATCCATATAACTGGCTCTGATACCACTATAGGGTTTTTACAAGTTTATCAGAGTCATTTTATCCTTATAAAATGAAAATGAAACGGAAATGGTATGAAAAACTTGTTACAGTTAATATATAAACCAATTTATTATATCTGTTAAAAGAAAACCCGTATTGGATCGTTATATGAAAAACCATGCTTACGAACAACCATAGGGTGTTTAGAAATCTACCTCTCGAATGGGACAGAGGAAAAGATCTTTGATTGGCAGCTTCCAAAGTAGGAAACCTCAAGCTTGTCTACCCCAAGCCTCCAACAATACACCAGGTTGCTAGGATTTTTCTTGAATCGGGTTCTGTTCTTGGTTTTCCTCGACCGATTGAGAGAAAAACTATAGTAGCACACTGATTGCATCTTAGTGTGTATTGTAAGTTATCAGAGAGAGTGGTTGAATGCAATCATATATTACACGTTCTATGAAAATGAATTTCAGAGTGAGAAAAGTGGGCGAGACCCATCCCTTTAACCCATCCGTATTTCTCTAATATTCATTCGCATTAGTAAATGCGGATGAACAAACTCTAACCGCATTTGTAAATGCGGAAGAAAGAACTTCATCCACATTTCCTAAATATACATCCGTATTTGTCAATATGGATAAGTAACTCCAGCATTTCTATAAATGCTCATCCGCATTTGTAAATGTGGATGTTCAGTCTTATCAGCATTTCCTTAAATGCTTATCCGCATTAGTAAATGCGGATGAAGTAATTCCTTCAGCATTTCCCCAAATGCACATCCGCATTAGTAAAAGCGGATGAGGAACATTCATCCGCATTTCCTCAGTTAAGACATCCACATTAGTAAATGCGGATGAACAAAAGAAATGCAGACAAAACACTTGTATTGTTTGTTCAACCATTTGAATAAAAATACAACGTACTCTCTCTTTAGAATAAATTATCCATATAAGTTTATTCATAACACTAGTACAAATATTTAGAAACCCAATTCCTAAATACTTCAAGTGTTAATATTTATTTACATGATCATATCATAAAACAAATATTGTAGGTGTTTGTCTAGCTTGTTATTGGGTATATCCTGACTTGTATCATAACGTACTAGCCACATCAATTCAATATATGTCTTGGGCAGACCGTTCCTAACAAGTTGCATGTTAGGAGTAGAAAGATTGATGAGCCCTTTGATGTAGAAACTGCCATTGGTAAGTCTACCAGGATTTTTGATCTGATAGAAAATTATGACATAGAGTTGGAAGGCCATAGGTTCTCTGCTAAATTATTTGTGATGCCCCTAGGTGGATTTGATGTGGTTCTAGGGATGGATTGGTTAGCAGCCTATGAGGCAAATATTGTGTGTTGCAAGAAGATGATCCGATTGACTGCGCCTGATGGGAGTTCGTTGACGATCTACGGTGATCGAGTTACCATGGTTCCAAAGGTGATTTCGATGGTGGTTGCAGAGAAGTGAACGAAACATGTATGTAGTTCCTACCTGGCTTACGTGAAGGATATGGACACGTCAGTACCACAATTGTCCGACATATCAGTTGTGTGTGACTTTCTAGTCATGTTCCCAGAAGATTTACTAGGTGTTCCACCGGACCGCGAGATCGAGTTCCAGATCGACTTGATACCTGGTGCTCAACCTGTTGCCAAGGCACCGTATCGATTGGCTCCGTCTGAGATGAAGGAACTGATGGTTCAGATGCAAGAGTTGTTGGACAAAGGGTTCATTCGACCGAGTATCTCTCCCTGGGGTGCTCCGGTCTTGTTTGTAAAGAAGAAGGATTGTAGTATGAGGATGTGCATCGACTACCGTGAGTTAAAAAAGTTGACGGTGAAGAACCGATATCCACTACCCAGAATTGATGACTTGGTGCCAGTTGGTTCTCGAGGATAGATCTTCGATCTAGTTACCATCAGTTGAAGGTGAAGGAGCAGGATATCCCTAAAACAGCTTTTCGCACGCGTTATGGACACTACGAGTTTCTCGTTATGTCTTTTGGTCTAACTAACACGCCAGCTGCCTTTATGGATTTGATGAACTGGGTGTGTTGGCCGATGTTAGATAAATCATTGGTTGTGTTTATTGATGATATTCTGATTTACTCGAAGAGCGAAGAAGAGCATGCCGGTCATATTCGTGAGGTATTGGAGACACTTAGAAGAGAGAAGTTGTATGCTAAGTTCTCCAAGTACACTTTCTGGTTGCGCGAGATTCAGTGTTTTGGTCATGTGGTAAATTCCGAAGGGATCATGGTATACCCGGCAAAGGTGGAGGTAGTGATGCAATGGAAGACTCCAAAGATGCCATCCGAGATCCGTAGTTTCTTGGGTTTGGCGGGCTATTACAGGAGATTCATTCAAGACTTTTCTAAGATAGCCTCACCATTGACCAAGCTGACTAGCAAGGATGTGAAGTTTGTATGGGGCCTGGAACAGGAGAATGCTTTTGAGGAGTTAAAGACAAGATTGACTCAAGCTCCTGTCTTGGCATTACCCAAAGGGAATGAAGACCTGGTGGTCTATTCATATGCTTCTTATTCAGGATTAGGTTGTGTGCTGATGCAACGGGGAAGGGTTATAGCCTATGCGTCCCGACGGTTGAAAATCCATGAGGCTAATTACCCTGCTCACGATTTGAAGCTAGCGGTTGTGGTCTTTGCATTGAAGATTTGGAGGCACTACTTGTACGGGACGAAGTGCACTATCTTCACTGACCACAAGAGCTTGAAGTACTTCTTCGAGTAAAAGGATCTTAATATGAGGCAAAGAAGGTCATTAGAGTTGATCAAGAATTATGACTGTGAGATCCACTACCATCCGGGCAAGGCCAATATGGTGACGGATGCCCTTAGCCGAAAGGAGAGACCCGAGCCAATTTGGGTAAAGGCTTATCATATGATCATGACCTCTGATATGATGAAGCAGGTCAAGGAATTTCAGGACGAAGCTCTGAAGGATAATCGAATTAACTCCGAGTGGATGAAGGGCCTAGTCGTGGAGTTGGGTGAGAACACTGTCGGTGTTAGAACCCACTTCGAATGGATGTGGATTCCTCGTTATGAAGATCTATGAGGGAAGATCATGGATGAGGCTCACAAGACTCGATACTCAATTCATCCCGATGCTACAAAGATGTATCAGGATATGAAGAAAGATTACTGGTGGCCGGGAATGAAGCGTGATGTAGTGGAGTATGTGAGTAAGTGCTTGACTTGCTTGCAAGTGAAGGCAGAGCATCAGAAACCATATGGTAAGATCTAACCTTTAGATTTACCTGAATGGAAGTGGGAACACATCACCATGGACTTCATCATGAAATTGCCTCCTACGACGAGAGGATGTGATACCATTTGGGTGATTGTAGACCGCATAACGAAGAGTGCTCACTTCTTGCCAATCCAAGAGACCTACTCGTCAGGAAGGTTGGCAGAGCTGTTAATCAAGGAGATTGTAACTCTTCATGGAGTGTCAGTGTCCATTGTTTCTGATAAGGACACTCGATTCACATCCAAGTTTCGAAAGAAATTCCATGATGCGATGGGAACATGGTTACACATTAGCACAACTTACCACCCTCAGACAGTCGGTCAATTAGAATGGACCATTCAGACCTTAGAGGACATGCTCCGGGTATGGATTATTGATTTTGGTAGAAGTTAGTATGAACACCTACCGTTGGCAGAGTTCTCCTACAACAATAGTTATCATGTCAGTATAGGCATGCCACCATTCGAAATGTTGTATGGGAGATGATGCAGAACCCTTATGTGTTGGGGTGATACTGGGCAGAAGAAGTTGGGAAATATCAAGATCATTGAGGCCACATCGGAGAAGTTGGAAAAAATCAAGGCTTTTATGAAGGCATCAAAGGACCGGCAGAAATCCTATGCTGATAAAAGAAAGAGCCCAATTGAGTTCCAAGTAGGAGATAAGGTGATGTTAAAAGTATATCCTTAGAACGGGATTATCAGGTTTCGAAAGCGAGGGAAGTTGAGCCCAAGGTATATCGGGCCATTCAAAATCATTGCTAGAGTTGGTGAAGTGGCATATAGGCTGGAACTTCCCGATGAGCTGCATGGGATTCATCTACGTTCCACGTATCCCACTTACGAAAGTGTTTGGCGGAAGGTGATGTTGTTATCCCTCTCACGGACATCGAGGTTGATGAAAGGTTGAATTACGTGGAGCAACCAGTGGCTATTTTGGACCGGAAAGAGAAACGGTTAAGGAATAAAGTGATTAGTCAAGTAAAAGTGCAATGAAAGCATAGTAAGGGATTGGAGGCCACTTAGGAGTCAGAGGAAGAAATAATACAACACGACCCAGATCACTTTAAGGAGTGACAGGTTTCGTGGACGAAACCTGAAGGACTGTTAAAAAGGGACTTTGCACTTAGTTAACACACTTAGGAGGATATTTAGGATCACTTAACAATTCAAATGGGGAACTTAGAACTTTAAACAGATGATACAATGCACAACACAAGTAAAGTAAGAGCAAGAACACAAGAAATAATTTTCAAGGAAGTAGTATATTGCTTCTTAGGTTCTATTACAGGTGTTTGCACTGATATATGAAATACAAGAACCTTTGACTCTTTATACTAAACCTACAACCATCAATATGCAAAAAGACAGTTGGATGTGATTAATCTAGACAACAAGACCAGCCTAAAGTCAAAAGGCAGAGTGCCTTTTGACTAGTGACTATGACAGGCCATAGCTCACTGACTTTCCTATTACAAAAAACCAAAAAAAGAAACAAATACAGAAACTTGCAGACAAAGACCTTATCTACTTTATCATAAAGCATGAAAGTTTCACCAACTTATGATAGTTTGGTGAACCACCAGAGCATGCAGCGGACAGGAGGTTGCTTTATGATTAAGTTGACAGAAAAAGTGTCTTTTCTCTCTCTTCTAAAGTAATCAGTCGTTTCTTTATTCAGCTTCGGAATACTTTGTCTTGAGAGCTTCGGAAGACTTCAACTTTAACCTTCGGAAGAGTTGAGTCTTTGGCTTCAGAAGACTTGATACTTAGTGTAAAGTTTCCTCAGTAGTTTCTTCTGAACATTGGCTTCGGAAGATTTTACACTTAGCATTTTACTTGTGCGTAAAACTTTCGAAGCTAGTTCTTCTTTGTTCCTTAGTGCATGTTGGAAGACTTGGTTGTTTTGGCTTAGCATTTTACTTGTGTGTAAAACTTCCAAAACCAGTTCTTCTTTGTTCCTTAGTGCATGTTGGAAGACTTGGTTGTTTTGGTATCCTTTGGTTGCATCAGCCTTATAACCTTAAAGGTTCCTACAAATGCCCCCTAGGCTGATTCTACCAAATCAGAGAGGCCTTCAGACTGGGATAGTCCATATGAGAATCTTCAGAATTCCTTTCTTCATTAGCAGATCAGGATTCTTCAGACCCATGAAGTACCTTCTCATGTCATAGAGATCATGCAGAGGGAGTTCAAGCATGTCTCTAGTGAAGTAGACATGTTGTTCTCCCTGATCTCTAGTGACATACCATCTATCAGGATCTTCAGCAAATATCCATGATACAATTAGTCTTCCAACAGAGAGAGGCTCTACTATGATAGGAGTTGGTTGAGAGCCTTCTTCACGCACTTCCTTAGGATGTTTTGACTCATCCTGAGGGAGGTGGATGCCTTTCTTCTTTTCTTCTCCTTAGAGGATCTTCTTTTGGCCATCCTCTTTTTCCTCCTAGATGATTTTAACTAAGAGGGTTGGTCTTCAGTACCAGGTTCTTCAGTAGATTCCCTCTTAGTTAGGATCTCCTCTCTCCCAGGTTCAGAAGGAGAGGGAGGAGAACCCTACTGTGGATCAGAAGATGAAGTTGGTTGTTGTGTAGCTTCAGGTGCAGGTTGTGTTGTCTCTGTAGGTTCAACCTTTACCTCAACTTTAGGTTGAGCTTGTTCTAATGGTGAGTGGAGATCCATAAGCTCTCCCCTTTTAATCTTCTGCTTGATCACCCTTATGTGCTCATCCATTATGGACAGAGACATGGGACCAAGCCTCCTTCCGGAGAACCCATACAGCTTCAAGAAGCTCATCATCTTCTGCCTATATGCAGACTTTTTCTGACTTTTCTTGATGATGGCTCTTGACTTGGTAGCTTCTTCCTTTTCCCTTTTTCTAGCAGCTTGCCTATTTCTTTTGGCTTGCTCTTCCAGCTGCTTGTTGTATTCAAAAAGTATGTAATCATATGGCAAGGGAAGAAGTGCATGTGTCTGGTAGAGGCCTGTGGCTCTCAGGTAGTTGATCATCTTTGTCTTTTCTTCTTCATTAACTACTTGAGGTTGATCAGCAGCCACAGCCTCTGACTCAGGGCTTTCTTGAACTGGGGAGAGGACAGGAATATTCTTGTATATTCTTTTTCTTCTCATTTCCTCTTTATGCTTGAGGGTCAAGGCTGCATCCTCAGCTTCCTTCTCTCCTTTGACAATTTAGTGTTAGCCAGTTCATTTAATTCCTTTAAGGTGAGAGAGATGAGTTCATCTATGTTGTAGTTCCTGGTCCCCAGATAATTAAGTCTGGCTGCCCTTAACTCATCTTCTTGAGTGTCTGGAACATGGGCAGTCAGAATTGCAGCTTGCATGAATCCTGGGGAACCACTTGAACTCTCTCCCATCAGCTTCCTCTTCCTCTCTCTTTTCTTTTCTTCAATCTCCTCAGCAGTTAGTTTTATTTTGCCTTTGTCAAGTACTGATCTTGATGACTCAGGCTGAGGAGAGCTTTGGCCTTCATTGCTGGATTCAGCAGTCAAGCTCTGGCCAGAGAGAGGTTGTGATTCACCATCACCAGCTGGTGCCTCACTGAGGGTATGGGCTGCTGGAGGAGATATTGTCTTAAGGTTCACAGTCTTATCCTCTGGGCCTTCAGTCAAGGCTTTCCCTTTGAAGCTAATCTTAGGGTCCACCTCAACATCCAGTTGACCAAAGGCTTCAACTGCTAGCCGCTATCTATATAGTTCTGATCTCCTTTTGAATTCTTCAAGCACCCAATCTTGAATTCTACTAGCTAGTCTGGCAGCTTGTCTGTTGTTGCTTGGGTTAACAAGTGCTAGATCTACCAGATTTATACCCTCATAGAAACTCAGGTTTGAAATATTTAAAATTTCTAGTTGACCCTGAGCTCTAGAGAGTACAAGAGCTTTCCTTTCACTGTCATACCCCCAACCCCAGATTGGGTTCTCAGAAGGGGCAGACATAGCTCTTGGTATTCCATCCTTAAACAATTGTTGTATTAACAAATGTAGATCACTGTCTAGAGGTGGTTGCTAAGTATGGACAACTGCAAGTAGGGATGGTGAGTCCTCTATATCCATACTCTGAGAGGAACTCCCAGGTTCTGTGATTGTTAGGATTTTCTCCCCCTTTTTGGTAGCATCACCCTCTTGCATAGGTGAGCTGGGAGATTGATCCATGACATCCGCAGGTTCTTGTGACCTAGATTAGTTGATCTTATTGGTCTCTCAGCTAGCTTACCCTTGAGATCGGAGGTCTCAAGTTGCTGGTCATTGACCCTTTTCTTCAAGATAGTCACCTGAGATTCCAGGTGAGCTATCTTGGACACAAAGTAGGTGCACATGTTTGAAAGTTTGTGCACCTTTTGTTGTAGACTCCCCTCATCTTCAGATGAAGAATCATAGGGGGATGAGAGGATTAGACCTGAGTATTCTCCCTCATCACCAGCATAGGTTTCTTGGCTGCTGGATTTCCCCTGCTCTATTTCAAGAGGCTGGGTTGCCGTGGTTGAGGTCTTAGAGATGTAATCACTGCCAACAGTGAAAGCCTCTGCCACATGGATCTCCTGGACAATCTAAAGGAGATCCACCTCAGTTTGTGGTGTCTGATGTGGGCTAGAAGTGGGTGAGGTAGGAGTACTCATCTCACCTTGAGTGTGGGTGAAGAGGAGCGATTCATGGTACTCACTGAAACCCAAATCTTCATCAGAGTAAAAGTCAAGGCTGTTCATGGGTTGATTAAGATCAAGAGGCTGGGGATGGTAGCTTTCCCCTGAAGGTTGATCACCAGAGTGTTGAGACTCAGAGTGATGGCTTAAGGCTATTTGAGGAGGTGTGAGCTCATCAGGCTGAGCATGAGGAACCTCAGCATTGATTGTGTCAAGAATAGGAGTGGTTTGCTCCTCAGGGGAAGTAGGAGCTCTAGTGTCCACTTCCTCCTGTGTGGGTTGTAATATGGGGGCCTGCATATGCTCAATAGCAGGTGCAGGGGTTCGTTTGGATTTTCTTTGGTAAGTGAGGGTAATGGTAGGCCTTGATAGTGGTTGAGAGGTAGAGGGTGTTGGTTCATCACTAGCTGGTGCTGCTAGGATGTCACCCTGAGCAATGAGCTCAAACATTTTTGGGACAAGGGCTGTTTCTACCCCTGAGAACCCAACAGTTGGTTTTTTCAATATTTTGAAAATGCTGGGTCTCATATGTGCAAGTTTAAGAACATTACCTGTTCCCCTTAACTGTAGTCCCATTTCATAGTTAAGAATGTGTTGAACATACCGGGGAAACATGTAATATTCTAGGGAGTCCAAATTTGCAAGTAAATTTGTGAAAACAAACTGAGAATACCTGAATTTGACCCCTTGAACCATCCCATGGACAATAAAGGAGAGGTCTTATAGAATCTTGTCCCATCCTCCATGTTTGTTAGACAAGCTGGGGATGACAACATTGAGGAGGTACTTCCACTGGTATGAGACCTTCCCCTTCCTGAAGGTCTTGACTGTAAAGTCACCTTCATATCCTATCTGCTCAAAGGAATGGTTGACAGCAGCTTTTGGGAAGGACATTTCACCTTCTTCATCATCCAGCTGAAGATGGGTGTTGATGATGGCTGGAGTGATGAACGGTGTCCTCCCTTGCACTGTGGCAGACAGTGCCTTCTCCCCGTCCATAGTGACCTCTTGACAGGTCCGCCAGAACTCAAACAACTGATCCTCATAGAGGGGAGGATCAATCGTAAGGGAGGTGAGATAATGAGATGAAGAAAGATACCTACAAACATCTTGCCTGTGTAGATACATGGTGAAATCTGGATCGTTTCGGCGATCAAGAATTGCCATTTGCAAAAGCTTTGCAGAGAAGGAAGGTAGAAGAAGATGAATTTGGGGTTAATTTTAGGTTAAGGAAAAATGAGAGTAGAGAGATGAAGATAGGACCGTTTGGGGAGATATACTCAGGATTTGAAACAAAGTTAAAGCAAAAGATAAACTTTAAAATCCGCAAGTGGGTCCTACTTCAGAAAAAGCACCCAAAAAGGTAGTTTTCTTGGAAGTCTCAAAACTTCCGAAGGTTATTTTTAGCTTCGGAAGCTTTTCAGAAAAAGCTTCCGAAGGCAATTTTGCTTCGGAAGATATTTCAAAGAGTTTTGGAAGTTTTGGCTTCAGAAGAGATAAACAGGTCTTTCCAGACTTAAGTGCCTTCGGAAGAGATTTATTCTAAAATGTATTTAGGAGCTTATATTCAACTTAAGCTTCGGAAGATGCTTCATGAATTTCTTCCAAGGGCAATTTTATTTCTTTCGAAGGTAAATTTTCATAGCTCTAAAAAATATCATTTTGAAAAATTGTTTTCCTCCAAAGAGAACTGGGCTTTTGAAGTGATCTAATAGACAACCTAGGACACACAATTTTAGATAGTAAGATTGATGAAGTTATTTAGAAAAACCTATTCAAGGTTAATCATCCCAATGGCTGATACAAGATACTTAAATCTCTGCTCATCAAAAGCTTTTATGAACAGATCAGCATATTGTTCATTTGTGTTAACCTTGATTAGTTTTATCAAGCCCTTTTCAAAATTATCCCTAATCAGATGATACCAGATGTTGATATGTTTAGTCCTTGAGTGCTGCATAGGATTCTCTGTTATAGAGATGGCACTGTTGTTGTGTATATGGATGGGAGTCTCTTTGAAATTGAATCCATAGTCTAGCATCTGATTTTGAATCCAAAGCACTTGAGCACAGCAGCTGGCAGCAGCAATGTATTCAGCTTCAGCAGTTAATGCAGACACACAGGATTGCTTCTTGCATTGCCAAGAGACTATCCTTCCACCAAGGAACTAACACCCCCCCAGATGTGGACTTTGCAGTCATGTTGCAGCCACCATAGTCACTATCTGTATAAGCATACAGATTAAAGTCTGAATTCTTTGGATACCAAAGGCCTAGATTTGGAGCACCTTTGAGATATCTAAGAATCCTTTTGACAGTGATTAGGTGTGACATCTTGCGGTTTGCTTGATATCTTGCACATATGCATGTGGCAAACATGATATTAGGCCTGCTAGCAGTAAGATACATAAGTGACCCAATGATAGCCCTGTAGAGATGTTCATCAACACACTCCCCCTCAAGGTCAAGACAAAGGGAATGGTTTCTGGCTATGGGTGTCTTAGCAACTTTACAATCAGTCATCTTGAACCTTGTAAGTATGTCCTGTACATACTTTGACTGACTGGTGAAGATGCCATCTTCAACCTGGTTCACTTGAATTCCTAGAAAGAAATTGAGTTCCCCCATGGCACTCATTTCAAATCTGTTCTTCATCAGCATCTCAAAGTCTTTGCAGAGCTTTGGATTAGTTGAACCAAAGATGATGTCATCTACTTATATCTGAACTAGCAATGTGTCATTCCCTGTATCATTGATGAAGAGAGTCCCATCAATAGTACCTCTTTTGTATCCATGATTGCAGAGGTATGTTGATAGTGTCTCATACCACTTTCTTGGAGCTTGATGTAGTCCATAAAGGGCATTATCAAGCTTGTAGAAATAATCAGGATGATATGGGTCTGCAAAGCCAGGTGGTTGTTTAATATAAACTTCTTCATCAATGACCCTATAAAGAAAGGCACACTTCACATCAAGCTGGTAGACCTTGAAATCCTTGGATGCAGCATAAGCCAGGAATATCCTTACAGCTTCAAGTCTTCCTACAGGAGCAAAGACATCAGTATAATCAATTCCTTCTTCTTGTATGTATCCTTGGACAACCAGTCTAGCCTTGTTTTTGATGATGATCCCTCTATCATCCTTCTTGTTCCTAAATACCCACTTGGTACCTATGACAGTCTTCCCTTGAGGAAGAGGGCATAAGTTCCACACCTTCTGTCTTTTGATTTGAAACAACTCTTCTTGCATTGCTTCAATCCAACTTCCATCCTTTAGAGCCTCATTAACTTTCTTAGGCTCAATTTGGGATAAGAAATAAGAATGTAGACAAACATGGCTATCATGAGTTTGTCCTCTTGTTCTCACTCCTGAGTCAACATTTCCAATGATGTTTGTGGTGGGATATGACTTATGGATCCTGAGTTGAGGAACCACAGGAAGTTGGTTGGACAGATCAAGATTAGAGAAATTTTGATCTGGCAAAGAAGAGTCCCCCACCACATCAGCACACTTATCAAGAGAAACTTGATCCAATGAGTGTGTGACATCATTGATGTTATCTTCAATGGAGTGATTACCAGCATCAAGAAATTCTTGATCACTGTCCCCACCACCCATTCCTCCTGCATTGGAGGTTCCTTTACCTGAATTCTGAGCCTTTGAACTGGACTTGAGGGTAATTCAGTTGAATCAGCAGTATTTGTCATGCTTGTGCTGATTGGAGCCTCAATGACTGGGTTAGTCACCATTGGAGCTGAAATAGTCTTCTTGTTTGGTCTTCTCAGCTCAAATCTTAGGTCAGGATCCTCTGTTGACCTGTTATCCATAGATCCTGAAACATTCTCACAAGATTTGTTAAAACAGTTGGTAACTAAATCAAGATCAAATAGCCAATCTGGACCAAAACCTTTCACACAGGGTGTGTGTTCATTGAAAGTCACATTGGCTGACTCCTCAATGATTCTAGTTCTGAGATTGTATACTCTATAAGCCTTGGCTTGAGAAGAGTATCCAACAAAATGTCCATCATCTGATTTCTCAGCAAACTTAGCTATTTGATCTTTGGTATTCAAGATGGTGCAAGGACATCCAAATGTTCTGAGAAAACCAATAAATGGTCTCCTTTTGTGCCACAGTTCATAAGGAGTCTTACCATGTGTCTTAACTACTAAAACTATGTTCTGCATATAGCAGGCTATGTTGACAGCCTCTGCCCGGAAGGTGATGGGCAGCTTAGAGTCAGACAACATAGTTCTTGCAGCTTCAATAAGTGTCCTGTTTCTCCTCTCAACAATACCATTTTGCTGAGGAGTCCTGGGAGCATTATATTGTCTTTAAGTACCCTTATCATCACAAAATGTATCAAGGATTTGGTTTTTAAATTTGGTTCCTTGATCACATCTTATGATTTTGACCTTGTGATCAGATTGATTCTCAATTTTCAGAATGAAATTCTTCAAGATTTCAGAGGTTTCATCCTTAGTTCTAAGGAAAAACACCCAAGTGAATCTTGTGAAATCATCTGTGATCACTAAACAGTATGAGGTACTTTCTAGACTCATTACACTGGTGGGGCCAAACAGATCCATATGTAACAAATGTAGGGGAGTACTGATAGAGTTCATTTCCTTTGGCTTATGAGACACTTTGTGTTGCTTCCCTTTCAGGCATGCAACACAGTGGTCATCACTTATAAACTCTTTGGTATTCCAGTTACCAAATCATTCTTAATCAGTTTATTCATGTTTTTAAAGTTTACATGGCATGACTGGGTTTGAGAATGATATTCTCGGTTGATGTGACTCAACCTGGGATCGAATTTGTGGAATGAGTCAATAATATAGCAGCGGAATTACTATATTAAAGAACATTAACTGCTGTAGTAAATGCTTGAATGTAAGAGAATCAAGAACCAAAGTAAATGATGTAAAATATTATGTATATTACTGCTGTAGTCAACCACATCATAAAGTTAGGGTATGTGACCCTATTTATAGGTGAATACATTGCTTTTACAAAAGACTAAACTAACCCTGAACTATACAAGTGAATCTAGTCTAAGTACAAAATAAATATGAAAGTTGTTCATCCGCATTAGTTCATGCGGGTGAACAAGTCTCTATCAGCATTTGTGTTTGCTTACCCGCATTAGTTCATGTGGGTGAACAAGTCTTCATCAGCATTTGTTTGCTCACCCACATTAGTTCATGCGGGTGAACAAGTCTTCATCAGCATTTGTGTTTGCTCACCCGCATTAGTTCATGCGGGTGAACAAGTCTTCAGCAGTATTTGTTTGCTCACTCGCATTAGTTCATGTTGGTGAACAAGTCTTCATCAGCATTTGTTTGCTCACCCGCATTAGTTCATGCGGGTGAACACTTCTATTCAGCATTAGATGTCTTGATCTGCATTTGTTAATGCGGGTGAACAAACACTTGTCCGTATTTGTTCACTAGTCATCCGTATTAACAAGTGCGGGTGCTCTATACTTTGTCTTTTCTTGTCTTCTGTTTTCTTGTGTTGGTGATGTCTTCTGTGTTATTCTGTAAATAATGTGCTCCAACCAGAACAACCTCCAACCACTTCTTGAGTTGGCAAGTATGATCCTTTTAGGGTCTAACAATACTCCCTCTAAGGATTATACTGCCTAGGTTCCTCAAGAGTGTGATGGTGGTGGTGGTTGTGAAGATTCTGGTCGGTCTAGATGTGATGTCTTCTATTGGACTGTTGTTGGAGAGATTGTTGCAGCAGCTTCATGATGTACCTCAGGTTCTGCAAGGGAAGGATTTAGGATTGCCTTTATCATGTTTGAAAAATCCCTAGCTTCCTTCAATTTTTCTCTACTAAGCACATGAATTTTCATCTCACTTATTGTATGAATAGCAGCAATGGGCATTTGTTTCTAAGAGATGGGTTCCCAAACTGAAATAAAAGATAACCCATCTCTATGAATCACCAGTGAACCATCAGCATCAACTTCCAACTTGACTATGTTGCCTATCTGCATAGGTAGCCTTTTCTTCTTCCTTTGTTCTCTCTTGTTGTTAATTCTATCAAAAGCCAGCTTCAATATCTTCACACACTTCAAAATAAACTCTAAATCATCTTCTGCAGCTTTGTTTATGAGAGCTCTGAAGTGTCTGGTAAAGATGTAATGAATGTAAGACTCATCTAGCAATCTAACCTCATACCCACTGAAGATTCTTATTTCAGGGGCTTCCTTTCCTCCTATTTTCTTTCAATTACTAGCTCAAAGGTGTCTTCATCATAATACACATTTGAAATAGGATTTGTTTTATGAGTACCAGCAATCATTTTCCTCTTCAAACATTCTGTTGGCTTAACATGTAGTTCAGGAAACACAATCTCTTCAGCTTCCCTTTTCTTTCTTTGATCAAATGGGTTCTTGAATGTTTTGTCTTTTCTGGTGCAGATAGCTTTCAGTGATTTGAAGTTCTTTGTTCTTTTAAACATCTTTAGAATATCTTCAAATTCATATCCTCTATACATTCCATCAGGATTAATCAAGTCTAGCTCAGCCAACTCTTTTAAATCATGAACTTTCAAGGCATTGACTAAGGCAGTGTACTCTGTGAAAAATTGAACTAATCCTGATATCCTCTTCACCATGAACATATTCCAGTTACTATCATACTTCCAGGCAATAATTTTTACGTCTGTCTTGCCACTGGGAGTAGATACCCCTCTTATCATTTCAGCAGTAGTCAGCCCCTCTTGAAGTTTAAGTTGAGAAGGCTCAATAAACCACTCTGGATTCTTTTGAAGTATAGGGACCAGAACATCTTGAACTTTAACTGTCAACTGCATATCTTGTGTTGTTTTTCTTGTTCTGGGTTTCTGGGCAATCACTTCTTATTGCTTGTAGTCTTTCTTTCTTGTCATTGATCATCTTTAACATAGCAGCCCCAAGAGAATTAGTCTTCATGTTCCCCAGCTTTCTTTTTGTAAATCCCTATTGAGAGAGATAATCCTTCATTTCCTTATCAGTCATACTATAAGGATCAGGGTATGCAGTTTGAGTGTTATACTTCTTTGATGTCTTAGAGATACTTGTGACTGATTTATTAGTTTCCTTTTCTTTTACATATTCAGTCACAAAGGTTGGATCAAGAAGCTTCTCCAGCTTTCTCACTTCTTCTACCATACCTTCATAAGTCATGCTAAAGACTATATCAGCATCATATCCATGGTTGATCAGGAACATGGCATGAATCATAAGATCATTAGTCTTAGCCTTCTCCATCATACTTTCAACAGATGGCTCAATGATTGATGGACTCCTCATGTCAACATGTTTCTTTGTTAGTTCATCTTTAGTTTCTCCTTCTTCCAACATAATCACTTCCAAAGTATGCTGCAACTCCTTCTCAGCTTGTTCATGTTCATCTAAGAATTCAGTAATTGCTACCAAACTTCTTGGATTATCTTTTGCTTTCTTCTTAGGTTGTTCTTCCTCAACCATAGGAAGTTTTCCTTTTGCTTTTTCCATCTAGTATTTCCTTTTTCTTTTGTATGTGATCACTCTTGGTCCTGATGTTGAAGCTGCATCAGTTTTGGCCTGTTGTTTTTCTTCAACAGCCTTAAGTTCAGCAGTGATTCTTTGTTGTTCAGCTTCTTGTCTGTTCAATTCAGCTGTTTCCTTTTCTTTGAATTCATCACAAAGTCTATTGATTAAACTTTGTTGATCATCAGTCAATACAACATCAGGAACAAGCTGCATTCTCAGTTCTTCTTCTATTGACACAGGTTGTGATGGAATTACAACTGTAGACTCAGAGGAGGATTTGGTGTTTTTGATGTAATCCCAGAATTCCTCATCTATAATGAATTCACTTGAAGAGAATCTGTCCATGTCATCTATTAGTTCTTTCATCATGGCCTCTTTTTCAGTAGATGGATCAGAATGTACTATCATCTCCCAGCTATCATCATCCCTGACACCACTGGATTCTTGCTGTTGTGAATGAACTTCCTTTGCTTTTCTTTCAAATTCAGCCTTTAATGAGCAATCAGTTCCAATTCATCAATTCTTTTCTTCAAAGCCTCATTTTGTTTGTTTAGATCAACAATAACTTCTGTTTGTATCTCCAACATGTGCTCTTGATAGTCCATAGCTACAGTTTGAATAGCCACAGTGTCCACATGACCACTGATTTCTTCTCTAGACATCTCTAAAGAGGCTTTTAACTGTTTGATCTCCTCATCTTTTGTTCTCAAATCAGCATCATACTTGGCTTTTAATTCACTCAGTTCTTTCTCCTTGTCATCCAACTCTAGGATTCTATCATTGATTATCCCTACCCTTCTATCCAAAGTCTTCTCCATCCTAGAAATTTTGGCTAAGAGATCAGATATCATCCTATCTTTTTCATCAGGTCTGTTCACCTCTGATTCTGCAAAGCTCTCAGAAGGAGCATCTTCAGAGAAAAGATGTCTCTATGGTAGAGGCACAGTATGTTGGTTATCTTCTTCATCATCAAAAGATTTAGAAGATTTTGAGGAGCTGGTAGATTCACCAGAACTCCTAGCCTCATCATCTGCTTCATGTGGTGAGCTGCCTTGTGAATCTCCTTGTGTATGAATTAGAGAGAATGATTGAGGAATAATGGGATCAACCCTCAAAGGAGATAAAACAGCAGTGTTGGACCAAAAGAACCAATGAGCCTGATCAAAAAAACCTTTAAGTCCCATAGACATTACAACAACTGAAGTAGTCTGCAACAGCTAAAGACATCAACTGATAACAAGGTCTGAAGACAAAGTCTGAAGTTAAAGAACTGAAGACAAAGTCTGAAGACAAAAGCTGAAGACAAAGACTGAAGACCAAGTTTCAGATGTTGTCACAATAGCTGAAGAAGACCTCTTCAGTAGTTGTGATGGTTTCCTTTCAGTAGTTATATTTTCCTTTCAGTTCTTTTGTAATCAGTAGTTTTATGTTTCTTGTAATCAGTACTTGTAGTTTCAGTAGTTTTAGTTTCATCTTGTACTTAGCATACTCTGAGATGTTCTCAGTTGTTGTGAACATTCTCAGTAGTTTGCTTACTTTCAGTTGTTTGTAATAATTCTGTTAAATGTCACTATCAAGTGACATCAGCAGACGTCATATTCCTTTATATAAGGAATGTTGACCTAATTGTAACCTGCGAAGCTTAGCGGCTGATATACCGAAGCATTTGTGCATGAATGATATTATCCCTTTTGCAGAAAACCCTCTTTCTCTATAACCGTGTACTGTTCCATTGAATATCTATTGTGTTCTTGCTATATTTGTCTAATTCTTGTTCTAATTCCGCTGCAATTCAACTCTAATTGATCAAACTTAGATCACTGATCCTGTCAAATGATATCAGAGCAGGTTAATCATTGATCGGTTTAACAATTGATCATTGAAACTGCTATTTCGATATCTAAAGTTTGATCGAATTAGCATATTTGCAAGAATTGGTTATAGAGATTGATCTTCTGCTGCTTCTGGTTATTCAATTTGAGTTTCTTCTTGGTTCATACTGAGTTTGTTGTGTTTTTGTGCTAAATCTGTTGAAACTTGATTGAATTGGTTTGAATCTGAGAATGACTACTCCATCTAATGACCCTCACAATACTGGCTCCTCAACCAAGCCTCCGATGCTGGTTAGGAGTGAGTATAACATATGGCAACGAAGAATGCTCCATCACCTGTCTGTTAACAGTTCAGGCTGTTGGACATCTGTGGTTCACGGTCCACACAAGCCTATGGTGAACAATCCGGAGACCAACCAAATGGTTTCGAAGAAGAAGGAGCAATACTCAGATGAAGATCGTAAACTGTTTGAGATTGATGCTAAAGCCCATGGAATTCTGGCCATGGCACTGCCTAATGAAATCTATTATGGGCTTATGCATCATGAAACTGCTCATGACCTCTGGAATGCTTTGAAGGAACAATTCGGAGGAACTGATGAGGTCTTAGCAAACAACAGAGAAATCCTCGCCCAACAATATGAGACATTCTCTCATAGGAAGGGTGAGACACTGACTAAATAGTTTGAGCATTTCTTTTGCTTGATCTCTGAGCTGAAAATGGTCAAGCATGAGTATACTAACAGCCAGATGAACAACAGATTCCTCAGATCACTGCCTGAGAGATGGGACACATACACCATTGTCCTACGCTCCAGTGCAAATCTGGATAGCCTATCTCTCACCCAACTCCATGGGAAACTGCTTACATTTGAAAGAGAGATAGAGAAGAAAAGGAAACTGGCCTCATCAGGAAAGCTCACTAATGACTTTGTACCAGGGAACACTGCCTTGGTCGGTCATGAGTCAGAATATGCTGGATCAGAAAGCCATTATGATGAGCATATAGATTTCTCTTCAAACAGTTCTGATCATGCATTTGTTGGTGTTGACAGTCATTCTGGGTGTAATAGTGATAATTTATGCTTTATCATGGATGATTTGAAGGGTATTGCTGATGATGATTTAGAAGAGATGGATATTTTGAGCCAAATGGCCTTGATCAATATCAGATCTCAAAAGTTCTACACCATTAATTTTCTATGTCATTTTGAGACTTGATTATACCTTCAACCATGGTTTATGACAACTCAAATTATTCAACAATCAATTTGGCAGATAAGAGTTCACTTTAAGTTTATTAATTTCTAAAGAGAGTTCATTGTCATGTATTGTTAAATATTTTATGTTACAATCTTTATCATGAAGATTTAATTTTGATTGATAAATCGATTTGTTTAAGCGATCTAACTTTACTTTAAAAATTTTCTCATCAGTTTTATATTTACGAGCTTGATATTGAAGTTTTTCAACTTCTAGAATCAAGTGTTCGTTGTGAACTCTATATCTTTTTACCTTATCTAAACAAGTAGTTGAATAAAGATTAGAAAATACCTCTTCCCTCTCTGCATCTCTTTTCTTCTCTTCAAGTAAGACATTTACCATGAAGGCTTTCAAAACAATCTTTTCTTCTGCTTTTGTTACCGGAGTGGTCTCAACAGCATTTTCACTTTTATCACAAGCAGATGCCAGGTTTGTTTGATTAGATCTACTTTTAGTACATTCTCTAGCAAAGTGACCAGGTTTGTCATAGTTATTACATCTCAGGCTTGATTTGTCAAACCCAATCTTGCTAGAATTGTTTAGTCCAAACACTTTTCTTCCCGTTCTTCTCGCGAAATTCTTTGTCTGGTACAACACCATGGCCATTTGATAATTAATATCATTCTCTTCTACATAATCAGGATTAACTTGTTGTAAGTCATCAACCAATATGTTGGGTACACTAAGTATTCCTGCAGAGAAAGCTTCATAACTGTTCATAAATGAGGTAAATAGAGCCAGATGCGCTTCTACTATCTGAATGGTTTGCTGATTAGGTTGAGAATTTACAACAAATGCTTGTTGTGAAGGTTGAGTGGATTGACTTTGTGGGTAGATAGGGGATTATGGTGGAGCTTGAGCTTGAATGTAAAGATTCTGATGAGAAGCTTCGAATTGAGGCAAAGATGGAACTTTGACATTTGAATGAGCAAGAATTGCTGATTGTTGTTGTTAACATAACTGGGAGTAACTGACATAATAGTTTGGATTACTAGCCATCTTAGCATATAATGTTGATGCTTCAGCTCCCATCATGTTGATGTAGTTAGCAGCTCTCTGTTTGCCATCCATGTCATAAGATTTAATAGTGGAGATCAGATCACTGAGGGATAAGGTGAACAAATCCTTGGTTCTCTTGGTAGTAGTGCAATTGTTGTTCAAGCTGTAAGGTAGTGAGTTTAACAGCTTCTTGTTCACGGAGATGTTCTCTAGTGTGATTCCTTCACTTTTCATCATTATCATCTTCATGAACCTTGACATTTGAGCCTCCAAGGTTACACCTAGTATATGATTAAACATGTTAAACTCTTGGTTTAGCATGTCTTTCCTGCTTTCCCTCATATCCTTGTTCCCCAAAATCAATTCTTCCATTGCATCCCATAAATCTTTAGCCCTCCTATGATCCAAGAACTTCTGAGCTATTTCAGCTGTAAGTGTCATAGTAATAGCAGCATACGCCTTATCATCAAGCTCCATTTTCTTTATATCCTCCTCATCCCAGAGATGTTCAGGTTTAGGCACTAAGTTTCCTTTGTCATTTATGTATATTGGGATATAGGTACCCTGTTTAATAGATCTCATCATCCTGGGTTCAATATAAATGACATGGTTTTAAAAGTGTTATACCCAGTCTGGATAGTCTTCTTCGCTGAGAAGTCTAGGAGGCTTCGTGCTTGTTTCGATCTCTTATCAAGATTAAGAATGGAAGTGATGTGCTTCAAGTTTGCCCTTTTGAAGACTTGGATTCAAACCAAAAACAAGGAAACTTCAAATCTTGAGTTCTCACACGAATGATACAGTTCTCGCACGAATAGTCTTCAGCAAAACTAATTCGCACAAGTTCTCGCACAATTTTATAGCGTGGAAACTTTTGTAATTGATTTTTGTGAAATGTTCAACTTTTCACCCGAAAGTAATCTTTCTGTAATAGAATTTCAACAAAGTTTTGCGAAAACTACACTTCTTGTGAGAACAACAATTTTTCGCATGTGAGATTAACTTTTCGCCTGATCGAACTCAGACAATTTCAACAGTTTCAGCCTTCAATCAAACACCATTTTGTTCAAATTTAACTTTTCAATCTTTCAATTATTGATTTTAGGTTTGGTTATGATCCTAATTGTCTCTAATTAATTAAGTTAAGCTCAATTGGCCCCCAAAACAAATTAAATCTTCAATTAAACAACATAACATCTCTGGAGGTCTTCAACTATGATCAAATAAGCCACGAAATCAGTAAATCTACAAAGAACTTCAAATTGGATCTCTTCAACTCTTCAATATGAACTAATCAAACTTTGATTCAATTAATCAAGAGCACACCTTGCTCTGATACCAATTGTAAGGATCATCAAGTTACAAAGATCGATCTCGTAATGAAAATATGGAATGTCAACATTAGGGATAAGATTGGATAGCAATTGAAGAACACAAACACAATATGTAAATAACGTCCATTGTATTGCTCTCTGATTTAGAAACTATTACAATGAGTGTAAAATCAAGAAATGACAAAAAGCTTACAAATTACATTGCAAAAAATCTATTTATACTAAACTAACAAGTTCTCAAACTACTCGCGCGACTAACAAGTTTTCAGGCGAGAAGCAAGTTATGGCATGGCTACTCTAACTTGTCACTTGAATTTGATCTTGTTTATCTTGATTTGATTTCCCAAGCATCTAGCTTCAATCCCTACATGAATTTTAGATTAACTTGATACCAGAGAGCAACCCGTCGCTAAGGCACCGTACCGGTTGGCTCCATCCGAGCTCAAGGAACTGATGTCGCAATTACAAGACCTTTTGGATAAGGGCTTTATTCGACCAAGCATCTTTCCATGGGGTGCTCTGGTTTTATTCATGAAGAAGAAGGAAGGTAGTATGAGTATGTTCATTGACTACCTTGAGCTGAACAAGTTGACTGTGAAGAACCAGTATCTGTTAATGAGGATTCACGACTTATTCGATCAGCTCCAGGGTGCCAGTTGGTTCTAAAGGATAGACCTTCGATTGGGTTACCATCAACTGAAGGTGAAGGAGCAGGATATCCCTAAGACAGCCCTTCACGCACGTTATGGACACTATGAGTTTCTAGTGATGTGATTTGGTTTAACCAACGCGCCGACTGCTTTTATGGACCTTATGAATTGGGTATGTCGACCGATGTTAGACAGATTGGTGATCGTATTCATCAATGATATTCTAATCTACTCCTAGAGCAAAGAGGAGCACGCCTTTCATCTCAAGGAAGTACTAGAGACACTTAGAAACGAGAAGTTGTACGCGAAGTTCCCTAAGTGTGCATTTTGTCTTCGAGAGGTCCAATTTCTTGGTCATGTGATTAATCCCAAAGGAATAATGGTAGACCCTACAACAGTCGAAGCGGTAATGCAATGGGAATCCCCAATCAAGATTTCTCTAAGGTGGCGTCCCCGTTGACTAAGTTGACTTGCAAGGATGTGAAGTTTGAATAGGGGTCAGACAAGGAGAGTGCCTTTCAAGAGTTGAAGATGAGGTTAACCCAAGCCCCAGTCTTGACATTGCCTGAAGGGAATGATGATTTGTTGGTATATTCAGATGCTTCGCAATCGAGCTTAGGTTGCGTGTTGATGCAATGAGAGAAGGTCATAGCCTATGCGTCTTGGCAGTTGAAGATCCATGAGGTTAACTACCCAACTCATGATTTGGAGTTGGTGGATGTGGTCTTTGCGTTGAGGATTTTGAGGCACTATTTGTACAGGACGAAGTGTACCATCTTCACAGATCATAAGAACCTAAAGTACTTCTTCAAACAAAAGGATCTTAACATGAGGCAAAGAAAGTGGTTAGAGTTGATCAAGGACTACGATTGTGAGATTCATTATCATCCGGGCAAGGCAAACGTGGTTGCTGATGCCCATAGTCGAAAGGAACGACCTAAACCAATTCGGGTGAAGGCTTGTCAGCTGGTTGTGATGCCCGTTGTCATGGGTTAGATCTGAAAGTTTCAGGATGAGACATTGAAGGATGATAGGATCAACTCAAAGCAGATGAAAGGACAGACATAAGATTTAGGGGATAACATTCTTGGTGTTAGAACCCGATTTGGACGGATGTGGATTCCTTGCAATGGGGATCTGATGGAAAGGATTATGGATGAAACTCACAAAACTCGATATTCCATTCATCCTGGTGCTACAAAGATGTATCATGACCTAAAGTAGGATTATTGGTGGTCGGGGATGAAGCGTGACGTGGTAGAGTACGTGAGTAAGTGCCTGACTTGTTCGCAAGTGAAGGAAGAACATCAAAAACCATACAAGAAGATCCAACCTTTGGATATACCTAAACAAAAGTAGGAGAACATCACAATGGACTTCATCACAAAATATCCCTGTACGGCGAGAGGATGTGATACTATTTGGGTGATCGTAGACCGCTTGACGAAAAGTGCTCACTTTTTGCCAATCCGAAAGACTTACTCATAGGAAAGGTTGGCGTATCTGTTCATCAAGGAGATTGTAAGCCATCATAGTGTACCAGTGTCCATTATTTTTGATGGGGACACCTGGTTCACATCCAAGTTTTGGAAGAAATTCCACGATGTGATACGAACGAGGTTACACATTAGCACAGCTTACCACCCTCAAACAGACGGTCAATCAGAAAGAATGATTCAGACCTTGGAGGACATGCTCTGGGCTTGCATTATTGATTTTGGTGGAATTTGGGATGAGCACCTACCATTGGCAGAGTTCTCTTACAACAATAGTTATCATGAAAGTATAGGCATGCCACCATTCTAAATGTTGTCTGGGAGACAGTGCAGAACCCCGATGTGTTAGGGTGATATAGAGCAGAAGGAGTTGGGAAGTATCGAGATCATCGACGCCATGTTGGAGAAGTTGGAAAAGATCATGGCCTTTATGAAAGCAGCTAAGGATCAGCAAAAGTCCTAAACTGATAAGAGAAGAAGGCCAATTAAGTTCCTAGTAGAAGATAAGGTGATGTTGAAATTGTCTCTTTAGAAAGGGATTATCAGGTTTCGAAAGCGAGGGAAGTTGAACCCAAGGTACAGCAGGCCATTCAAAATCATTGCCAGAGTTGGTGAGGTGGCTTATAAGTTAGTGCTACCCGATGAGCTAAGTGGAATACATCCAACATTCCATGTGTCTCATCAGAGAAAGTGTTTGGCAGATGATGATGTAACCGTGCCACTTGAAGATAGCGAAGTGGATGAACGGCTGAATTACGTGGAGCAGCCAGTGAGTATCCTCGATAGAAAAGAGAAGTGCCTAAGAAATAAAGTGGTTCCATTGGTACGAGTACAATGGAAACACAGGAAAGGGTCAGAGTCTACATGGGAGACTGAGAAGGATATGAGGCAACATTATCCACAACTATTTGAGGACTGAAAGGTTTCAAGGATGAAACCTAAATAAGGGGGTGGACTTGTAACAACCGAAAATTTTCAAAAAGAAAAGTAAATGAGCAAACGGGCTATTTATTTAAAAGCAATGGGGTAAAAATGTACAAGGGCCAAACCGGCCCATAATGGGGTTTAAAAGAGAGATGGCCGCCCATACTCTCTCACCCATGCACTCAAACATTCGGCTAGAGAGAGAGAAAAAGCTTCTACCGGTTATAGAGTGAGAAAGTAGAAGAACTCTTCAAAAGGTAAGATTTTCATGGTGATTCTTCTCGTTTTAATCGGATTAATCTTCTGGATAGATCACTACATGTTTCTATGTGTTATGTTTGAATGTTTATGTGTGTTTAGGTGTTAGAACTCCAGGGTTGCTCTTGGGTGTTTGTGGTTTGCTTGAAAGCAGGTTACGGTGAGTTCTAGATCCCCTTTTTTACATGTTTTCTACTTGTTTGCGGCTGGTATGTGTATTAAGATCGATGTTTCTTGACAAAACTATTGTTGGACCAAAAGAACCAATGAGCCTGATCAGAAAAACCTTTAAGTCCCACAGACATTACAACAACTGAAGTAGTCTGCAACAGCTGAAGACATCAACTGATAACAAGTCTGAAGACAAAGTCTGAAGTTAAAGAACTGAAGACAAAGTCTGAAGACAAAAGCTGAAGACAAAGACTGAAGACCAAGTTTCAGATGTTGTCATAACAGCTGAAGAAGACCTCTTCAGTAGTTGTGATGGTTTCCTTTCAGTAGTTATATTTTCCTTTCAGTTCTTTTGTAATCAGTAGTTTTATGTTTCTTGTAATCAGTACTTGTAGTTTCAGTAGTTTTAGTTTCATCTTGTACTTAGCATACTCTGAGATGTTCTCAGTTGTTGTGAACATTCTCAGTAGTTTGCTTACTTTCAGTTGTTTGTAATAATTCTGTTAATGTCACTATCAAGTGACATCAGCAGACGTCACATTCCTTTATATAAGGAATGTTGACCTAATTGTAACCTGCGAAGCTTAGCGGCCGCCATACCGAAGCATTTGTGCATGAATGATATTATCCCTTTTGCAGAAAACCCTCTTTCTCTATAACCGTGTACTGTTCCATTGAATATCTATTGTGTTCTTGCTATATTTGTCTAATTCTTGTTCTAATTCCGCTGCGATTCAACTCTAATTGATCAAACTTAGATCACTGATCCTGTCAAATGGTATCAGAGCAGGTTAATCATTGATCGGTTTAACAATTGATCATTGAAACTGCTATTTCGATATCTAAAGTTTGATCGAATTAGCATATTTGCAAGAATTGGTTATAGAGATTGATCTTCTGCTGCTTCTGGTTATTCAATTTGAGTTTCTTCTTGGTTCATATTGAGTTTGTTGTGTTTTTGTGCTAAATCTGTTGAAACTTGATTGAATTGGTTTGAATCTGAGAATGACTACTCCATCTAATGACCCTCACAATACTGGCTCCTCAACCAAGCCTCCGATGCTGGTTAGGAGTGAGTATAACATATGGCAACGAAGAATGCTCCATCACCTGTCTGTTAACAGTTCAGGTTGTTGGACATCTGTGGTTCACGGTCCACACAAGCCTATGGTGAACAATCCGGAGACCAACCAAATGGTTCCGAAGAAGAAGGAGCAATACTCAGATGAAGATCGTAAACTGTTTGAGATTGATGCTAAAGCCCATGGAATTCTGGCCATGGCACTGCCTAATGAAATCTATTCTGGGCTTATGCATCATGAAACTGCTCATGACCTCTGGAATGCTTTGAAGGAACAATTCGGAGGAACTGATGAGGTCTTAGCAAACAACAGAGAAATCCTCGCCCAACAATATGAGACATTCTCTCATAGGAAGGGTGAGACACTGACTCAACAGTTTGAGCGTTTCTCCTGCTTGATCTCTGAGCTGAAAATGGTCAAGCATGAGTATACTAACAGCCAGATGAACAACAGATTCCTCAGATCACTGCCTGAGAGATGGGACACATACACCATTGTCCTACGCTCCAGTGCAAATCTGGATAGCCTATCTCTCACCCAACTCCATGGGAAACTGCTTACATTTGAAAGAGAGATAGAGCAGAAAAGGAAACTGGCATCATCAGGAAAGCTCACTGATGACTTTGTACCAGGGAACACTGCCTTGGTCGGTCATGAGTCAGAATATGCTGGATCAGAAAGCCATTATGATGAGCATATAGATTTCTCTTCAAACAGTTCTGATCATGCATTTGTTGGTGTTGACAGTCATTCTGGGTGTAATAGTGATAATTTATGCTTTATCATGGATGATTTGATGGGTATTGCTGATGATGATTTAGAAGAGATGGATATTTTGAGCCAAATGGCCTTGATCAATATCAGATCTCAAAAGTTCTACAAGAGAACTGGTAGGAAATTTCCAGGACTCTCTGGCAAAACCAAAGTTGGTTTTGACAAGAGTAAGTTGAGGTGTCACAAATGCCACAGGCTTGGGCACTTTGCAAGAGAGTGTAGATCAACTGGATCTAACTCCTCTGCACCCTTTGTGACCTTTCCAAGCAATAGTTCACAAAACAAAGGGCAACATCCTGCTAGTTCTGGTCATCACTCACAACCTCAATCTCCTGCATATTTTGTCCCTCAGGGTCCAATGCCATATCCATATCCCTGCTATTACATGCCACAGCCAAATCCAGTTCAAGTTCCTATAGCACAACAACCTCAAGCCCTACCTGAGCCTCAACCATCTCCATCACAATCTCAACCTCATCACAGCTTCTTCACACCAGGAGTTGTTGACTGGAGCAGCTTACCAGATGATCTTTCTGGTTTCAATGAGCAATTATTTGCTGGTGCTGGTCAACATGGTGGTGAACATCCTTTTGGGAATCTTGCTCTCATGGCCCTGGAGTCTACTGAGGGTTCCTGCTCCAATGCATCATCTTCACAGGTAACCCAGGTATCTTCTGAGGCTAAAGCCAAGTTATGTTCTGAATCATGCATAGCTGCCTTTGTCTCTATTAGAGAGGCAAATGTAGCTTTAATCAATCAAAATCTTGAGCTTGAGAAAACTATTTCCAAAAGAAAAGCTGAGTATGAGTCTGCTCTTAATGACAAAGATGATGAGATTTACAAGCTTAAATGCCAACTTAATGATGAAAAGGCTAAGGTAGAGGTCATACTTGAGAACCACAGAAGTCTCAAAGAGACACTTGCAGCTACCCAAGTTGAGTGTGACCGCTGGGTAACATCCTGCAAGGGATTTGAAATGCTTCTCAGCAAGCAAACAGCTTCAAATGTGAAGTTTGGAATAGGTTACAATCATACTGCACCACCTACTGATTTTACTTCAAAATCAATAGTAAAATCTGAAGGTGAAAGTAATTTCCAAACCACATCATCATGTGATTCATCCTCAAATGATAATACAAAATTAGAGGATGAAGTCAGTGTTAAGATCTCAGCAAATCAATTGCCTGATGGTTTAAATGCTGATAAACACATGAAGCTGAGCAATTCAGATGTTGTCCCTCAAAGTACTCCAAGTACTGAAGGGCAAGTCACAACATCTGAAAAGCATTTCAAATCTGCTGAAATAAAAGGATTAACAACTGCTGAGGAATCTATCATACGGTCTTTCAGGACGGATAGAGAACAGCTGAAGAACAAGTCTTCAGTTGTTACCGATCCTTCAGTACTTAACACAAGTACTGAAAGGAGGAAAGTACTGAAGATCACACCTTCAGTAGTTTCCACTTCAGCAGTTGATCAATCCAAGATGAAGAATAAGCCATGTGAAATATGTGGTAAATTCAATCATCTATCTGATGAATGCTGGTACAAAAAGGGTTCCAAACTCAACAGAGATAAGCTCATTAAAGAAGAGATTAATAAAATGAAAAATGAGTTTGAGACCAAGTTTGTACCACAGTCATCTCAAACTGATAAACCCAAGGCCTCACCAAAATCCAAAAAGAAGGATGGGGTTTATCAGAAAACAGCTGATAGTGTTCCTCATGATAAACATCAGACTAAGTCTGTGAATTTCAAGAAGGAGGAAATGGTGGGTCACAGGAACTCATCAAAAACAAGTACTGATGTGTCAAATGAGCTGAAGGCTTTAGCAACAAATCAGACACAACTTGTTATGATGGTTCAGCATTTGTTGGGGAGAGTTAACCAACTAGATGCACCTGTGATCAAACCACTGAAAAGGAAATCCAAGCCCAAATCTAAGAAATCCATTTCAGCACCATCTCCACCTTCATCAGCTGTTAATCATGAGAAACAAGTTATGGTTAAATCTGTTGATGAAAACAGACCCAAAACCAAAAAGGTTTGGGTCTCTAAAGCTAACTAGTTTCTTATGATAAATGCAGGGTTCTTCAGCATGCCAAAGAAGCATCTGGTATGTAGACAGTGGAGGATCTATGCATATGACTGGGAGCAGTTCTCTTCTTAATGACTACTCTCAAGGAAAGAAGGGATTTGTCTCATTTGGAAATGATGCTAAGGGTTACATCATCGGGAAAGGATTTGTGTCAAATGGAGAAATCAGATTTGATGATGTTAACCATGTGGAGAATCTCAAGTATAATCTACTGAGTGTCAGTCAGATGTGTGATAAAGGGCATGTTGCACTTTTCACAAGCCAGAACTGCCGGATTCTGTCTTCCAAAGTTCTGAGGCTGATTGACAAGGTATTGGATGAACATACTCTCCTGAAGGCCAACAGGATAGGAAGAGTATATGCCTTGGATTTGTCAAAGAAGATTGATTTAAAAGGTCATCCTTGCCTGTTCTCCAAGGCCTCTCCTCAGGAATCTAAACTGTGGCATAGAAGGCTGGGTCATGTTAATCTCAAAAACATGAATCAGCTGATCCACAATAGTTTAGTGAGAGGTCTACCAATAAAGGAGTTCCACTGTGATGAAACCTGCACTGCTTGTTTAAAAGGAAAACAACACAAAGTTTCATTCCCTCCTATAGAAGAACCAAAGTCCACTGCCTGCTTGCAATTACTGCACATGGATCTCTTTGGTCCTGTGAGAGTAATGAGCATGGCAAAGAAGAAATACTGTCTGGTAATTGTGGATGATTACTCCAGATTTGTATGGACCTTCTTCTTGCATTCAAAGGATGAGGCTGCTCAGACAATTATTAACTTTGTGTTGTATGTTGAGAAGCAGTATTCCCTATCAGTCAAGTGTATAAGAAGTGATAATGGAACTGAATTTAGAAACCATACACTTGATGATTTCTACCTTTCAAAAGGAATCAAGAGGCAGTATAGCATCCCAAGGACTCCAGAACAAAATGGAGTAGTGGAGAGAAAGAACAGGACCCTAATTGAAGCTGCAAGGTCCATGTTGGCTGACTCTGGTTTGCCACTGACCTTTTGGGCTGAAGCTGTCAACACAGCATGCTATGTGCAAAATAGAGCTTTAGTGAATCAGAGGTTGATGAAGACTCCTTATGAAGTTCTACATCATTTGGCTCCTCTAATTTCATTCTTCAGAGCATTTGGGTGTCCTTGTTACATTCTCAACACAAAGGATCAACTCCAAAAGTTTGATTCTAAGGTGGATGCAGGGTATTTTGTTGGGTATTCATCCACTTGCAAGGCTTACAGAGTGTTCAACTGCAGAACAAAGATGGTTGAAGAAACCTTGCATGTGAAGTTCAATGAATCTCCTAAGGACAAAATCCCACAAAACCCTGTGGAGTTGTTTGATCTGGACATACTGCAATATGTTCCTTATCAGCCTCCAGCTGTTGCAGATCATGTGAATTCATCACCTTCTGCAGCTAGTCATCCATCTGGTGGTACTGATGTTGATGATGATCCCAGTACTCACCTATTCAAGTTTAGTGATCAACTGCCTGAGTCTACTAAACTTGATGTTCCTGTAGCTTCAGTAGCACCATCCACAACAAATGCTGATGAGATTTCTGAATCCTCTACTTCATTTGACTTGCCATCTAATACTTGGTTTCAAGAATCTGGATCAACATCTGTTGCTGCTGAGCGTGCTACAAACACTTGCACAGATCTCATAGTGTACCAAGAGCTGAAGAATCACCCAATGTCTCAAATCATTGGTGATATCAATGCTGGTGTCTCAACTAGAAGTCAATTGTCCAACTTCTGCTTCTATGCTCTCTTCATCAGTCAGCAAGAGCCAAAGAACTATCATATTGCATTAAGAGACAATGGATGGGTTGATGCCATGCAGCTTGAGCTTCTTCAGTTCAAAAAGCAGCAAGTGTGGGAACTGGTTCCTCTACCCCCAGGTAAGTGTGCAATAGGCACTAAATGGGTGTTTAGGAATAAAACAGATGAAAATGGGCAAATTGTCAAGAACAAGGCCAGACTGGTTGTCCAGGGGTTTTCACAAGAAGAAGGTATTGATTATGATGAAACCTTTGCCCCTGTAGCCAGACTGGAGGCAATTAGATTGTTCTTAGCCTATGCTGCATTCCACAATCTTAAAGTTTTTCAAATGGATGTCAAAAGTGCATTTTTATATGGTAAAATAAAAGAAGAGGTTTATGTGTGTCAACCACCAGGTTTTGAGGATAATAAACATCCTGATTGGGTGTATAAACTTGATAAGGCTCTTTATGGGTTGAAACAAGCTCCTAGAGCCTGGTATGAAACACTGTCAAATTTTCTTCTTCAGAATAATTTCACTAGAGGCTCCATAGATAAAACTTTGTTCATTAAGAAAGTGGGTCAGCATAAGCTCCTTGTTCAAATTTATGTTGATGATATTATTTTTGCATCCTCTGATCCACAGTTGTGTGATGCATTTACAAAGTTGATGCAACAAAAATTCGAAATGAGTGCCATGGGAGAATTACAGTTCTTTCTAGGTTTGCAAATCAAACAAAAGGCTGATGGAACTTTCATTCATCAGTCAAAATACACAAAGAGTCTTTTGGAAAAGTTTGATTTACAAAACTGTAAGCCCTGTTCTACTCCCATGTGCAGCACCACACAACTGGATGCAGATCAGAAAGGTAAAGCTGTTGATGAAACACTTTACAGATGTATGATTGGGTCCTTGATGTACTTAACAGCTTCTAGACCAGATATTATGTTTGCAACTTGTGTTTGTGCTAGATTTCAGGCTGCTCCTAAAGAGTCTCATTTGATTGCAGTCAAGAGGATCTTTAGATATCTGCAAGGTACTCAATCTCTAGGTCTTTGGTATTCCACTGGGCACTCTTGCAAATTAGTTGCTTTTTCTGATAGTGACTATGCAGGGTGTAAATTAACTAGAAAATCAACTTCTGGTGGATGTCAATTCCTAGGCAACTGTTTGGTTTCTTGGCAGAGTAAGAAACAAACATCTGTTGCTACATCCACTGCTGAAGCCGAGTACATTGCTGCTGCAAGTTGTACATCTCAGGTACTCTGGCTTCAGAATCAATTATTGGATTATGGCATTACAGAGACTAAGACTCCATTACTAATGGATAGTGCTTCAGCTCTTTGTATTGTCAAGAATCCAGTCCAGCACTCTAGGACCAAACATATTGAGATCAGACACCATTTTATTAGGGATTGTTTTGAAAAAGGTCTGATTGATCCAAAGTTTGTTCCTAGTGCTGATGAGCTTGCAGACATATTTACTAAGCCTTTGGACAGTTCAACTTTCCAAAACCTAGTGTTAAGGCTTGGTATGCTGCAGCTAGAATAAGTGACAACTACTGATGATCTCAGTCAACAAGTACTGATGAGCATTCGTATACTATTGTCACAAATAAGTACTGATAAGTTCTTTTATCCTCAGTAGTTTTCATAACTACTGAAGACTAAATTACTTAAAAGTACTGAAGTACTCTATCTGTTGAAAAGAACTGATGTGGTTACAACTACTGATGTAGTTACAACTACTGATGTCAGTATAACAGATAAGTACTGATGACCAATGAAACGTCTGAAAATCAGACAAAAAGTCTGATAAGTGTTGAGGTCAGAATGAAACAGCTGATGAGCTAAGAATTGACGACAACAGCTGATGAGAAACTTTTCTCTTCAGTTGTTTCTACAACTGCTGTTTCACTTCATACAACTGAAGCCAAAACCATGTCTTCAGTAGTTTTACAACTACTGATGACTAACACCAAATCTTCAGTTGTTTACAACACCTGAAGCCAAAACCATGTCTTCAGTAGTTTCACAACTACTGATGACTAATACCAAGTCTTCAGTTGTTACAACTTCTGAAAGTTAAAACCAGGTCTTCAGTTGTTTTCAAACAACTGATGACAGCACCAACACTTTCAGTCGTTTTATATCAGCCTTTTCTTACCCTATAAATACCTAAACCTACTTTCAAACGTTTCATTAGCCGTTTTATGTCCTTCACTCTCTCAACAATGGCGACCATGAAACTCAAACCCAGACACAACTGTGTTGCCTACCTCTCGAAATCGGCCTTTTGGAACAAATTTGATAATGCCATCGATCTTATGGTAGATTCCCAGTACCGAACCGCTTTTCTTCTGAATCCTACCATATACCCCGATTCCCTAAGCCAATTCTGGACCAACGTCTCTGTGCAAACTGGTGAGAATGATAGCCAAATCACTCTCCAGTCGTTGGTTAACCAGAAACAGGTGGTCATCACTCCAGACATCATTCGACAAACCCTAAATCTACATGATGCCACCTGTGTCACAGAATACCCGAAAGGCACAACTGATATGTCTTTCATCAATAACGGGTATGAAGGAGACTTAAGTGCTACCACCATTCTGAAGAAGCACTTCCATGATGCTGAACGTCTTATATTCCACATGGTGAATGTCTGCCTTGCATCAAAAACCTCCTCATGGGATCAGATGTCCTCCCGATGGCAACAGGTATTATACTCTATCTTTGAACGACAAAATCTAAATTTTTCTGAGATAGTTTTCATGGAACTAAAGGATCTGGCTTTGAAACCTGTGGCAAACAGATGGATATTATATCCCAGGTTTCTCATGGCCATAATTTTAAATCAGCTAAAATCAGACGGCCTTGTTGGCCTTGGAGTCCCTGCTCCGGCTGTATTGCCTGAAGTATACTCCAGGCACAACTCTGACCCTACACTGAAAGGGGCTGCCCGGCTGCTAAAACCCAAGCAGCGGGAACCCACAGCCTCCACTTCCAGATCCAAAGTCCCCACCAAACCCAACACCAAAAAGCCCAAAAAGGCTACTCAGGGAGATGAGTCCCCTGAGGATGCCCCTGTACCACCAATACAGGAAACACTTACTGGTTCTAACCCCCCAGTAGTGTCAAAGACTCCACCAGCCCTAGCCGCTCAGGCATCCTCTCAACAGGATCCTGATGCAACCATAATTGGGGATACCACAATGCTGGAACCTATCTCAATTGAGAAGGTTACCATTGAAGAGCACCAGTCACCCCGGGTGCAATCTGCTTCAAACCTATCTCCAAATGCAACCGCCCCTCAAAGCCCAACCATTATAGTTGCACAAGTGCTGAGTCAGCTGCATTCCTCTCCTCCTCCCCAGAAACCAATTACAATGGGGAGAACCTCAACAGCTGAGGAAGAGGACCAAAATGCTGCTGATAACCCACAGCACAGGGGTTATAATGTTCAATCTCCCCGTGTAGAGGAGGAGGTTAGAACATCTGGTGAGGCTGCCACTTCTACTGATTCAGCAAATGAACAGGATGCAGTTGGTAACATCTCTAAGACCTCACCAGAGGCAACTGCCGATGAAGGACTCAGTCCTGAGGCAGGAAGTCCCCAGAACCAAGAACAAGGGGCACATGCTACAACTGATCTACACTCAGGGCATGTACATCCTGATTCAATCAGGAGGTCAGGTGATTCAGCAAAGACTGATGATGACCTGGGCTTTTTCTTCGATGTCTTAGCCCATAACACAATCCTTGAGGCTGAGGTGAGCAGACTCAAAGAACTGCTTGCCAAAATGTCTCAGGATCAAAGTCCATCTGCCCCAATAAACCCACAGATGGCACCTTCATCTGAAGGTTCACCAAACACTCAGCCACTACACTCAACTGAGCCACCAGCCACTGCTTTTGGCACCACCTCTCAGGGACAGAACCCCTCTGAGCAGATGGTTGCTACCTTTCAACATTCCTTACCTCTCATCACTCCCATCATCAATGAGATTGTGCATAAAGCCATTGATGAGAGGATCTCCTCAAATCTACAAACACTTGTTGATGATGCTGTGCAAAAGAAGCTTTCTGCCATTCAAACCCCTGAACCCAATGCACCCAAAAAGGGGGAGTCTAAGGCAGTGAAAGAAAGAAAGAGAAAGAGAGTGGAAGATGAGAAACAACAAGAGAAAGAAAAGGAGTTAGAAAAGGAAAAACAGCTGATCACATACAAGAGAAAGAAAAGTGCTGAAACTCAAAAGCCTGATGAAGAGAAATCATTGGAAGATCTGGTTAAAGAAGCTGATGAAGCTCACAGCAGATCAATGGACAGAATAATAGACCAACTCTTCAGACAAGGCTTTGATACAGCTACATTAGACACTGAGATCAGAAGGCTGGAGATTAAAGAGATACAAGAGAGATGGGCCAGTTACAGTGTGATGGAAAGGGAGAGGTTGGAGATAATGATCAGGTTTATTGCAAAATACTTGGGAAGATCATTAATTGAGATTAAATCATGGACCAGAGACAGTATTCTGGCAATAACCACCAGAATCTGTGCTTCTGAAGCATTCAATAAGGGGTTGATTATCGAAGCCTTAGATGAAGCAGGTGCTGGGAAGAGAACTGATATGGCCAAGCTTTCCAAAGCCAAACTTACCACAAAAATGCTAGATCAGCCTTCCCAAACTCCCACTCAAAAACAACCAACCCCACAACTCTCCAAACCAATCCCTAAACCTAAACTTAAACCAACTCAACCCTCAAAACCAACTCCCTTACCCCAAAAACCACCTCAAACCACATCCAATGATGCACCCAGAAGGAGGAGAAGGGTGTTGAGGATGGAAGAAGAAGAAGAAGAAGATGATGAAGAAGACAGTCTGCCAATCTCTGCTGTTCTAAAAATACCTGAGCCCAGAAGTCAACAAATGATCACACCAGACTTTCAGAGGCAAATGGTGAAAGTTAAGATTGAAGAAGAAGAACAGCAGAAACAGCACGATGAGCAACTTTTGAAGATGGTTGACAAAGAGTTTCCTCAGTCATCATCTATACAAGCCATGAAGAAACACGCTCAAAGGCTGTATGCTCTCAGGCATACCTTTCAATATCAAAAGGAGAGAGTAAGGATTTGGCCAGACCCCAGGGTTAGTTCTAGAATTCATAAGAAATCCATACCAAGTAGATACAATGGCCAAGTGAGAAAGACCATAGATGCTGTTATTATGTTGGCCATTGTAGTCTCACCCTGGGAGATACTTGAAGACTTCAAGAGAGCCTACAAGTCAAAGATGACCCCTCAAACTCTAATGGAGAACAAAATGGTCAAGAAGGGGTTGTTATACAAGAGGCTTGAAGAGATCAAGAAAAATGAACTCCAGTTGTTATTAGAAGGGACTCACCCAGATGAATTTGCTTACAGAGAGATAACAACTGTTGAGTTGAAAAATGGAAAGACAGTAAAGTACCTATCAGAGTACTATGGCCCAGAGTTCTTCTTCGAAGGAGAAGCAGAAGAACTCACTAAGGAGGAACAAGTTGTTCTCCTTGAGGCCTACGTCAGAGAGTCTTATAGACTCATCAATGGGAAGTAGGTTTCATGGTTGGGATAACAGCTCTGTGTCCAGTTCCCAAGACAGAGTTCCCTTCCATCCTTTGACATTCACATCTACTGAAACCTGTTCCCTGGCCTGTGCTTATCTGATATCTCTGAAGCTGATCAAGAGAGTATTTCTGCCAAGAATAAGTGGGACCTCAATAAGCTTAAAGGTTTTGGCTGCATTGGTTCAGGGGGAGTTTGTTGGACCAAAAGAACCAATGAGCCTGATCAAAAAACCTTTAAGTCCCACAGACATTACAACAACTGAAGTAGTCTGCAACAGCTGAAGACATCAACTGATAACAAGGTCTGAAGACAAAGTCTGAAGTTAAAGAACTGAAGACAAAGTCTGAAGACAAAAGCTGAAGACAAAGACTGAAGACCAAGTTTCAGATGTTGTCACAACAGTTGAAGAAGACCTCTTCAGTAGTTGTGATGGTTTCCTTTCAGTAGTTATATTTTCCTTTCAGTTCTTTGTAATCAGTAGTTTTATGTTTCTTGTAATCAGTACTTGTAGTTTCAGTAGTTTTAGTTTATCTTGTACTTAGCATACTCTGAGATGTTCTCAGTTGTTGTGAACATTCTCAGTAGTTTGCTTACTTTCAGTTGTTTGTAATAATTCTGTTAATGTCACTATCAAGTGACATCAGCAGACGTCACATTCCTTTATATAAGGAATGTTGACCTAATTGTAACTTGTGAAGCTTAGCGGCCGCCATACCGAAGCATTTGTGCATGAATGATATTATCCCTTTTGCAGAAAACCCTCTTTCTCTATAACCGTGTACTGTTCCATTGAATATCTATTGTGTTCTTGCTATATTTGTCTAATTCTTGTTCTAATTCCGCTGCGATTCAACTCTAATTGATCAAACTTAGATCACTGATCCTGTGAACTATGTTTTCCATAGTTAAAGATACCTTTTTACGAAAAATGTGTGTTTTTAAAGTATTCTGTGATGATAATTGATGTTCATGATGTTCTAAGTGTGAATCTGATAGTTGTATGCTAAGAATAAGTTTAAAAGTGTTGTATGGAACTAGGATTCACATAAGTAGAACATAAGTTTTCCAAATGGTTATCCGTTGTGGACATTGGTGGTCCGCTAAAGACATTTTGAATGATTTAGTGCTATCCGTTGTGGACATTGACTATCCGCTATGGACACTTAAGTATGTAGAATGTCCATTGTAGACACGTAAGTGTTAAGGGATCATCCGCTGTATAACTTAGTCATCCATTATATGCCTTACTATGCCTTAGTCATCTGTTGTGGACATTGACTATTCGCTGTGGACACTTAGTATTTACTTCATCCGCTGTGGACTTTGTTCATCCACTGTGCACTTTGGTCGTCCGCTATTGACTTTAGCCGTTCGTTATGGACACAGTATTTAGGCCATCCACTGTAGGATCATATGCATGAGCCGGGAACACTTAGAACTATTCTAAATTTTGGAGAAAGGGGTTTAAGCGATTAGTATTTATGTTTCATGGAAGAATATGATTGTTTAATGCATCCTTGTAAGACCTCGTTCCCGGGATGCTTACAGTTGGTCAATCATCGCATAAAACATATAAAATACATCATTTTGCAGCGGAAATATAACTTTTCATTAATAACTAAAAACATGTCAAATTGTCATATCATTCCATTTACATCCCAAAAATTGTATTAACACAATAACATTCTCAAAATATGGATGCCAGACTCGAATCATCCCCAGTAGATTATGCATCCATGCCTACACCACCTCAGCATCATTGATTACCTGCTAACTGATAGGCATATAAAAAGTCAGTGATGCTAAATGAGTTCTAGTTTATATAATAAAATACTTTACTTTTGATAAAACATTTCCTTTACTTTCGTACGTGATCACACATCAACGTACGTCTTGATAATAATCATTTATTATCTTTCATCATCGTTCATAATCGTTCGTTTCGTACTTCTTTCACTATTATCTTTCACTTTTATCTAGATCCTGCCATATGCTATGCCCCATCATTTGCGCACGAGGCGACTACCATCTTGGGGTCAAGTGGCAAGAATCCCGTTTTGCACGTTTCTATCAATCACGAAGACTGACCTTTTTGTGTGCATATGGCACACTGTGGAGTTAACAACCCATAATGAGTTGTGAACCCCTTTAATATGCATGTAAAACTTTCATTCATTCATTACATTCCACTTTTTATTATCTTTATCTTTCACTTTCATTACAATAATACTTTACATACATAAGCACATATCACACCACATAAAGTCACATCATAATACATAACATGGAACATCATCATCATAATAGCAGCCCACAAGCATACATAACTTAAACAAGCATAGGCCATCATAAAATATCAGTACTTAGCACTTAAATTCTATTCCCAAAATTTTAGAATAATTCTAAGAGTCCACAGTGCATGAGTAAGTTATACAGTGGATCGCTTAGATGCTAAGTGTCCACAGTGCATGAGTAAGTTATACAGCGGATGGCTTAAATGCTAAGTGTCCACAGCAGACAGCTAAGGTCCACAGCGGATGGCTAAGGGTCCACAGCGCATGAATAAGACACTAAAGTGTGTTCACAACGGATGACATAAAACATTCTAAGTGTCTACAGCAGACAACCATAGTCCACAGTGGATAGTCTAAAGTGCTTAAGGGTCCACAGCGTATAGTTTATGTCCACAGCGGATAGCATGAAATCTCCAAGTGTCCACAGCGGACATGCAAAGTCCACAGCAGACATGAAAAGTCCATAGCAGACAATTAATGGTTCATAGCAGACATACATGGATACTTAAAGGGTCTACAGTGAACATGTTAAGCACTTATAGTAGATGTGCATGAATTCCTAAAATGTCCACAACAAACAAACAATGTCCACAACGGACACTTAGTATTCACAGCGGACGGCATGCATAATTCTCTAAGTGTCCAAAGCGGACATACAAAGTCCACAGCGGACAGCATGCCCCACCAGCATTCCAACTTACGTAGTTTCTAATCCCATACATCATTTCTAAACATACCATTAGCATAGATCTATCAAGATACACACTTAAACATAACAAACAATCATTCAACATCATGGAAATCTTTAAAGCATATACATTTTTGTAAAAAGTCCTTTTAAAAGTGGAAAACATAGTTATTCCAGTAACATCATTTTTAGTATGCATATCAGCCCCAAACAAGTAGAAAATCAGTAAAAGAGGGGATCTAGAACTCACCTTAAACAGCTTTCAAGTAAAACACCTCAAACTCGAGAGCAACCTAGAGTTCTAGCACCTAAACACATGAAAACAAGCAACTAAACACATAGAAACACACAAAGATTGGTCCAAAAGTTAAAACCCAACTGAAACCAAGAAGAAAACTCTTTAAAATCTCACCTTCTTGAAGAACTTTCCACTTTCTCTCTCTAAAAACCGGATGGGAGCTTCTTCTTTCTTTTTAGCTGATAATATGCATTAGAGAGGGGGTATGGGCGGCCTTAACACTTTTTTTGAACCCATTATGGGCAGGTTTGCCCCTTGCACACTTTTAACCCATTGCTTTAAAAAAAATACTCTTTTTCTCCCTTACTTTCTTTTCTTTTCTTCTTTCTGGAATTTTCCGGGAGTTACAAGTCCACCCCCCTTATATAGGTTTCGTCCCTAAAACCTGTCACTCCTTAAAGAGTTCTGGATAGTGTTGTCTCATCTCTTCCTCAATCTCCCATGTAGACTGGGATCCCTTCCTGTGTCTCTACTATCCTCGCACAAGTGGAACCACTTTATTCCTTAGCCTCTTCTCTTTTCTATCAATGATGGCCAATGGCTGCTCCATATAATTGAGCCGTTCACCCACCTCGATGTCCTTAAGTGGTACGATCATATCCTCATCGGCTAAGCACTTCTTCAAATGAGATACATGGAACGTCGGATGAATTCCACTTAACTCATCGGGTAGCTCTAACTTGTAAGCCACCTCTCCTACTCGAGCAATGATTCGGAAAGGTCCTATGTACCTCGGGCTTAACTTTCCTTGCATTCTGAACCGGATGATCCCTTTCCAAGGTGAGACCTTCAACAAAACTCTATCACCCACCTTGAATTCGATCGGTCTACGTCTCCTGTCTACAAACGACTTCTGTATATCCTTCACTACCTTCATAAAGACCTTAATATTTTCCAACTTTTCGATCGTAGCCTCGATCACCTCAATGCTTCTCAACTCCTTTTGCATGATTTCACCCCAAGATACAGGCGTTCTACACTTCCTACCATATAGCATCTCATATGGAGGCATACCAATGCTGGCATGATAACTGTTGTTATACGAGAACTCGGCTAACGGTAAGTGTTCGTCCAACTTCCGCCAAAATCAATGACACATGCTCGTAGCATATCCTCAAGCATCTTAATGGTCCTTTCTGACTGACCATCTGTCTGAGGATGGTAAGCCGTACTGATATGTAACCTCATCCCCATCGCATCATGAAATCTCTTCCAAAACATAGATGTAAACCGAGTGTCAAGGTCAGACACGATAGACATCGGTACACCATGACGAGTCACAATCTCTTTGATGAATAGATCCACCAACCTCTCAGATGAATACATCTCGTGAATTGGTAGAAAGTGAGCACTCTTCATCAGACGATCAACTATCACCCATATGGCATCGTATCTCCTTGCCGTACGTGGCAACTTCATAATAAAGTCCATGGTGATGTGCTCCCATTTCCACTCGGGTATATCCAAGGGTTGGATCTTCCCGTATGGCTTCTGATGCTCCGCCTTCACTTGCAAACAAGTAAGGCACTTACTCACATACTCCACTACATTGCGCTTCATTCCCGGCCACCAATAATCCTTCTTCATATCTTGATACATTTTTGTAGCACGTGGATGAATTGCGTATCGAGTCTTATGAGCGTCATCCATGATCTTCCTCGTAGATTTCCATAACGAGGAATCCACATCCTCTCGGATCAGGTTCGAACACCGAGAGTGTTCTCACCCAACTCTAGTTCACCCAACTCTGCAACTAGGCCTTTCATCCTTTCGGAGTTAATCTGATCTTCTTTTAGCGCTTCATCCTGAAATTCCTTAACCTACTTCATCACATCGGAGGTCATAATTAACTAATAAGCCTTCACTCAAATTGGCTCGGGTTTGTCTTTTTAGCTAAGGGCATTCGCCACAATGTTGGCCTTGCTCGGATGGTAGTGGATCTCGTAATCATAGTTCTTGATAAGCTCCAACCATCTCCTTTGCCGCATGTTCAAATCCTTCTATTCGAAGAAGTACTTCAAGCTTTTGTGGTCAATGAAAATGGTGCACTTCGTCCCATACAAGTAGTGCCTCCAAATCTTCAATTCAAAGACCACAGCCGCAAACTCCAAGTCATAAGTAGGGTAGTTAACCTCATGGATCTTCAACTATCGGGACGTATAGGCTATAACCCTACCCATTGCATCAACACACAACCCAATCCCGAAAAAGAAGCATTCGAATAGACTACCAAGTCTTCGTTCCTTCGGGTAACGTCAAGACAGGAGCTTGAGTCAATCTTGTCTTTAACTCTTCAAAAGCATTCTCCTGCTCTTGACCCCATTCGAACTTCACCTCATTACTTTTCAATTTAGTCAATGGTGAAGCTATCTTGGAGAAGTCTTGAATGAACCTTCTATAGTAGCCCACCAAACCCAAGAAACTATGAATCTCAGATGGCATATTTGGAGACTTCCATTGCATCACAGCCTCAACTTTCGCCGGGTCCACCATGATCCCTTCAGGATCGACTACATGACCCCAAAACTGAACTTCGCATAACCAGAACGCACACTTAGAGAACTTGGCGTACAGCTTCTCCCTTCTAAGCATATCCAACACTTCCCGAAGGTGACTGGCATGCTTTTCTTCACTCTTCGAAGAAATCAAGATATCATTGATAAACACAATCACTGATTTATCTAGCATAGGCCGAAACACCCTATTCATCAGATCCATAAAAGCAGTTGGAGCGTTGGTTAAACCAAAAGACATCACAAGAAACTCATAGTGTCCATAATGCGTACGAAAAGCTGTCTTAGTGACAGGATCAGCGATCTAAGTATGATCAATTAGAGTTGAATTGCAGCGGAATTAGAACAAGAGTTAGACAAATATAGCAAGAACACAATAGATATTCAAGTACACAGGGTTTTCTGCATCATTCATGCACAAATGCTTCGGTATATCAGCCGCTAAGCTTCGCAGGTTACAATTAGGTCAACATTCCTTATATAAAGGAATGTGACGTCTGCTGATGTCACTTGATAGTGACATTTAAGAGAATTATTACAAACAACTGAAAGTAAGCAAACTACTGAGAATGTTCACAACAACTGAGAACATCTCAGAATATGCTAAGTACAAGATGAAACTAAAACTACTGAAACTACAAGTACTGATTACAAGAAACATAAAACTACTGATTACAAAAGAACTGAAAGGAAAATATAACTACTAAAAGGAAACCATCACAACTACTGAAGAGGTCTTCTTCAGCTGTTGTGACAACATCTGAAACTTGGTCTTCAGTCTTTGTCTTCAGCTTTTGTCTTCAGACTTTGTCTTCAGTTCTTTAACTTCAGACTTTGTCTTCAGACCTTGTTATCAGTTGATGTCTTCAGCTGTTGCAGACTACTTCAGTTGTTGTAATGTCTGTGGGACTTAAAGTTTTTCTGATCAGGCTCATTGGTTCTTTTGGTCCAACAAACTCCCCCTGAACCAATGCAACTAAACCTTTAAGCTTATTGAGGTCCCACTTATTCTTGGCAGAAATACTCTCTTGATCAGCTTCAGAGATATCAGATAAGCATAGGCCAGGGAACAGGTTTCAGTAGATGTGAATGTCAAAGGATGGAAGGGAACTCTGTCTTAGGGAACTGGACACAGAGCTGTTATCCCAACCATGAAACCTACTTCCCATTGATGAGTCTATAAGACTCTCTGACGTAGGCCTCAAGGAGAACAACTTGTTCCTCTTTAGTGAGTTCTTCTGCTTCTCCTTCGAAGAAGAACTCTGGGCCATAGTACTCTGATAGGTACTTTACTGTCTTTCCATTTTTCAACTCAACAGTTGTTATCTCTCTGTAAGCAAATTCATCTGGGTGAGTCCCTTCTAATAACAACTGGAGTTCATTTTTCTTGATCTCTTCAAGCCTCTTGTATAACAACCCCTTCTTGACCATTTGTTCTCAATTAGAGTTTGAGGGGTCATCTTTGACTTGTAGGCTCTCTTGAAGTCTTCAAGTATCTCCCAGGGTGAGACTACAATGGCCAACATAATAACAGCATCTATGGTCTTTCTCACTTGGCCATTGTATCTACTTGGTATGGATTTCTTATGAATTCTAGAACTAACCCTGGGGTCTGGCCAAATCCTTACTCTCTCATGCTGAGCAGATTGAAGTTCAATTGCTCGCAGTAGTTCACTTTATCAAAGCTCAGCAGTCCATTTGTCACAGAACCTTCTCCTGTAATTCTACCACCTTGTGATCTCCTCCAAATACCACAGTAGTTCTTTGAACATGCTTGAAGTCATGAAGGAGGGAACTGTCTCCAGTCATGTGTCGGGAGCATCCATTGTCCATGTACCATAAGCTATTGGACATGTATGAATGACCTTACAAGCACAAAAAGAACTAGTTAGAATGAGGATCCCAAGCCATAATGGTCTCGGGTTGTCCCTTTGCATCAATCACACCTCTTGATATTTTCCTCTTGTTTGAATTTTAGAGGAGGATGATTTCAGCCCTTTTCTATTACTTCTTTGAAGTTTGATTTCATCAATTTCATCTGAAGTGTCAGAAGAGTATACAAATCTTTCCTTTTGATTTTTGTGTAAAGGTTGAATAGATTTTTTCTTGTCAGAAATCACTTTAATTTTATATTTTTGATGAGACTTCAGTGATTTGTTCAGGTTTGTTAGACTTTTGTGTCTGACCTTATCAGTTGGAACTGATGAAATGGGATTGTTTTGTGACATTTTCAATTTGTTTTTATTAAAGTAACAATCAATTGTATTGTGATTGGTCATATCACATAATGAACAGTATTTGCTAAAATGATAGTTTTTCGTTGAGTGATTGTTCATGTCACAGATAGAGCAGTACTCAGTGAAGTAGCATTCATCTGTATTGTGATTGGTCATATCACAGAATTCATAATACATTTGATTGTCCTTTAATCTTGATGAAGAAGTCATATCAGTCTTTGGGATGCCAACAGATTGTTTCACAATTTTGACTTGCTTTGTTTTTATGGACTGATGCTGCTTCTTTCTGTATTGCCTTATTTCCTATCGAATTGTTCTACATGTTCTTTGTTGAAAATATCAAACCCAATTCCTTGTTTGATATTTGATGAAGATGGTGAATCAGATTTCACTTTAGATTTTTGTACAAAAGTGGTTTTCCCTTTGGTGACTAAGGGAACTTTGGTTTTATCCTTGAATTTTAGTGAAACCTTATCTGATTCGCTTGATTTTTTGGAGATATGATCTCATAATCAGATTTTAGCATATGGTTTCACTGAGCATTCAGCAGTATGATTCACTTTAAGATTTTGTGGAATAAATTTTACAAAAGGCACAATTGATTTGACTGGGCTCTTTGGTTTCTTGATAACCACAGGTTTGTCTGAGCACTCTTTGATTTTGATAGGATGACCCAATATAATTTTATCTTCATTAGTTTTAATGTAAACACCTGGTTTGTTTTGAGGATTTGTTATTTGAGAAATCATTGATTTGGTTTCAATAATTTTAGATTCTTTTGTATCTGATTGAGTAAGTGACTCAGGCATAACAGTGTAGTTATCATTATATGGAGGAGGAGAAGTTTTGTAGCATATCCCAGTCATATCTTTAGCCACCTTTTGAGACACAAGTAACTCTTACAGCTTCACAGATGAGAGCTGAAACTTTTCAAGTTTCATTTTAGTAGCTGATTGCTCAGCTTTTGATTTGGTCAACAATTCAGTTAACCTCTCATTTTCAGCCACAAGTGTGTACTTTTCACCATGGAGTGTTACCATATCAGACAACAGAGATTTGATTTTAACTTCATAAATTCTCATTTCTTGTTTTAACATCTCTGATTTCACCTTTTCTTCTCTTATTTTATTAGCCAATTTATGATTATGTTCCCTGTACCCCTGTACTTCTAGAACACATTTTTCAAAACATAGATTGGATTTTACCTCAGATGGCATTGGAGTTGGTCCATCATTGATATGTGCCATAAGTGCATGATTCTGAAACTGTGGTTGGACTTCCTCAACATACAAGCTCCAATCACAAACTCCATCTTGTCTGATGACAAGTGCATTGGAAGTTTCTTGATTACTTCCTTGAGATTGATGAGTCAGCAGAGGTTGTCTTTGCAGAATTGGCTGTTGATGATTCTGCTGCTGGTGTAAATGAGTGTTGCTTGATTGAAAGTTGGTATTGTGTTGAGATGAATGCTGGCCATGTGTGGGTCTTTGAAAGTTGGTGTTGCTTCTCCTGGGAGATTTACATTCTCGAGAGAAATGACCGGTCATTCCACAGTTAAAACACTTAACCTTGGATTTGTCATACCCCAGCTTGGTATTCTCATCAAGACTTAGTTTCTTCCCTTTACGAAAGAACTTCTTTGCTCTTATGGCAATCATGGCCATCCGCCATTGTAAATCCATTTCTTCAACATCATCATTATCCATCTCTTCCAGATCCTCTTGAATCAAGTGTGCTGATGTGAGTCTCCCCCCAAGATAGGCTTCAAAGCTAGCAACAAAGGCATTGTAAGTAGCCTTCTGTTCTTCAGATCTTTGATCATTGGGTATACTGCAGGGTGTTGCTGTGGGCTGAGCAGAAGATGAGGGTTTATGTTGTTGAGCAGCACAGAATCCAGTTGTCTTTGACTGGTCACCAGATGAAAGAAAGTCATCTTCTTAATCATAAATGCATTCTCAATAGAATGAGTTTCTGATGGAAACTTGTAAGCCTCAATGACTTGTGGTCCACTGAGATTTCTACTCCTTTCATCCAGCTCCAGAGCCTCAATTTTGGCAATCATGATATCCAAGCTTGTACTCTCCAAATCAAGGGTATTCTTTAACATAGTAACATTTTGTTTCCAGCTTTCTGGTAAACTATGCAGCATCTTCTTGTTCATTTCTTTTTCTTTGTAGTTGACCCCATGATTTCAAGATCATTTACCAGTTGAACAAATCTATGAAGTTGTCTTGAAATTGACTCTCCTTTGGTGTGATGAAAAGTTTCATATTGGTTTATTAGCTTATCTTTGTTAATTTCAGTCACTTCACTACTTCCTTCACACATGATCTGTAGAGCATCCCAAACCCCCTTAGCAGTTCCATATTTTTCTAATCTTTTCAAAACATCCATTTTCAGTGCTTGTGTGAGGATGGAATAAGCTCTAAGATCAATCTTGATTTTCTTATATTCTTCTTCATCAAGATTTAAACTAGGATCCTCAATGGGAATTCTTGCAGTTTTGTACTGAGCAGCTTGATTAGCATTTAGAGACAGTGGAATGTAGGGACCTTTGCAAATAGATATCCAGTAATCAGGATCTACACCTGTAATGTAGTTTCTGAAACGAATTTTCCACTGCTTAAACTCAAATTTGTGTTTAAGCAGAGGAGGTTTAGAAGCATGCCCAATTTCAGAAAGATTGTGAGAATCCATATTAGATAAACTTATCATAACTTGGTTGAGAAGGTTCTAAGTTGATTTTAAGTTCGAGCAGTGAGTTGTTCTCTGAAATTTCTGTTCACAGTCTTTACCAGATCTGTTAAGTTTAGATCTGTTAGCACAAAGGAGTTCTAAGATTATGTTGTTTATATGAGGGAAGGTTCGTCAGCAACAGATCTATATTGTTACCACTTCTCGGTGTTCGATTTCAGATTGTATGTTTATCAGAAGTATATATCTTGCTGATAAACAACTCAGTCTACAGTTCAATCGATTTTCACACACAATCTGAGATGATTCTGTGATGAATTCAAGAGCCGAGGCTCTGATACCAATTGACTGGGTTTGAAAATGATATTATCAGTTGATGTGACTCAACCTAGGATCGAATATGGAGACTAAGTCAGTAATATAGTTGCGAAATTACTATATTACAGAATAGTTGAAACTGAAATAAATGTTTGAGTAAATGAAGCACATGAACACAGAAGTCAAAGATGTATAATATTGATGTCATAGCTGTTGAAGTCAAAAACCTTACAAAGTTAGGGTATGAAACCCTATTTATAGGCATACACATTGCCTATACAAAAGACTAAACTACCCCTGACTTATACATGAGAATCTAGTCTAAGTACAAAATAAATACAAACATTTGTAAGTTGTTCATCCGCATTAGTTCATGCGGATGAACATTTCTTCAGCAGCATTTGTGGTCTTGTAATCAACATTAACTTAGTTCATCCGCATTAGTTCATGCGGGTGAACAAGTCTTGTCAGCATTTCATCATTTATTCATCCGCATAAACTAATGCGGGTGAACAAGTCTTGTTCAGCATTTCCTGTTGTTCATCCGCATGGACTAATGCGGGTGAACAAGTCATCAGCATTTCTTCTGTCTTCATCTGCATTTGTTAATGCGGGTGAACAAACACTTGTCAGCATTTGTTCACAAGTCATCCGCATTAACAAATGCGGGTACTTCACACTTGGCTTTTTCTTGTCTTTTGTTCTTCAGTAAATAAGTCTTCTGTTGACTAACGAATGACATTCGAGTATCATTGATCATTGATGTCATCCACCGTCGTTATTCGTTACCTCCGATTACCGCAATCATTGACTAACGAATCATTGTCATAAAACACTACCAATTAACACCCACTGCTCAAGTTAACCCCTCTAATCGCTGATTAGTTATTGTATGTAATCATGGAGTTTAAGACAATGAGAGATCTTTAGGCTTTGGTTGTATTTTGAGGTTAATTGTTGATAGGATTTGTGGGTGAAAAGAGTGTGTAAAAGAAATGTGCTACATTTTTAAATGGAAAAAGGGAATTAGATTAAATGGTTAATACACCAAAATACCTTTTAACCCTATTTTCTAGTTTTGCCACATGTCACCACCTTATTTCTTCTTACGCAAATATATATATATATATATATATATATATATATATATATATATATATATATATAGGATGGATTCGGTTCAAACCATGTTTAATCTAAAAACCGTGAGAACTAATAGGGTGTGTTGATTAAATAGATGAAGAGCTATGATCATTGACAACTCATTAATCATCAATTTAATGTGTAAAAGGGTATAGAAGTAATTTTGAAGGACCGATGAAGGGGGTCAATGCAACAGTTTCACAGGGCTGGAGAGACTTAGCATACTTAACAGATCATAAAGGGAACCAGCTATATTGAAAAAATAAACACAGTAAAGAACACAAGCAGAATGTAATAAGATGGTTTTCAAGAATGTTGTATATTGCTCTAAAGTGTTTTACAAAGTGTTACAAGGCTTAATCCTATGGACTGGTACCTGATATACTTTATACTACATCCTACAGCCGGCCATACTTTGAAACCCAGCTGGAAACACTAATCTAGACAACAAGATTAATGTAAAGTCAAAAGGCAGAATGCCTTTTGACTAGTGACTATGACATACCATAGCTTACATCCTTATCTAATACAAAAAGGATAAAAGTACATAAGTCAAAAGTTACGGACTCTATGACCGTAATCTACAGTTAACAAAGTATGGACTTTTCACCAACTTGTATAAGTTGGTGAGTCTTTAGAGATGGCAGCAAAAAGTGGTTCAGATTTTGTCAAAAGTGAGTCAGAGATTGCATGTATTCTTTGTCTTCGGAAAAAATCAGTTTCTTGGCTTCAGAAGACTTTTTCTTGAAGCTTTGAAAGACTTCATCTTTGGCTTTGGAAGAATTGGTCTTTTGGCTTTGGAAGATTCGATACATAGTGAATTTTATTGAGTTGTATCAAATCTTCTGAAGTAACTTTCCTTGTAGTTTATATGTGCATACTGAGAGCTCTTTGGTTGCATCAGCCTCTAAGTATAACTCTTACAAACTCCCCCTAAGCCGATGCTACCAAACTGGAGGATAAATTTGAGTCTTGATCTTCATCTGCTAACACTCCTCATCAGAATCAAGACCATTCCTTTCATCATCAGTTGTTTAGGATTCTCAGACTCTTAAAGTATCTTCTCATGTCATAAAGATCATGCAAAGGGAAGTTAAGTATGTTTTGCTAAAAGTACACATCTTGACCCCCTTGAACTTTAGTGACATACTATCTGTCTGGGTTATTAGCAAATGCCCAATACAAGATGGGTCTCTCAACAGCAAGAGGTTTTACCTGGATTGGAGTTGAGTGAGCAGCCTCTTCTTGATCACCCTCAGGATGTTCTGACCCATCCTGATGTGTAGAGGTGGATGCCTTGGACTTCTTCTTCTTCTTGTCCCTTCTAATGGCCATCCTCTACCTCTTTTTGTATTTTAACTAAGGAGGTTGGTCTTGAGTACCAGCTTTTTCTAGTTTCTCCTCCTTAGTTGGGTCCCTTTCTTTTACAGATTCAGAAGGAGAAGGATCAGAACCCTACTGTGGGTCAGAAGATGAAGCTAGCTGAGATGCAGCACTAGGTCCAGGTTGTGTTGTCTCTTGGGTTTCAACCTTAACCTCAGCTTCAGGTGCCGCATGACTTTGTGGAGAATGCAAGTCTACCAACTCACCTTTCTTAATCTTCTACTTGACCACTCTAATGTCCTCATCCATAATGGATAGAGACATTGGACTAAGTCTCCTTTCAAAGAACCCATACAACTTCAAGAAGCTCACCATCTTCAGTCTGTCAATAGACTTCTTCTGATTGACTCAGATGGTGGCTCTTGACTTTGCAGCCTCTACCCTCATCTTTCTCTTAGCAGCTTTTTGTTCTTTCAGTACTTCTTGCTCAAGCTTCTTCAGGTACTCAAACTTAATGTACTCATTTGACAAGGGAAGTAGGTCTACAACTTGATAGAGGCTGGTGGCACTCAGATTGGTTATCATGTTCTGTCTATCTTGTTTCGTACCTACCTAAGCTTCTTGTTTAGCTGCCATAGCCTCTGCCTTAGGGATTTCTTGAACTGGAGAGAGGGTAGGAGCTTTGTAACGTCTCTTCCTTTTTCTTTCTTCTTTAATTTTAAGGAGCAACTCTGTAGCCTCAGCTACCTTCATCTCTTTTGACACTTTAGTGTTAGCCAATTCATTAAGTTCCTCCACAGGAAGAGAGATGATTTCATATATGTTATAGTTCCTAGACCCCAAGTAGTTCAATCTTGCTGCCCTTAACTCATTCTTTTGAATGTTTGGCCTGGAGGCAACCCTAATTGAAGCTTCCATGAAGCTAGGAGTCTCACTAGTTCTCTCTCCCTTTGCCTTCCTCTTCCTCTCCCTTTACGACCTAAGAATAGCATACTAAAAGAGTCAACACAACGGTTGGTGAGTTCAAGAGTTTGCGTTAAATATAATCAGTAACAGTTGTAAAACATAAGAAGTGCATTGAAATAGATAGCTAGTCTATATTCATAAGTAATAACCGTAGTGATTTCGTGATCGAAGCTAACTGTGTTTCGCTTGTTTGCCTCCCGTCAAGACATACCAGATCCTGACGATGTTTGTGTTAGGACAATATTGCACCCGTTTGACCTCGAGTCGTATGGGTGGGGCTTGTCAGACCCAGTAGTACTGCCCAAAATTTCATGCTAGTTACCAATATTAATGATCCAAAAGTGTGAGGACTTTCAAGGTATATCACACTATGTTACACTATACAAAACTTATAATAATAAACCATTTGTAAACGAGTATGCTATCTTCCCCAAAAGAGTGTGTATAAAAAGTGGGGCATGAACTCACCTGGTGTGCAATAAACAATAATAAAGAGCTAACGATGAGTGGAAAGACAACCCATCGAAGGTTACCTAGAACATGAGAGTACATAAGTACGTGTAACCAGAAAATTTAACAACCCTAAGTGCTCAATAAACATGTTGACCCAAGGGTTTTGGAAAACAAAGACTCATTTGACTTAGTTGACCCATTTGACCCGTTGGTGACATGTTAATAGAAATCTTGTATGATCAAGTATAACAACTCATACACATGATTATCATACAAGTTATTCACATACATCACAATCATAAGTTCTATCATGATCATCATCCTAACATAGTTTATCATACAACACATATGAATCTCAACCAATCAATAATGCTCGATACAATTATAATTACATCACAAGTAATAAATCATATATGGAGTCTAATCATGCACTACATGCCATGTGAAGACACTCACGACTTCACATCCTAAACCCTATCAATCCTACTAAGTAGGGGCCTCAAATTTACACGCATGTATGATACTCATCATCACAATACCACGTGGAATTCATACAACCAAGACATCAACATTATAATAAACAACAATCACAATTTATCATGACACATGACTTGTACATAATACGATACTTGTAAACTTGCACATTTTCCAAGAAAACCAAGATTTTCCAAATAGTTCATCAATCATCTAATTGACCCAATCAACACATTCCAACACATTTAACATCCTCAACAAGCATTCTCGCATGATCCTAACATCATATACATGCCAAATTCACAAGATCACGTTTTATATAACGAAACTAACGAAACTAACGGAGTTTGGTAACGAAAAATTACGGGATGTCATATTATACCCGTGTTGAAAGAATTTTCATCCCAAAAATTACGTTACATGGTTGTGTTACATCACTGGTCTACTGCATTGGGACAAAGAAATCGGGTGAGTTTTGGGTGGCTTGTCACACCAGCAAAGTCACCAATCTTCTCCTTAACTTCTTCTCCTTTTCCACAAGAGTATTATTGTTGACGAATAGAAGTTGGAGAGCTTGGTCCAATGTTCCCCTAGGTAGATCAAGGAATGTATCTCTTATGAGGGAACAGGAAGAGCCATCAATGTATTTCAGTTTAATTGACTCTTTCTTATAAGAGATGTCGCTCAAGGCTGTGCAGTTGATGAGCTTCCTTTTGATCTCCTTAAATTCTTCTAAGAACAGGGGCTTGGAAGGTTCTGAAGATGGTTTGGGTTGAGATTGGAATCTTGGTTGTGTTTTAGGTTAAAGGACAGGTGGAGGTGGAGGCTGTTTAGAGACGGGGGGTGAAGGTGTAGGAATGGCTGATGTCACATTATCCCCATGTTGAAAGAATTTTCATCCGAAAATTACGTTACATGGTTGTGTTACATCACTGGTCTAATGCATTGGCACAAAGAAATTGGGTGAGTTTCAGGTGGGTCGTCACATCATCCCCATGTTGAAAGAAATTTCGTCCCGAAATTTAATCAATACCTTCACCGGCTGTCGTCGTCGTTTCGAACAGATGAGGATAGTTAAGCTTCATCTGATCCTTACGTTCCCATGTGAATTTCGGTAATTTTCTTGAGTTCCAACAAACTTTGACTTTGGGTATCTTGCTTTGCTTAAGAGTCTTGACGTCACGGCCCATCACCTCAACTGGTTCTTCGATGAATCGTAATTTTTCATCCACTTGTACTTCCTCGAGCGGTACAACCATCGTCTTATCAGCCAAATAGTTTTTCAAATTAGAGACATGAAATACGTTGTGAACTCCACTCAATGAGTCAGGCAGGTCTAATCGATACGCCACTAGACCTATTCTTTCCAGAATCTCAAATGGTCCAACGTATCTTGGATTAAGCTTGCCTCTTTTACCGAATCGAATCACACCATTCCATGGTGAGACTTTCTAGTATAACTTTGTCACCGACTAAAACTCCGAAGGTTTCTATCGCTTGTCTGCATAGCTCTTATGTCGGTCTCGTGCTGTAGCCATACGGTTCCTTATCTGCACGTTCTTCTCGGTAGTCTCGTGCACCAACTCAAGGCCTGTTAGATGACTATCACCAATTTCCACCCAGCAAACCAGTGATCTACACTTTCTCCCATACAATGCCTCTAATGGTGTTGCCTTGATGCTGGTGTGATAACTATTATTGTAAGAAAATTCCACCAATGGTAGGCAAACTTCCTAGTTATTCCCGAAATCAATCACACAAGCACGCAACATGTCCTCCAATGTTTGAATAGTACGTTCGCTTTGCCCATCTGTTTGCAAATGATAAGCAGTGCTCATATCCAGACGCGTACCCAAAGATTTCTGTAACGACTGTCAGAAATGTGATGTAAAATGAGCATCACGGTCAGAAATAATCAAGATCGGTACACCATGTCTCGAAACTACCTCCTTCAAATAAATTTGAGTTAACTTATCCATTCCATCAGTTTCCTTGATTGCCAAAAAGTGAGCAGACTTAGTCAGTCGGTCTACGATCACCTATATCGTGTCACAACCAGTAGGAGTCCGAGGTAATTTAGTAATGAAATCCAGAGAAATCTATTCCCACTTCCACAAAGGAAAATCAGTTGCTGTAGTAATCCAGATGGCTTTTGATATTCAACTTTAACCTTAGAACAGGTTAAGCACTTGCTCACATACGTAGCTACGTCTGCCTTCATATTAGGCCACCAATAGTGCGCCTTCAGGTCATGATACATCTTGTCAGAACCAAGGTGTATAGAGTACTTAGACTTATGTGCTTCACTTATAACCAAGTCTCTTAGGTTTCCATACAAGTGCACCCAAAGTCTGTCCATGAAGTAACGAATTCCATCCGCTTTCACTTCAAACTGTTTGTCCATTCCATGTAAAGATTCAGATCCAACATTTTCCGCTTTTAGAGCTTTTGTTTGAGCTTCTTGGATTTGTGCAGGTAATTGAGTGCTAATAGTAAGCTATAAAGCTCACACTCGTCTGGGCTTAGCAGTTTCCTTCCTACTCAACATGTCAGCGACTACATTCGCCTTTCTCGGGTGATATTTGATAGCGCAATCATAATCGTTCAATAATTCCACCCAGCATCGCTGCCTCATGTTCAGCTCCCTCTGCTCAAAGATATGCTGAAAAATCTTGTGATCGGTGTAGATAGTACATTTGGTACCGTACAAGTAATGTCTCCAGATCTTAAAGGCAAAAACTACCGCACCCAGTTCCAAGTCATGGGTGGTGTAGTTCTTCTCGTGCACCTTCATTTGTCTCGAAGCATAGGCTATCACCTTGTCACGTTGTATCGAGACACAACCAAGTCCTTGGATAGAAGCATCACAGTAGACTACAAAGTCATCACTTTCGTCTGGTAATGCCAATATCGGTGCACTACAAAGTTTATGTTTCAACAACTGAAAAGCGGCTTCTTGACTCTCACCCCATTTATATGTTGTTCCTTTATGGGTCAATGTTGTGAGAGGATGAGCGATCTTAGAAAATCCCTCAATGAAACGCCGATAATATCCTGCCAGTCCAAGAAATTGCCATATCTCACTAGGCGTCTTGGGAACCGACCGATTCTTTATCTCTTCAATCTTTGTAGGATCCACATGTATTCCTTTTTCATTTACAATATGACCCAGGAATTGCACTTCGCTTATCCAGAAATCACACTTGGAAAACTTGGCGTATAGTTGTTCCTTTTGTAAATAATTCCAAGATTAGACACAGGTGCTCTTCATGTTCTTCCTTGGTCCTCGAATAGATCAATATGTCATTGATAAACACGATTACAAACTAATCAAGATAGAGTTTGCACACACGATTCATGAGATTCATGAACACTGCTGGTGCGTTTGTCAACCCAAATGGCATGACCAAGAACTCATAATGACCATAAGGTGTACGGAATGTAGTCTTTAAGATGTCTTCCTCTCGAACTCTTAGTTGATGATAACCAAACCTCAAATAATCTTAGAGTAATAGCTTGATCCTTGAAGTTGATCAAACAAATCATCTATACGAGGCAAAGGGTATCAATTCTTCATTGTAACTTTGTTTAATTCTCTGTAATCGATACACATTTGAAATGTGCCATCCTTCTTCTTAACAAGGAGAACAGGGGCTCCCCATAGTGATGAGCGCGGTCGAATAAACCCTTTATCCAATAGCTCTTGAAGTTGTGTAGATAGTTCCTGTAGTTCGTTCAGGGCTAACCGGTAAGGTGCTCTTGCAATTGGAGCTGCTCTGGGAGTCAAATCAATCTAAAACTCAACTTGATGATGGGGTGGTAGTCCAGGCAGATCCTCTGGAAACACCTCGGGAAAGTCACGAACTACCGGAATGTTCTCTATCTTCTTTTTCTTCCTATTGCTTGTCAGTTACAAGGGCTAATATGGCTAAGCGACCCTTGCGTAGCCACTTTTGTGCTTTTCATAAAGGATATGATGCCTATCATAGTGCCACTTTTCTCTCCCTTAACCGAGAGAATTTCCCCATCTAGGAGAGGAATGCGAGTAACCTTCTCATAGCAAATGACTTCCGCCTGCTTCTCGGACAGCCAATCCATGCCCACGACCACATCGAAACTCCCAAGTGTAACAAACATGAGATTGATATCAAAGGTGTGACCAGCAAGTTCTATCTTGCAACCTTTAAGGATATGTGTAACGTAGATTAGCTTACTCCAGCTAATTCTACGGCATATCTAGATTCTAACGTAGAAGGCATATCACTTAAGAGACTACTAAACTTAGTAGAGATAAAACTTCTATCGGCTCCAGTATCAAATAGTATAGTAGCATACCGACCATTAATAGGAAATTTACCAGTAACAACAGTAGTATCGTTTAGAGCCTCACCTGAACTGATGACAAAGGCTCTCCCTTTGTCTCCACCATTGTTACCACCATTGTTGTCACCATTACCAGGGTTGTTATTATTGTTCCCATTGTTCCCAACACCATTGCAATTCTTCCTCAACTAAGGGTATTTCCTCTTGTAATGCCCTTCTTTCCCACACTCAAAGCATACTTTTGGTGTTTCATGTGTTTGTTGTGGCTTCTTCACCAATTCACCATGACAATCTTTTGCTGCGTGCCCTAGCTTTCCACAACGCTAACACTTGAAGTTGTCACACCTGCCGATGTGATGATAGTTGCATCGGTTGCACTTTGGATGCTTCCCCACATATCCACCTTGTCCTTGGTTTGAGGAAGATGACTGATTAAAATTTCAGATGTTGTCGAATCTCTTTCGATGTTGTTGTTGCTGCTGGTGGTGTTCATTGCTAAAGGATGAGCCCTTATTGCTAGTATTTTCGCACTTGCATTTGTTATCGGGTACGCTAGCCACCGCGCTCCGTTTGGGTAATTCCCTTGTTCCACTGCCTGATCGGTCAGCCTGTGGGCTAACCTAATAGCCTATTATATGGTGGCAGGGTTCAAGGCTGTCACCATACTCTGAATCTCAGGAACCAACCCACGTAAATAAAGCTCAATCCTTTTATGAATCTCATTTACCATTCCTGGGCGCAAAGTTGCCAACTCATGAGACCTGGTAGTATAGGCCTCAATCTCATAACCTTGCATCTTTAGTTTCCAGAACTCAACTTCCAGCTTTTGCACTTCATCTCGGGGACAATACTCCTCAGTCATCATTGTCTTGAATTCTTCCCAAGGTAGGTCTTTAGCCATTGCCTGACCCAGCATCTGCACCTGGGCATTCCACCAAGAGAGTGCTGCGCCTTCTAGGGTTCCAATAGCGTACTTTACTTGATCGGATAGCGGGCAGTTGCATTTTGCAAAGACTGATTCGGTCTTCTAAAACCACCGCACCAATCCCACAGCTCCTTCGGTTCCACTTTAGGTGTGAGGCTTGCAATCCATAAAGGATTTGTAGGTACAGGGTGGGCTCTTGTGCCAACAAACCAAACATTAGTTGAGCAGCTTAAACAAGCAAGTAGGGTATTAATCAATCCATTTGTATCATTTACCTGCTGGCTGTCCAGCTTGTGCAGCAGCCACTACCCTTGTACATGTTCATTAATCAGGGTAGCCAATTCAGCGGGCGTCATATTCACTGTAGCTGCACCCTGTCCGCGTCCTGCGCCGCATCCTCTGCCACGTTCTCTGCCTTTACCTTCCATTTTTCACTTTATATTCACAAATGCAAATGAGCAACATCTAACATATTTATCTCATTGAAGCATAGCAAATAGTAAGAAAAACAATAAAGTTCATCACCCACAACATTTATAACCAAATAATAATAATCAAAGTTAAATAGATTGTTAATAATTCACAAATATTCCGTTGATGTCAAAATTTTCAGTTTTTCCGTTGGGTGGGAAACAACCCTTCCCACATAGGTTTTAAAAAAAATGCTACGTAGTCCAAGTCAGATGAATAAGGAAGTTAGTCTAGTACATCAGACCCATCACTATCCTCTTCCATCTCTTCTGGTTCTTCTTCTTCCGGGGCTTCCTCTGGCTCCTCTTCAGGTTCCTCGTCAGGTTCTAAAGCAATATGCATCACTGCGAACTGGGCTTCAGAATCACCAAGTCTTACCCCATGGTCGTGGATGGTGTTATCCCTAGCATCCGAACGGTGGATCGCCTGAGCTACATGATCAATTAAGGAGCGTTGATGGTTATAGCTCTTTAATTGCAGATCCTTCAACTCTTCTACCATCATCTTAGTCTCACGTAGTTCATGTCGTAAAGTGCCGACCACTTCATTTAGCTCATTTGTGCGTTGTTTCTCCGTGTCTAGAGCAGCAACTAATGTCGTAATCACCAGCTTTCTAGAATGTGGTAACGAAGGGAGGGTAGGTGTAGGTAACTAAGGAGTGGACCTAGTCTTCAGTCTAGTAGGCAGGGGCTTAGGAATAGGCTACCTATAAAGCATATGGTCAACATAAGTGGGATAGTAACGCCAATCTCATGGTGCATCGCGTTCGGGCAGTGCGAATGGTTGATCCTAGTCTATCTCCTTGGGAGGATAAGAGTGTTGGAGCCACTCAGATCATCTATCGGGGTACAGGAGGAGGAGGAGGTGATTTAGAATGTACAGGTTGTCTTACCCAGATCCTGTGAAATGATGCCATGCTACAGGGTACGTGATGTGTATGCCAGTGAGCATACAGTAAGGGATAAGAAATAGTAACTAACAAAGTGTGCGGTTATAGACTAGTGTGTATGCAACCTAGTTCCCTATAACCAATGGCTCTGATACCAATCTGTCACAGCCTTAAAATCCACGTGCGGGGTTTTATCGCGAGGCGAGTGAACAAACCAGAATCTCAGTCATTAGTTACTCAGAACGACACTATATGCAACAACTGAAATAATTCAGAGTTTGAAACATTAAAACATTTGCGGAAGCATTTTGTAAGAATTTCAAACATAAAGTACCAAATGTAAACTACGCAAAACACGCGCCCAAACCAAAGTATGAAAATATTTAATAAGACAAAACAGATGATTGTTTGTTTCAAGGTATGCATGACTCGTGCGTGCTCCTACGGTAAGCTGCTAGTAATGACCTGAGAATAGCATACTAAAAGAGTCAACAAAATGGTTGGTGAGTTCAAAAGTTTGCGTTAAACATAATTAGTAACAATTGTAAAACATAAGAAGTGCATTGAAATAGATATCTAGTCTACATTCATAAGTAATAACCATAGTGATTTCGCGATCGAAGCTGACTGTGTTTCGTTTGTTTGCCTCCCGTCACGACATACCAGGTTGTGACGATGTTTGTGTTAGGACAATATTGCACCCGTTTGATCTCGAGTCACACGGGTGGGGCTTGTTAGACCCAGTAGTACTACCCAAAATTTCCCGCTAGTTACCAATATTAATGATCCGAAAGTGTGAGGACTTTCAAAGTATATCACACTATGTTACACTATACACAATTCACAATAATAAAGCGTTTGTAAACGAGTATGCTATCTCCCCCAAAAGAGAGTGTATAAAAAGTGGGACATGAACTCACCTAGTACGTAATGAACAATAACAAAGAGCTAACGATGAGTGGAAAGACAACCCTTCAAAGGTTACCTAGAACACGAGAGTACATAAGTACGTGTAACAAGAAAGTTTAACAACCCAAAGTGCTCAATAAACACGTTGACCCAAGGGTTTTGGAAAACAAAGACTCATTTGACCTGGTTGACCCGTTTGACCCGTTGGTGACATGTTAATAGAAATCCTGTATGATCAAGTATAACAACTCATACACATGATTATCATACAAGTTATTCTCGTACATCACAATCATAAGTTCTATCATGATCATCATCATAACATAGTTTATCATACAACACATATGAATCTCAACCAATCAATCATGCTTGATACAATTATAATTACATCACAGTAGTAAATCATACATGGAGTCTAATCATGCACTACATGCCATGTGAAGCCACTCACGACTTCACATCCTAAACCCTACCAATCCTACTAAGTAGGGGCCTCAAATTCGCACGCGTGTATGATACTCATCATCACAATCCCACATGTAATTCATAAAACCAAGACATCAACATTATAATAATCAACAATCACAATTTATCAATTTACATGACTTGTACATAATACCATACTTGTACACTTGCACATTTTCCAAGAAAACCAAGATTTTTGAAATAGTTCATCAATCATCCAATTGACCTAATCAACACATTCCAACACATTCAACATCCTCAACAAGCATTCTAGCTTGATCCTAACTTTATATACATGCCAAATTTACAAGATCACATGTTTCATATAATTAAAGTTTCCCTTTCGGGAAAGTAACATCTAAAATCTATCCTTTCATCAATTTCAACACAATTTCATCAATAACATACCTACTCTAGTTCATAGTAATCATAATCACCCATTTAAAATCAACAATTCATCAAAACAGGAATTCTTATGAAGAAAAGTTTCCAATTTTGGCTATATATGAACTAGATGACAAAACCATGGATTTCTTGCATAATCTACATAGATTAACATTCATATAACATAACTAACATCATATCATCATAAAACTATCATCAATTTTGAGTTTTCTACATGATTTGAGTGCATCTCTATGTCTAAGCTCAAAGGATGAGCAAGAAAGGATTAAGGAAATCCCATATGCATCTGCTATAGGATCCATCATGTATGCAATGATATGCACTAGACCGGATGTTTCATGCGCTTTGAGCATGACAAGCAGATATCAGCAGAATCTAGGATATAGCCATTGGATGGTTATTAAGAGTATATTGAAATACCTAAGGAGGACTAAGGATATGTTTCTAATATAGAGATCTGGTAAAGAGGAACTCGTTGTAAAGGGTTACACGGACGCGAGTTTCCAAATTGATCGAGATGATTGTCGATCACAATAGGGGTATGTCTTCATTATGAATGAAGGGGCAGTGTCCTAGAAGAGTTCAAAGCAGGATGTAGTAGCATTATCCACTACAGAATCAGAATACATCGCCGCTTCATTGGCAGCACAGGAAGTTGCATGGTTGAAGAAATTCATTGCTGATCTAGGGGTAGTCTCTACCATTCAAGATCCTCTAGAGATCTTTTGGGATAACGAGGGTGCGATTGCTCAAATCAAGGAACCCCATACACATCAAAAGACAAGGCACATTGAGCGGAGATTCAACTACATAAGGGACGAAGTTGAAAAATGAAAGATATGTATTCATAAAGTTCACACCGATCAAAATATTACGGATCCACTCATGAAGCTCCTTGAAATGCCAAAGCATGAGAGTCATATTTGTGCCTTAGGACTTCGATATTCTAGTGATTGGATTTGATCTAATTAGTATTTAAATATCGGAACAATTTTTATTTTGACTCATATATATATATATATATATATATATATATATATATATATATATATATATATATATATATGTTTATGATACTATGAGTAATGTTCCATTATAGCATGTTTAGATATATGAATATGTTTATTATTCTAAATGTCCATAGTTGGTCATATTTGTGGGAAAAAATATGAAGGTAAGACTATTAAGAGCTTGGATTGGTGGATATTCATAAGGTATGAATATAGAGCAATAGGTTGCTACCAAGGTTCATAGATATTTGTAGGATACAAATATTGGACAGACCCGCTCTCAAATTTTACTGCATGGAATTATGTAATATCATAAGTAAATTTGAGTGAAGACGAATATCATTGTATCCTCCGACCTGAGATACATATTAGGTTTCGATATTCACCAAATATTATACTTTCCTGTTCTGAAATAATGGACAGTACATAAGGCTAGTTTCAGGTGTGATACAAGGTGATTGTGAGAAACGTATGTAGTCAAGATGGGATTTGTTCCTCTTATTCGTTAAGAGTATGATGTCTAAGGCCTGATTAAGTTAAATCAATAGAGAATGGTCATTCTGTGTCTTTGGATTTAACATGACATCTTTAACAAAAGGATAAATGATAGATTCACCTAAATCATTTCAAGTTAGGGACTTGAGGAAGATGATGTTATTGAATGGCACTTCGTCATGCGTATTAGGGGTAGTAAACCATTGTTAGGCGGTATTTACTACTTGCATCAATTCTCTATGTATCTTGTGCAAGTGGGAGATTGTCGGGAACGGTCTGCCCAATACACATATTGAATTGATGTGGCTAGTATGTTATGATCCAAGTAGGGTCATACCCAATAACAAGCTAGACAAACACCCACAATATTTATTTTATGATATAATCATGTAAATAAATATTGACACTTGAAGTATTTAGAAATTGGTTTTCTAAATATTTGCACTAGTGTTATGAATAAATTATATGGATAATTTATTCTAGATAGAGAGTACTTTGTATTGTTATTCAAATGGGTGAACAAATAATACAAGTCTTTTTTGTCCGCATTACTTTTACTCATCCATATTTACTCATAAATAACATACCTACTCTAGTTCATAGCAATCATAATCACCCATTTAATATCAACAATTCATCAAAACATGAATTCTTATGAAGAAAGTTTCCAATTTTGGCAATATATGAACTAGATGACAAAACCATGGATTTCTTGCATAATCTACATAGATTAACATTCATATAACATAACTGACATCATATCATCATAAAACCATCATCAATTTTGAGTTTTCTACATGATTTTCGAATTAGGGTTAAACATGGATCAAAACTATGAAAATCTTGATAAATACTTACCTTTAGGTGTGTTTAAATGATGATTAGCACTTGATAACAACTTGAACACTTGAATCTCAATCAAAATCGATGAATTCTTGATGTTCTTCACCAAAAATCGAATTTTGTGTGTGTGTTCTTCGGTCGCACAAGGGGTGGGGAGGGGGATTAGGGTTTGTTTCTTCTTCTTTTTTATTTTGGCTAATTACAATTTTACTAATTAACCCTCATGTTTGTATTTTATATAAACTAAGCTTTTAACCTCTTTTAATTAGTTTCTAACCACATAACACATGGATTATTGCCAACTAGTAATAGCTATATATATTTCAATTAACAACAAAGCACTTGAATCAAATATCACACACTATCCAGTTATCAAGTAAAATTGACAAATAAATTTAAAATTCATAAATCGCATAAATACAAATTATAATCAATATTATTAATTAAATTATTATCAATTAACCATTGTTAATTATTATTAGGTCACCAACGTTCAACGACAACTGGTGTGTGCTCACGACATGTGTATGCAAAACCTAACGAAACTAACGGTGTTTGGTAACGGAAAATTACCGGATGTCACTTTATCCCCATGTTGAAAGAATTTTTGTCCAAAATTGCGTTACATGGTTGTGTTACATCACTGGTCTACTGCATTGGTACAAAGAAATCGGGTGAGTTTCGGGTGGGTTGTCACACCAGCAGAGTCACCAATCTTCTCTTTAACTTCTTCTCCTTTTCTACAAGAGTATCATTGTTGATGGACAGAAGTTGGAGAGCTTGGTCTAATGTTCCCCTAGGCAGATCAAGGAATGCATCTCTTATGAGGGAACAGGAAGAGCCATCAATGTATTTCAATTTAGTTGACTCTTCTTTATAAGAGATGTCGCTCAAGGTTGTGCAGTTGATGAGCTTCCTTTTGATCTCCTTAAATTCTTCTAAGGACTGGGGCTTGGAAGTTTTAGAAGATGTTTTGGGTTAAGATTGGAATCTTGGTTGTGTTTTGGGTTAAAGGATAGGTGGAGGTGGAGGCTGTTTAGAGACAGGGGTGAAGGTGTAGGAATGGCTGATGTTGTGGGTTTGGGAGTTGAGGGTTTAGTGGTTGGTTCTGTTTTGATGGGGAAGGGTGAAGGTATGGGAGGTGGCTTTGTAGGTTGTGGTTTGGGTTTGGGTGCTATCTTATGAGGGCTTTGTTTCCAAGGCACCTCCTACCTTCTTCCTAAGCTAATGTCAGCCTTTATGTCGCTGACATATCGCTGTAGGGTCTTCTCTGATATGGGGCCTACTTGCCTACCAGTGAAGCCATGGCTTTAAGGTAGGTTTTCATCCATGCCTTATCACCCATATTCTTGGTAGAAGAGAGTATAGCTTCTTTTTCTTTCTTCTTCTTCTCACTTAGCCTTTCCCTTGTAGCCTTCTTTCTCTCTTTGTTGATCTCCTTCGTTTCTTTGTAGAATAGAAACACGATCATATCATGATCATGAGGGGCCAACTCCTTCTTTGCATAGCCTCTCTTGCTATGTAGTTGACTCGGATGAACCAACTACGTACCATGATGCAATGTCCAATTCGGATTGTGACAAGTGGCTTGAAGCCATGAACGTAGAGATGCAATCCATGTATGACAACCAAGTGTGGGAATAGGTTGTTCCACCGCTTAACTCCAAACCGGTTGGATGTAAGTGGGTTTTCAAGAAGAAAACCGATATTCATGGAAACTTGGATACTTATAAAGCAAGACTTGTAGCAAAAGGTTTCACTCAGACTCAAGGGGTTGATTATGATGAGACTTTCTTGCCTGTGGCAATGCTAAAGTCAATTAGGATATTATTTTCCATAGCCGCATATTATGACTATGAGATGTGGCAAATGGATGTCAAAACTGCTTTCCTTAATGGACATCTCGAAGTGAATGTCTATATGGTTTAGCCCGAAGGTTTTGTCGATCCACAATATCCTAATAAAGTATGCAAGTTAAAGAAATCAATCTATGGATTGAAACAAGCATCGAGAAGTTGGAATCAACATTTTGATGAAGAGATCAAGAAATTTGAATTCATCAAGAACGCTGATGAAGTTTGTGTGTATAAGAAAGCTAGTAGGAGCATCAACACATTCCTGGTATTGTATGTTGATGATATATTAGTATTTGGAAATGACATTCCAGCCATGGAAGGTGTTAAAACCTGGCTTGGAAGTTGTTTTTCCATCAAAGATCTTGGTGAAGCAGCCTATATTTTAGGAATAAAGATCTATAGGGATAGATCAAGGCGGTTGATAGGTTTAAACCAAAGTGCATACATTGATTAAATCTTGAAAAGGTTCAAGATGGAGAACTCTAAGAAAGGTTTGGTACCTATTCAAAGAGGGACAATATTGAGTGCATCTCAATGTCCAAGCTCAAAGGATGAGCAAGAAAGGATGAAGAAAATCCCATATGTATCTGCTATAGGATCCATCATGTATGCAATGATATGCACTAGATCGAACGTTTCATGCGCTTTAAGCATGACAAGCTAATATCAGCAGAATCCAGGAAATAGCCATTGGATGGCTGTTAAGAGTATATTGAAATACCTTAGGAGGACTAAGGATAAGTTTCTAATATACGGATCTGGTGAAGAGGAACTCGTTGTAAAGGGTTACACGGATGCGAGTTTCCAAACTGATCGAGATGATTCTTGATCACAATCGGGGTATGTCTTCATTATGAATGGAGGGGCAGTGTCTTGGAAGAGTTCAAAGCAGGATGTAGTAGCATTGTCTACTACAGAATCAGAATACATTGCCGCTTCATTGGCACACAGGAAGCTGCATGGTTAAAGAAATTCATTACTGATCTAGGGTAGTCTCTACCATTCAAGATCCCCTAGAGATCTTTTGTGATAACGAGGGTGAAATTGCTCAAATCATGGAACCCCGTGCATATCAAAAGACAAGGCACATTGAGTGGAGATTCAACTACATAAGGGATGAAGTTGAAAAAGGAAGGATATGTATTTGCAAAGTTCACAACGATCAAAATATTACGGATCCACTCACGAAGCTCCTTGAAAGGCCAAAGCATGAGTCATACTTGTGCCTTAGGACTTCGATATTCTAGTGATTGGATTTGATCTATTTAGTATTTAAATATCAGAACAATTGTTTTGACTCATATATATATATGATTATGATACTATGAGTTATGTTCCATTTTAGCATGTTTAGATCCATGAATATATTTATTATTCTAAATGTCCGTAGTCGCTCATATTTGTGGGAACAAATATGTAGGTAAGACTATTATGAGCTTGGATTGGTGGATATTCATAAGGTATGAATATAGAGAAATAGGTTGCTACCAAGTTTCATAGATATTTGTAGGATACAAATATTGGATAGACCCACTCTTAAATTTTACTGCATGGAATTATGTAATTGATCTTAAGTAAATTTGATTAAAGGCGAATATCATTGTATCCTCCGACCTGAGATACATATTAGGTTTCGATATTCACCAAATATTTTACTTTGATCTGGTTCTTTGCTGTTCTGAAATAATGGACAATACATAAGGCTAGTTTCCGGTGTGATACAAGGTGATTGTGAGAAACGTATGTAGTCAATATGGGATTTGTTCCTCTTATTCGTTGAGAGTATGATGTCTAAGGCCTGATTAAGTTAAATCAACAGAGAAGGTCATTTTGTGTCTCTGGATTTAACATGACATCTATAACAAAAGGATGAATGATAGATTCACCTAAATCATTTCAAGTTAGGGACTTGAGGAAGATGATGTTATTGAATTGCACTTCGTCATGCGTATTAGGGGTAGTAAACCATTGTTAGGCGGTATTTACTACTTGCATCAATTCTCTATGTATCTTGTGTAAGTGGGAGATTATTGGGAATGGTCTGCCCAAGATACATATTGAATTGATGTGGCTAGTACATTATGATCCAAGTCGGGTCATAGCCAATAACAAGCTAGACAAACACCTATAATATTTATCTTATGATATAATCATGTAAATAAATATTGACACTTGAAGTATTTAGAAATTGGTTTTCTAAATATTTACACTAGTGTTATGAATAAATTATATGGATAATTTATTCTAGAGAGAGAGTACTTTGTATTGTTATTCAAATGGTTGAACAAACAATACAAGTCTTTTTTGTCCGTATTTCTTTTACTCATCCACATTTACTAATGCGGGTGTTTTGTGGAAATACAGATGAACGTTCCTTATCCGTATTTACAAATGCGGATGTGCATTTGTGGAAATGCTAAAGGAATTTCTTCATCCGCATTTACTAATGCGGATGAGCATTTAAGGAAATGCTAATGAAGCTGATCATCTGCATTTACTAATGTGGATGTGCATTTAGGAAATGCTGATGAACTGTTCGTCCGCATTTACAAATGCGGATGTACTTTTGGAAAATGCGGATGAAGTTTCTTCTTCCGCATTTACAAATGCGGTTAGAGTTTGTTCATCCGCATTTACTAATGCGGATGAATATTAGAGAAATGCGGATGGGTTAAAGGGATGAGTCCCGTTCACTATTCTCTTAATCTGAAATTTAGTTTCATAGGACGTGCAATATATGATTGCAATCAACCACTCTCTCCGATAACTTACAAAACACACAAAAGTGCAGATCGGTGTTCCTGTTGCTTTCCTCTCGATCGGTCGAAGAAAACCAAGAACAGAACTCGATTCAAGTGTAGAAAATCCTAGCAACTTGGTGTTTTGTTGGAAGCTTGGGGTAGACAAGCTTGAGGTTTCCTGCTTTGGAAGCTGCCGATCAAAGATCACTTTCCTCTGACCCATTCGAGAGGTAGAATTCTAAACACCCTATGATTCTTTGTAAGCATGGTTTTTCATATAATGATCCATTATGGGTTTTTTACAGATATATAAATTGGTTTATATATATTAACTGTAACAAGTTTTTCTTCAATTTTAGCTGCGTTTTCATTTTATAAGGATAAAATAACTCTGATAAACTTGTGAAAATCCCTACAGGAACTCATTTCAAACTTCTTCCTTATGATGCTTTCAAAGTCTTTGCACATTTGGTCATTTGAGGAACCAAATATGTTGTCATCAACATAGACTTGTATAAGCATCATATCCTTCCTAGACTTCCTTATGAATAAGGTTTTATCTATTGTGCCTCTGGTATAGCCATTCTTGAGAAGGAACTGAGACAGTGTCTCATACCACAGCCTAGGTGCCTGATGAAACCCATAGAGAGCTTTATTAAGTTTACACACATAGTTAGGATGTTGTGGGTCTTCAGATCTGGGTGGCTGGCACACATAGACTTCTCTATCGATATCCACATACAGAAATGCACATTTCACATCAAGTTGATAGACTGTGAAGTTCTTGAATGCAGTAAAGCAAGAAAGATTCGCACAGCCTCAAGTCTTGCAACAGGTGCAGAGACATCTGTGTAATCTATACCTTCCTCCTATGTGTATCCTTGAACAACAAGCCTAGCTTTGTTCTTGATGATCAAACCTCTATCATCTCTTTTGTTTTTGTATACCCACTTTGTGCCAATAAGAACCTGACCAGGTGGCAATGGACATAAGTTCCATACTTTTTGCCTCTTGAATTGAAGCAACTCCTCTTCCATTGCTTCTATACAATTGTTGTCTTTGAGGGCTTCTTCTACCTTCTTTGGTTCCATTTGAGAGAGAAAGCATGAGTACAAGCAGACATTCCCATTGTGGGTCTAATTTCTTGTTTTTACACCTTCTGAGATATCCACAATGATGTTCTCAGCTGGATGAGTGTTGTGTATCCTGAGCCTAGGAATCACATCTAGTGCATAGATAGATACAAGTTTGAAAAGTTTTGCTTAGGATTTGAACACCATCACAAGTTATTGTCTCACATTCATTCAATGAATATTGATTCAATAAATGTGTGACAACATCAATGGTATTTTGCTGAGAAGCATCATCAACAGTTGCATGTTCCTCCTGATCACTATCTTCATCATCTTGGTGTTGAATACTTGAGTTGTCAGCTATTAAGTTATAAGGCTCAGTTGGCTGACAAACTGATGAAGCTCCAATATTTCCTGAGACATTCAAGCTTTTAGGATTTTCAGTTGAAAGAACTTGATCTTCATTTCTTCTTGGAGAAATTGGAATAGGTCTTGGTAACTCAAACATTTGATCTTCGAAGGGGTCACCTTGAATTCCTGTTCCAGCTGAAACATTCTCACAAGATGGTTTAGAATAGTTTGTAAACAATCATAATTGAAGATATATTCAGGACCATTGCCCTTAACACAAGGTGTGTGCTCATTGACAATAATGCTAGATGATCCCTCAAATTATTAATTTTTGATATTATACACTCTATATGCAATAGAGGTTGAGGATGATCCCTCAGACTTTTTAGCAAATTTTGCTAAATTGTCTTTTATGTTAAGGTAAGAAAGCCAATGAACGGTGGCCTCTTGTTCCATAGCTCATAAGGTGTTTTCCATGTGTCTTAACTATAAGAACCCTATGCTGCATATAACATTTATGCTGACTACTTCCGTCTAAAAGGTTAAGAGCAGTTTTGAGTCGGCTAACATAGTTCTATCAGCCTCAATTAGTGTCCCGTTCCTCCTCTCAGCAACACCATTCTGTTGAGGAGTTCTAGAAGCACTATATTGTCTAGCAATCAATTTTGAGTTATAGAATGAGTCAAGAACTTGATTTTTAAACTTAGTCCCTTGATCACTTCTAATTATTTTTACCCTGTGATCTATTTGATTTTCAATTTTAAGAATAAAAGATTTTAAAGTTTTAGCAGTTTTATCTTTAGTTCCTAAAAAGAAAACCCACGTAAATCTTATGAAATCATCAACAATCACAAGGCAATATGATTTCCTTCCAATGCTATTTATACTTGTAGGACCAAATAGATCGATGTGCAATAAGTGTAATGGGGTGGTGATAGAGTTAACCTCTTTGGATTTATGTGAAACTTTGTGTTGCTTCCCTTTTAGGTAGGCAACACATTTCCTTACAGATAAATTCCTTTTTAGGCACACCATGTACCAAATAATTTTTAACCAATTTATTCATGGTTTTAAAATTAACATGACACATTCTTTTATGCCAAAGAGTTGACTCATCACCATTTGCTTTGGAAAGAAAGCATGATACTTCACCCAGTGGGGAAGCTTTGTTCATATCCAGCTTGTACATATCCCCTCTCCTGGGAGATCTAAGAAGCACCAATTCTTGAGGAATTGTCATCTTGAGTTTGAGGATGATGCACTCATGTTCTATGAAAAGCATTTGGTGCTTTTGATCACAGAATTGAGAACACTAAGGAGATTGTGTTCAAGCTGTTTTACAAAGTTTACTTTGTCAAATTTTAACTTACCATTGGATACACTACCTCTACCAGATATGTGTCTTCTGGCTTCACCTCCAAACTAAACAGGACCTCCATTAAAGATGTTCAAACTGTTGTAGGAGAGATCTGTTCCTTATCATGTGCCTGGAGCATCCACTGTCTACACATAAGGTGAAATGGTTAGTTACTATTGGAAACCCAAGCCTTTTTGTTCTTGGGCTCTTCCAATTCAGATGATATAATTGAACCAAAATGTATGCATGGGGGTTCAATTATGGTTTGTGAAGAAGAGGATTGGGCTGCATCATCTTTTCTGATCTTCCATTCCATCCTATGGTTGATCAAGCTTGATGAGCCTAAAGAGGCTTGTGTAGCATAATTTGCTTTCGAGGCTTCTTTTTTCTCGGAAGTAGTTGTCACCATCTTTTCTTCCGAAGCAGTCTTCTTTTCCAAAGGTTTTGAATGGTTCCTTTTGTTCCTTTGTTTTGTTTCCAAAGCTAGTTTTCTTTTGGAAGTACTTGCTTCCGAAGCCACTCTACCTTCAAGGGAAAAGTTAGGAAGATTTTGTTTGTCTTTCGAAGTCAGTTTTCCTTTGGAAGAGTAAGCTTCTTCCGAGAGCAACTTGCTTCGGAAACAAACTTTCCTTTTCTTAACACATGGGCCACAAAGTAAGGTCCAAATGTGAAACCCTCCTTGACTCCTTCTTTCTTAACATTAGATGCATAATGTGTGCTTGCTGGATTGTAGTAACAATCTTTAGCCATGCGGTTATGCAGGCCACATATTATGCATTTTTCTTGCTGCCCTAATTTTGTTTCTTCTAGCTTTGGTGGTTAAGGGTTGATCAACAGCTGTGGGGATGAGATTTTCTACCTTATCCTTCCCTGTGGTGGTTTCCATTATTGCATCATTCTTCTGCTCTTTGGGTAATGGGTCAGCAGTTGGAACCTCTTGCTCCTCTACATCATATCTAGGTTGTCTAATAGACACAAAGGAGTGTGATGGAGCAATTTCATTGATTCCCAACCTACTTTTGTTTTGATAACACACCTTTGAGTGGGAGGATGTTGCAATGATGGTGTTGAAGTTATGCTCTTCAATGGCATACTTCTTAGCTTTAGCCTCAGCTATCACTAGCTGGGCTTGAGCCTCAGTCAACTTGGAGATTAAATCTTTTATTTGAGCCCTGTAATTTGTATGTTCATGTTTTAAAGAGGACACAGTTTTCTCTAACTCTTCTATTTTAAGTTTGTAGTTAGATTCTGCTCTCTTAAAATTAGATTTTAGTATATTTAAAGACTCAATATCATATTTAATTTCCATGTTGTAGTCCTGATACAATTTGACCTTAGCAATATAGGCTCGAGTACAGAGATGTTCATATACCTTAGTGTCTTTAGTTCTAGACATGAGAGCTTGAACAGGAGTGACATCTTGCACCATGAACCTCCAATCAACTTCTTAAGCAACAGCTACAGTTTGTTGCTCAGTGGATTTGGTTGCAGCTTTAGGGGTAGCAGGATGTTAGGAGGCTTGAGTTGCTCCAGGATTAGATCTAGGAGCTTTGCATTCCCTTTCAAAATGACCAAGCTGGTTGCAGTTGTAGCACTTGGCCTTTGTCTTGTCAAACCCAAATTTGTTGTTGGTTGGGTTTTGAGGGAACTGCCTTCCAGTTCTTTTGAAGAACTTCTTTGCTCTATAGGTCAGGAGAGCCATCTGTTTGACAATGTCCATGTATTCTACATCATCTGGGCTGAAACATTCCAAATCATCAAAATAGAATTAAAAATCTCCAGAGTGCTCACTCCCTAAAACAAAGGCACAACTATCCTGGAAAGGATTTTGATGAGCATGTTGAGACCTGGGTGTCTCAGGGAATGTGATGTAAGGTCCAGAAGAATAGGATGTTTGTTGGGGGTAGTTCAGGTACAGCTAGGGCTGGGGAGCTCTTGAACCTTTAGCAACATGTAGAGCATTGCTGACTGAAGGATTGGTGATATTGTTCATCTGATGGCCTTTCTAAGATTCCTCCATACGGTATCCATCAAGGATTCCATATAGTTCAATCATGGTGAGAGTGTTTAGATTCTCAGTTCTCTTGATTGAGACACAATAGAAAGTCCACTCATGAGGCAGTGCACTCATGAATTTTCTTACTACGTCTCTCTTCTCAAGAATCACTCCCATAAACTAAAGAGAGGTGATCAAGTCCATGTATCTAAAGTATTGTTGGCTCAAGGTTTCACAAACAACATATGTGAAGTTCTCAAACTTCTGCTTCAGTAATCTTTCTTTGACTCCTTGGATTCAGTAGAACCAGAGTACATAAGCTTTAAAGCCTCAGAGTGTTCTTTGGCAGACTCACAGTGCTTAAAGCCTACCATTATAGAGTTTGGTATAGCAGTAAGCAGAACAGTCATGGCTTTGTAGTCAATGTCCATTCTCTTATAGTCGTCATCTAAGTAGTCTTCAATGGCCTTCTCAATCATGGCACCATTTCCTGCTGGAGATGCCACTTTTGTCTTGTATGGACCATGGGTAACAGACCTCAATATTCGTCTATTCTGGTACTTGATGAAGCCTTCAATGCGTATGCACCAGGTCTCAAAATCATCAGGAGTGATGGTAGGAGCCTTGGTCATAGTTCCTATCTCAGACTCAGAGGACTTCTGGTTGAAAGCCATTAGAGTAAAGTGAGTGAGTATGAAGAAACAAGGGTGATTTGGGATGGTAAGATCTCACAATCAAGATCCTAAAAAGCTCTGATACCAGTTGTAGGATCGGTGTTTGTCTCACAACACAAGATAATCACACAAACTCACTTAATGTCACTCGGGTTGATAAAGCAGAATCTTAACCAAGTTCACAAGTAATATAATAAGTTCAAACAGAAAACATAAAAGCACACGAGTGGTTTTCAAGATACTTGTATATATTACTTCTCAACTCAATTTTACAAGACTCTCTTACAAGCATAGTTACTAAGTTACATAGAGAAACTATATATACTACTATCTACAGTCGGTTATACTTGGAAAACCAGCTGGAAATTACAACTAGACAAATACTATATTGTTTAGAAGTAAGATATCTAAGATAAAATAATAATATCTTAGGTTAGGTAGTCATGACATGTCCATGACTTACCTTTTGTCACCAACTAAAAGTGGCAACTGTACTAAGGTGATAATGGTTGAATAGTGGATAAAGTGAGGTCAACTACATGGGCATGGGAAAGCACCATGCAGTCTGTCAAAGTGACAGCGGACGTCAGACAGACCTTACTTGTGTCCACTAGTTCATAGTTAGTTCTTCCGAAGCTAAATGGCTTCGAAAGAATAAATTCTTCTGAGGCCATTTATACTTTGGAAGAATAAACTTCTTCTGAATTTCTACAAGTCTTCAGGACTTTATTCTTCTGAGACTTTGTCTTTGTATCTTCTAAGGTGCATACTTCGGAAGAATAAGAACTTAGTCTTGGAAGACTAAGTTCTTCCTTCGGAAGTTCATCACACTTGAGCTTCGGAAGATCTTTGACTTAGCTTTGGAAGAGCAGCTTGGTCCTTCGGAAGACCATTTGTTTAGCACATCAAAATATATCTAAGTGTGCTTTTGGTTGCACCAGCCTCATTAGATCCAATAAAACATATAAGTACTTAGAAGCATATTTAAGCTTCGAAAGATATATCAGAATTTCTTCCGAATGTAAATTTCTTAGGAAGTAGTTATTAGTTTTGAAGACATAATTTTTCTTCCGAAGTCAACTTAATGTCTTTCGAAAGAAAATAGATATCTGCAATTTTCAATATTCTAAGGAATATCATTTATGAAAAATTTTCTCCCAAAATAAACAGGGCTTACATGAGTGATGATATAGACAACTTAAGACACACATATTTGAAAAAATAATCTTTAAATTAATTTAAGAAAATCTACTCAAAGTTAATCATCCCAATAACTGAAACAAGATACTTGAATCTCTATTCATCAAAAGCTTTAGTGAACATATCAGCATATTGTTCATTTGTGTTAACTTTAACTAGTTTGATTAATCCCTTCTCAAAGTTATCTCTAATCAAATGATACCTGATGTTGATGTTTTTGGTCCTTAAGTGCTGCACAGGATTCTCTGTAATAGAGATAGCAATGTTCTTTTCTATGTGGATGGGAGTCTCTTTGAAGTTGAATCCATATTCCAGCATCTGATTATGAATCAAAAGCACTTAATCACAGCAGCTTGCAGTAACAATGTATTCAGCTTCAGCAGTTGATGCAGACACACAGGATTGTTTCTTGCACTGCCATGAGACTATCCTTCCACCAAGGAATTGACGACCCCCTGATGTAGACTTTGTAGTCATGTTGCAGCCACCATAATCACTGTCTATATAAGCATACAGATTGAAATCAAAATTCTTTGGATACCAAAGGCCCAGATTGGGAAGAGAGAAGATGAATTTTCTTACAGTGTCCCTATTCTTAAGCTTAACTCCAACATCGATGAGAGTATCTACCATCTCAACATACCTAAATTATTGTTGAGTCATAGTTTCACCTGATTTAAAGGTGAAATTCTCATATTGCTGCTTTATGGGGTCCTTCTTGTTTTCTTTAGCTTCAACAGACCCCTCATACATAAGCTTCAGTGCATCCTAGAGCTGCTTAGCAGTTTTACACTTCTTGAAGCCTCTGTATATGGAGTATGGAAGAGAAGTTTGGAGAGCATTCATGGCTTTCTGATCTATGTCAATCTTCTTCCAATCTTCCTCAGAATAGTCAGCCACTTCCTTTGGAATCATCCCACCTCCAACAGTGGCTGAAAAGGTGCTTGGGATGTGAGGTGCTTCGACAACAGATCTCCACATCCTGCTATCTTGAAACTTGATAAACCCTTCCATACGTTGGCACCAAGTATCAAAGTCACAGGAGTGATCAGTGGAGACTTTGTCATGGTACCGGTTTCCATATCATCTTTTATGAGAGCTGTCATTTGAACTGGTTGTGAAACTAAAGCAATTAAAGATGGTGAGATCTTACAATCAAGAGCCTAAAATGCTCTGATACCAATTGCAGGACCGGTGAAGGGGGCCAATGCAATAGTTTCATAGGGCTGGAGAGACTTAGCATACTTAATAGAACAAGTAAGGAACCAGCTATATTAAAACAATGAACAGAAGTAAAGAACACAAGCAGAACATAATAAGATGGTTTACAAGAATGTTGTATATTGCTCTCAAGTGTTTTACGAAGTATTACAAGGCTTAGTCCTATATGCTAGTACCTTAGATACTTTATACTACATCCTACAACTAGCCATACTTTGAAGGCTAGCTAGAAATACTAATCTAGACAACAAGATCAATGTAAAATCAAAAGGCATATTGTCTTTTGACTAGTGACTATAACATGCCATAGCTTATATCCTTAAGGATAAAAGTACATAAGTAGAAAGTTACAGACTCTATAACCATAATCTACAGTTGACAAAAGTATGGAATTTTCACCCACTTGTATAAGTTGGTGAGTTTTAGAGATGGCTGCGAAAAGTGGTTTAGCTTTTGTCAAAAGTGAGTAAGAGAAAGCATGCCTTCTCTGTCTTCGGAAGAAATCAGTTTCTTGGCTTCGGAAGACTTTGTCTTGAAGATTCGGAAGACTTCATCTTTGGCTTTTGAAGAATTGGTCTTTTGACTTTGGAAGATTTAATACTTAGTGAATTTCATTGAGTTGTATTAAATCTTTAAAGTAACTTTTCTTTTACTTCATATGTGCATGCTGAGAGCTCTTTGGTTACATCAGCCTCTAAGTATAACTCTTGCAAATTATGCTAGTGAAAGGAATAATGGGTTGTTACTATTTTTGACATTTTCATTAAATATTAATCCCACTAACTTTTTAAAACTAAAATAAATTTTATATACTTTATTATTGTTTTAAAAGAATTATACCATAAAAACATTTTATATTTAATATGAGTATAATATTGCTATTTTAATTTTACTAACTGACAATAATAAAAAAAAGTTTTCATGTTGCTATTTTTACACAGTGCTATTATATATTGTGCTACTTTACAAAGTGTTATGTTTACACAATGCTAGTTATATAGTTAATGTGCTACATTACAAAGTGTTTAGTATGTACTTACACTACATTCTGCAATTTTACATGGTACTACATTATGCAATTTTACAGTGCAATTATGCAATTTTGAATCTGGTTATACACATGTGTAATTCCGATTTTACACAACCGGATTTACACGTGTAAAATGAATTTCATAAAAACAATAAGTTTTTTTATTTTTTATGAACTTTTTTATATTTTTTTAGGAAAGAGGGAAACAAGATAAACATTTTTGCTTATTTAATTATTTAGTTTTTTATGCTCTTTTTTCTTTTTATAATTTTTTTTATTATGTTTTTGTTATTTACCATTTTACCAGTAAGATCTTGTTTATATTAGTTCATAGAGTTCTCACAAAAAAATTAGTTCTCATTTTAACCCTCCCCTAGAGAGGATTTCTAGGAAAACCAATAGTTATGTGAAAACAGAAGAAAACCATAAAAACTATTGACATAATTTATAACTCTTATGTTCTTTTAAAAGTAATAAAGATATTTAAGCCATCTATTACATATATGTTGAACATAAATACGTAAATGAAGAGTTTTATGTATATGTAACACTATGTCTAATGCTAAACGATTAAGTGTTTGTAGCCTATGTGCGACGTATATATAAAACTATGTTACGATTTTCATTTGATCTCTGCTGCTATCTATACATACACACATACATGTATAGAGGGTAGTGAAAATCTATAGAGTTATTAAGGTTTTCTTGTTTTCACATAGGTATGTGGTTTTCTTATGAACCCCCCTCTATATATATGTGTGTGTAAATATATATATATAATGCTGTAATTTCTATAAAAAAAACAACATTATATATAAAAGTTATCAAGGCTTTGTTTGTTTATGTTTGTTCGTTTCATAATTGAAAGTATATGAATAAGATTTTTGTTTTGTTTAGTTGAATAAACATCTGCATGAAAAAAGGTCTCGTTCATTGGTTTATGTTCATGAACGTTTGGTAAATTTGGTCTCATAGTTCGTTTGTTTATTTAAAGGTTTTATAATTTAGATTTTTATTATATTGGTTTTAATTATCAAAAATACGTAATCACTGGTTATAGTACACGCCTCCATCACACATCCATCATTCACCATTCAGTTTTAGTGATAAGAATATGAAACCCTAGTTATATAGTATTTTTATTTTTTACTTATTGGCTTTTATATATTATTGTTACTTCGGTATTCATTCTTTATATCACCTTAAGTACTTATTAAAATTTTGATGGATATTTTGAATGTTCGTGATTAAATATGTAGTTTTTATTATGAAACGAATATGTTATTGTTTGTATTTATTTGTATTCTTGAAAGTTTGTGTTCTTTTATGTTTATGAACATTTGTGTTAAATTACATTCGATACATTAATTTAGCAAACAAACATAAATCATGAAGGTGTTTATTTCCTTAATGAACGAATACAACAAAAGATCTCATTAGATAAATGTTCATAAATATTTCATGAACATGTTTATTTTTTTAATATTTTGTTTGTGTTTCTTCATTTTTTTACTAACCCTGTAAACAAGCTTGTTTTAATGTGTGGACAAACAATTCTCATTCTAAATCAATAATAATCTCAAAAGTATTAAATTACAAGAAAGAAAAAAATTACACATATAATATCGAAAAAAAGTCATACCAGGTGCTTAACCTAACTCTTGCTTTACGTAGGGTTCGAGGAGAGGCCAGATCACTATATGATCTGATTTACTTAGTTTTGCATACACTTTGTGGAGGAGGTTGATTTCACGGTTTAAATCATGACGTCAAAGTTATAAAACAGCGACCTTACAAGTTGATTCAAGCACCCTCGTTAATTTCATTTATTTCTCTATGATTTGAATTAAAAACCAAGTAAAAAGAAATATTAAATTCACAAGTTGGAACCATTCTTTGAGGAAATCAAACCAAAATTAAGCACACACAAAATGCTTCACTTCCTATAATCTCAGAACACGTTACTCTCCAAGTCCTGAAGTCCAAGGTCAAACTCTTTTACTTTTTCATCTTCATCTGCTCCAAACACAGGAGTCTCCAGCTTAGGAGGGTTCTGGAGGAATCATACAAACAAAATGTATGTTAAAGCTTTATGTAACTAGATCTTGTAACTGTTTGATCATCGGCTTTTCTGGTCTCTAGACACAAAACAGAGCGCCCGGTTTAAAGCTGAATTCGAAAAACTAACCTGGCATCGAACTAAAGCCCAGTTGATCCCCCGAAAGAAATGATGTCGTTTCACTTCGCTTGCTCCTTCACGTGAACCCAACCGGTTCTTTGGATCTCTATGCAACAATCTATAGATCAACTGTTTGGCAGGAAGACTTACCTGTATTGAAAAAACAAATTCTTTTTGATCTGTTACTTTTGTTATCACGTATGGACATCAAAACAGTAAACACGTACTAGATTTGTCAAAATGGAAACACATTCCTTGTTTTTGATTTGTAAAATTCTACCGTTACAAAAACCAGTGTTACAATAATAAGGTAATATGTTTATGACCTTTAATGGTACATCGCATGTTCCCATTTTAAGTTTTAAGAGTTTAAGTATTCATTTGACGCGTTACACTTAAATGTGTCGAAACTGTCACCTCTGAAAAACACGTACATTTGTAAGGAGATTAAAAACATACCGATATACTACCAGGAAACTTGAGATCTTTATGAAGAACGTTAGCGAATGTTCTCTGCCTAGTCTTTCCTCTAAACGGTGTGTAGCCGTAAAACATTTCATATAGAAGAATACCTAAGAACACATTACAAACTCTAACAAAAGTAGACAAATTAAATTCCTAAACAAAAATTGACATAGAAGTGAAAATTTTACCAAATGCCCACCAATCTACAGCACTAGAATGTCCAACTCCGCTTATAATCTCCTGAAATTTGAGACAACATCTGAGAATTATCGGAAATTCAACGGGATGGAAAGTTAAGTGAACGGTAATCACACAAACCGGCGCAATGTACTCTTCAGTTCCCACAAAAGAATTTGATGCCCGAACTGGTTCCGCCATGAAAATTGGAGGTTGTTCACCTCTCTTATGCTTCTTCTTCTTCCTCTTATCACTTGTTTCTGGAGCTAAAAGCTGGACCAACAGATTAGAAAAGTATTTGTGATTCTCTTGTTTGCTAGAACGTATTACCCGTGATTTAGTTGTGTTACAAAATAAAAGGAAGGAGGCATTGGAGATACCTGAGGCTTGCAAGATGTCAGGCAAGAAAGATCAAAATCTGTCAATGCTACGTGTCCATTGCTTTGTATTAATACATTTTCAGGCTTTAGATCTCTGTATATGATGCCTGCACTCAAGTCCACAGAATCAAATATGCAAACAAAAAATAATAGGACTACTTCTGGAACACAGAATACGGTTATTGCATCAAGGAAAAATTACTCAAAAACCTTAATACAATTTTTGTCTACATAACTCTCATGCTTAGCTATGTATTTATAGATCTCCCACTTGGAGACAACGATAGACTAGAACTATAATTCAAAACTAGAACTTATCCATCTTTTAAATTTCTAGAGGTTATCTCTAACTCTATCTTATTCCTATCTAACCAACTTGTTAGATACATTCCCTCAAGTTTGGCCAACTTGTCAAACCGGGAATTAATTCCTGCAACAATCACCCCCTTAATTCCTGGTTCGATTGTTTGAGGTCTTGAGCTCCAAACAAAGTTTTCATCTCTGCAAATTTTATCCTTCCCAAAGGTTTTGTCAATACGTTCGCTCGTTGCTGTTCTCCACAAATATGTTCGATCATGACTTGACCTTTATCCAAACATTCACGTATGAAGTGGTAGCGTGTATGAATGTGTTTGCTCCTTCCATGGAATACCGGATTCCGCACAGTGCTATAGCAGATTTATTGTCCACCATTATCTTGATCTGCTGTTCCTTTAAACCTGTTACTTCACTTAACAACCCGCGTAGCCACAGCCCTTGGCATGCAGCCGACGTGGCTGCCATAAATTCCGCTTCGCAGGAGGATAGTGCTACAGTAGGTTGCTTCTGAGAACACCATGTTATAGGCGCATCACCAAGATAAAACATGTGTCCGGTTGTACTTTTCTCGTTGTCTTTGTCAATGTTATGGCTGCTGTCACTAAAGCCAGTTATTACTAACTTTCCACCTCGTTTGTAATATAACCCGTGAGTCATTGTTCCCTTTATATATCGTAGAACTTGTTTGACTGCTGCCAAGTGAGATTCTTTTGGAGTATGAAGGTAACGACTTAATACTCCAACTGAATATGTTAATTCAGGTCTTGTATGCAGAAAATAACGTAGACATCCTGCCTTCCTTCGATAATCTGTTGCATCAACTTCGGTTCCGTCTTCATCGTTATCAAGTTTGATGCTTGGTTCCATTAGGCACTGATTTGGATTGCATTCCACGAGTCCTGCTTCAGTTAGAAGTTTCAATGCGTATCTCTCTTGTTTCAACTCCACACCCATACTCCCTTGTTTAACTTCAATTCCCAGATAGTAAGTTAATCTACCCAGATCACTCATCTCAAACATTTTCGCCATTTGATCTTTAAATTCGAGTATGTCATCCTTGTTTGAGCCGGTAATAATGAGATCATCCACGTAAACTCCGATGATGAGCAATGAACATGAGAAAGTCTTCAGATACACAGCTTGTTCGTGAAGACATCTATGGAAGTTCAGCTTCTTTAGAACACCATCCAGTTTCAGGTGCCATGCGCGGGGTGCTTGCTTCAAATTGTAAAGAGCTTTTGACAGCTTGTATACCTTTGTCTCCTTCCCGGCTTGTTTGAACCTGTCCGGCTGTTCAACATAAACTTCCTCATTCAGCTCTCTGTTTAGAAACGCGGTTTTAATGTCAAGATGATGAATCTCCCACCCCCTAATCGCAACTAATGCAATTAGAAGTCTCACGGTTTCTATACGGGCAACTGGGGCAAATACCTCCTCGAAATCGATACCTTGTTGTTGAACGTATCCCTTGGCCACAAGCCGTGCCTTGTACTTGTTAATCGTTCCATCAGGATTCCTCTTTAGTTTGTATAGCCACTTCAATCCGATGGGTTTTACCCCGGTAGGAGGATCTGTTAACTTCCAAGTATTATTTTTTTCTATAGATTTTATTTCTTCTTTCATTGCATGAACCCATTCTTTTCTTGTTTTTGCTTCAAGAAACGTCCTTGGTTCATCGTTAAGAGTTAGGAGTAGCTCGTGATCTGCGCCTTCCTCGCCTTGGTTGTGACTTGTTCCACCGGTTTCGAGTATATAATCTTGAAATCGTCTTGGTAGAGTTGTGGTTCTTGTAGATCTTCTTAAGCTTGCTTCAGGATGAGGATGATTCATATTCTCCTTATTGTCTTGCATATCTGATCCAACAAGACCTTGACCAGTGATCCCACTAGGCTGGGTAGGGGTGTTCTCGTTGTGGGTCTCGTTTTGTGAGGTTTCACTTTCGTCATGTGCTGTGTTCTCGGCCCATGTGTCTAGGTCTCCGTTTGGTGTGTACTCCATGAAAGTACATGTCTTTTCTCCTCCTTGTGTCCTTTGCATGGTATCATTCCAGGGCCATTTTCCGTCTTCGTCGAACGTGACATCCCTACTAATTACCAGCTTGTGATTAGATGGGTTGTATAATCGATGAGCTTTTGACCCCGGTTCTACTCCTATATACACGAGCTTCTTTGATCTGTCTTCTAGCTTCTTCAAGTTTGGTGACTGTACTTTTGCGTATGCAATTGCACCAAAGATTTTGAGATGAGCAATACTTGGTTTTCTTCCTTTGTAGGCTTCATATGGTGTAATGTCTTTAAGGGCGCGAGTCAAGGTTCGATTGATAATGTACGTTGCATGTCGTACTCCTTCTCCCCATAGGTAGTTAGGGACATCTTTGGGCTTCATTATGCTTCGTGTCATGTCCATGAGGGTCCGGTTTAGACGTTCCACGATGCCATTCTGCTGGGGGAGTAAGGTGTCGTTAGCTGTCGTGTAATTCCTTGTTGCTCATAGAACTTTATAAATTCGAACGAGTTGAATTCTCCACCTCGATCTGTTCTAAACACCCTGATATTTACTTTCTTTTCATTCTTGACTGTAGCCTTGAAATTTTTGAAGGTTTCATAAGCTTGGTCCTTTGCCTTAAGAAAGTACGACCACATGTATCTCAAGAAGTCATCTATTATCACGAAGATGTAACTGTTACCACCTAATGTAGGTGGGTTTATGGGTCCGCACAAGTCACCGAATATCATGTCGAGTGGCTTGGTTGATCGGTAGGATGTGGTGGTGGGGGAGTTAATTCGGGTCTGTTTTCCCATAATGCAAGAGTCACAAAGGTGAGTTTCGTGGGTGATATTAGGTAGTCCATCAGCTGCATTCTTGTTTTTCATTGTTCTCAATGTATCAAAGCTAATATGGCCTAGGCGTGCATGCCAAATCCATTCTTCTTCCTTGATGTTTGCATGCAGGCACTTGGGGCGACCTATGTTCAGCTTTATCTTGTACAGGCGGTTCGTACTTTTGTCACCTTTATCATAAGTCTTCCACGGGAATCATGAATCATCAATAAGTCTCGCTCCTTTTATATCTATCCGAGAGTCGTCTCCAAATTTTACTTTCCTGGTCACTCGCTCGTTGAGTTCACTGAAGTACCCTTTACTTCCTGTCATATGATTGCTGGCTCCATTATCCAGGTACCACACCCCTTCCTCAATCTGGTTTTTCCCCCCATTGCTTCAGTGTAGTCTTTTCTTCGTTTAGCAATACCTCTTCTTCATCATGCATCATCATAAAGAATGCAGGGTCATTGTCAATCTGGTTTCTTCCTGCTTCTTCTTTCTGTCTGGACAAATTGACGCGAAGTGCCCCATCTGATCACATCGGTAGCACTATATGTGAGATCGATCTTTGCCCTTGGATTTCTGTCAATCATCACTTTTGGTTTGGGTGGGTTGAGCAGATCCTCGGGTGTCTGGATTGGGTTTGTTTCGAGTTTTTTTTCGGTTCCAGCCGGGGTTTCGTCCCCTTCCTCTACCCCTGGTTGAGTTTTCACATCTTGCAAACATGAGTCTTCCCTGGTTCTCTCCATGGTTTTCATCTTCCTTAATTCTTTCCTCATAGGCTTTGAGATGCCCCACAACATCATCAAACGTCATGGTGTTTAAATCCAACATTTGTTCGATGGATGCCACGATCTGGATGTATGTTTTGGGAGTCCGGCAAGGAATCGCTTCACTAACTTTGTTTCTTCAATTACGGTTCCTAAGGTCATGGCCTTTGAGGCTATGCTTGTGATCTTCCCCGCAAACTCATCAATGGAACTTGGTTCTTTCATCCTTAACGACTCAACTCTGTCATCAGGGTTGTTAGTCTTGCTTCCCTCACTCGATCAGCACCCAAGTTCCTCGCTTTAATGGCAGGCCACGTGTCTTTTGTTGTCTTCAAGTTTCCGATCTGCAACACCTGGTTCTCCGGGATCGATTGGAACAAGAGTGCTATGGCCATGTCGTTCTTCTTCCCATTGACTTGTGTTCCTTCAGTGGGTTCGAGTGCTTCCCACACACCATGAACACAAAATATCGCTTTGATCCTCATAGCCCAGCTTGTGTAGTTTGTGGACGTGAGCATGGGGCATTGCAAGGAGGTCGGGTTGCTTTCTTTTGTTGGAGCAGCTGCGGTTGGTGTGGTAGTTGCCATTGTTTTCTTCCTTCTGCGGTATGTCACCAGCGGTTGCTTTGCTTCCAGAACTTCGGATTATGGCAGATTCCGGTGAGGCTTGAAGGCTCTGATACCACTTCAAGTCCACAGAATCAAATATGCAAACACAAAATACTAAGTCTACTTCTAGAACACAGAATACGTTTATTGCATCAAGGAAAAATTACTCAAAAACCTTAATACAATTTTTGTCTACATAACTCTCATGCTTAGCTATGTATTTATAGATCTCCCACTTGGAGACAACGATAGACTAGAACTATAATTCAAAACTAGAACTTATCCATTTTTTAAATTTCTAGAGGTTATCTCAAACTCTATCTTATTACTATCTAACCAACTTGTTAGATACATTCCCTCAAGCTTGGCCAACTTGTCAAACCGGGAATTAATTCCTGCAACATGCACCACCAGTTTATGACTATCATTTAGTTAATGTGTCTCTTCTCACACAAGTGATCATCAAAAACAAACCAGGAATTAATTCCTGCAACATGCACCACAAGTTTATGACTATCATTTAGTTAATTTGTCTCTTCTCACGCAAGTGATCATCAAAAACTACGGTCTACCTTGACAATGAAGGTACTCTAAGGCCACAAGAACCTCCGCCGCATAGAACCTGAAGTAAGGAACAACATACAAGTTATTGTTTTCTTCTAATTATCCCACTAAATGCAAAATCTTCAGCGTCAACCGCTGTCCCTACTAGATAGCTGGGCAATCGGGACCACAATTTACAAACGGCGACCAGGTATAAATCTGCCGCAAACCACCAGTCGTAAAACTGGATTCTCTTGGGACTGGGAAGTTATGCAACTACTTTTTTGGTTACAAATAACTGTTTGCTACTGAAATTGCCTTTCACAAATGCCTAATTTGCTATTAGTGTGTTAGAATGTTACTAGTTCAACATAACTTTTTGCACTTGGTCACTATTACGGACAGGTGGTTAGCGAACTATTATTTCAACCTTCCTTGACCATTTTAATTGTGATCACTAGCCCCATCAGGCAATCATGTTGAGATACAAGTTTTTACTTGACGGCATCTTCCTTCAAGACCTTCATTGGTTGTCTGTCTAAAAGCGTAAAAAGTTCTCCGCCAGGATAATAATCGGTTATCAAGCAAACATGAGTGGGCGTCTGCATGCAAATATTTTAGTTTGTCAGAAGTTTTCAAGATTTCTGGAAGCTAAACGAACTCCTACAAAACCATAAATCAAACTATCTAACAATACTAGAAAACTGGACGTGTACCCACAATTTCCGTCGCATTGTCGCAAATTAATGATGGAAATTGCAGTTGCAAAACCTCTGTTGCTGGTAATTATGTTTTTGCAACCAAAATTGCGATGGACGTGCATTTTGCAACTGATTTTAGTGACTGGAAATGTTGTTGCAAACACTGCGGCCAGTCTGCAACGCCCCAATTGCAACGAATTTGCAACTGTCAATGTTTGTGACCATTTGAGGACCGAATTTTATTTCGATTTTAAATTCATCGTTTTCTCCTTGGGACTCATTTGCCGGCCACCGAAATTAAATAGCCGTATATTTTATCATGGTCAGCGTTGGTCGTTAATTTTGCGGACTGTTTTGCGACTGGATTATTTATAATCAATATTTTACGAGTGTAATTGCGATTTCGGAGGCAAATTGGTCCGAAGATGCCCTTTTTGGCCGCCAATGTCTTGTTTTCTAGTAGTAGAATACAGTCGAAAAATATAACCTGAAATGAAGCGTATAATGCAGGAAGAAAAGGATGATCTAGAATGTCCAAGATCTCTCTTTCCGCACACACTCTATGCACCTATTTCATGTGAAACAAAAGTACAACCAAAATGGAGTAGGCATGATAGACACTTTCAAGATAGGAGTATTTCACTACTTGTCAAATGAGAACAAGTTCATGTTCTTACCTTGTTACGGTTTATCATGATACCTTTGTCCATGGCCTTCATTGCGAAAAATTCACCCGATCCACATAACTCAACCAAATGAACACTACCCGTATCACCAGATCCTAATGGTTTTACAGGCCTAAAATGCTTCAATCCTAACTCTTCTCCACTATCAGTAAGCTACAAAAACCATGAATCAGATCAATAGATATATATAATTCTAAATAATCCAATAAATTTTAAGATTATGGTACCTTTAAAATAGCCTTCCATGCTGATGTATCCCTTCTATGAGGCTTTGGGTAAACTCTATTTGTGTGTTTTACCCATAGCTCGTCCGGGGACTGTTTAATCAAGAAATTTTGCTCTAGCTTAAGTAAATCAGGCATAATGAATTTGATCTGGTCGCTTAAATTTTATGTTCTTACATGCGCACAAGAGCAAAAACTATTTTTTTTAAATATATTAGATTTTCTCGCAACTATGATTTTACCATATTAGCGTCTGGAAGTTCTCGTATTGCTACATCAACGTTTTCTGCGGTCTCTTTCACCTAAAATGGACCAAACACGACACTTTAATATGTCGGGTTTCTATAGATACAAAAATTGTAAGTATGGGCATGTAGCTATGGTTCATGATTAAATTTAAAGTACCATAATTGCACCATCTTTAGCAGTGGTTTCAGGTATACAATTGTCTAGTGGCTCAACATGCTGACTTCCATCTAATTGCACACCAATGAAGTATTGTACTTCTCCCTACACAACAAAATTTTCATACCCTTTATTTTTGTCATCCTATCGTTATTTTTTTGGACTTGCTTAAAATGCCCAGATCCATCGACAGGTTGTTTTCCGTCGATGCATCTGATATAGTAAATTTGGTGCATTTTCATGGAATCGTACCTTTTGATCACGCATAGGTTGTAGATGAAATAGGTTCCAAAACTTTTTCCCTAATTAATTGCCACAAAAGAGATTTATCGACCAACAATTACATGCATATATAATTAACGTATATATGTATATGTACACTAAGCATATACCACTTTTTGTATAGTTGATGAGTTGTACGGTAACCTCTGTTTGGTTATCTATTGCCTCTCTAATCTTCTTCACGGTTGATGGATCAGTTTCAGGCCCTTGGAGAAACCTTTAGTGAATAAAAATAACCCAAAATTTAGTTGCATACTATACTTGCAAATTTTTTTTTTTTTTCAATTTAGTCACTAGATCTAAGTATGTTTCCTCTTAAATAACACAATAATATATTTTTGACTACCTAATTTCAGAGCTCAAATGCACATTGTGAATCAAATTGTTCAAATATATTTGGTCACTAAAAGTATACATGTTTAAATTATCTTTGCCTGCATACCTGCAATTTCTTCCCAGTATCTCTTCACGGCTATACTCTGTCAACTCTAAGAAGCTATCAGATGCAAAAATCTAGTGATCAAGATCATTACTTTGTTAGAAATTACGAATTTTCAAACATAATATCAAATTGTTTAGCAACATCAATTATTAGCAACCACTTAATGTGGTTGTTGATAAAAAAAATTTCTTGCAGTGACAGTGCATGACTTATTATTGTTATTCGAATAGTCCACCTGTTTTTCTTTTATAGGTATTGTTTTATGGTGTCATTTAGGTTATACCTTGCATGGATGCATGGGGTATAGTATATGGTTATTTCCTAAGTAACAATGGGTCATAGTAGTATGTAGTAATGGGTTGTTTCTTTTAGTTATGTTCCTTGTATTCCTGAATAGTGGAATGTAGCTTTTATTTTATTTCCTTAATGTATGTTTCAGTGAATCAATAGCAAAAGTGTGTTCCCTCAACCAAATATACTCAATGTGTGTGAGTTTCATTGTCTTTGAACTAAGATGACTTACAATGGGATTATCAGGAAGTCGTGGGTCAGTGATGACAAAGTTTTTCTCGATACGTTCAAGTGTCGTCGCTAAATCAATACCCTTTCTCATTTCCTTCTTTCGTACTTTGTCATCTAAACTTTCTGGCCTCGAATCATCCTTTTGAAGCTCAAAATCATCCTCATCATCAACCTCACCATCAGTGTCCTGAATGTTAATGTCTTCTTCGAATCTATCTTCTAACTCTTCATTGCTTTTTCTGTTATTCTTGAACCTATATTATAATCATGCATTAACATATAGTATCACAATCAATTCAGGTATGTATATCCTCATTATTCAAGATATTTCTTAATACCCAATGAAGGAAAGTCGTTTTGATTTCTTCTGCTTCTTTTCCTGAAGTTCGTCAATAGGCTGCATGGTTGTAATGGTACGCACACCGGAATGAGAAGTCCTTCGTTGAGGAGGTAGCGGCCGAGGAAATGTAGTTTCTGCAGATTTGCGACGACTTGAACTTAAATCATCAGGTTTGTCTTGGCTATAGTTTTTTGGCGTTGTCGTGAATGGGTGACGATGGGTAGACTCACTGAGTGATCTAGGGCGTTTCATTGCCTCCACCAACTCGGTCACTAAACTACTTGATGTATCTTTTTGTCTGGCTACAAGATTACCATCAAATATCGTCAAATAAATAAGTAAACGTATCAAAAGTAGCCAAATGAACAAGTAATTGAATGTTAACCGCATCTAATATTATAGTTTTGTTATACTAATTTGGTTTTATATGTATTTACGTAATACGTAATTATCTCTAAAATTCAAAGAAATAAAAAAAAAGTGTTTATAGATCGACCCGGCCACCAAACCTCACAACCCGTGTTGATTCCTTGCTGACCAAAGATCGATCTAACATGTATCAACTTTGTTGCATGACAACCTTTAGCAAAAAAGATAAAGATGAGTACCATCATAACGGATCAAAGATTCGGGCAGCCCATTAGGGCGTAACATTTTCTCTTTGGTACCTTCCGTATGCTTGCTCACCTCGACCTGCATTCTGTTTGTAGTTCACAAAAAAAGCCAAAAAATTGCTAAGTACAAATACTGCAGAAATGAATCAAATATCTTAAAGCTTGGTTAATTTTCAAAACTAGCTCAACGGTTACACATCAACGTTTCTTTTGATAATAGATCCATAACACAACACGCCATTCTAAACTTGTGTAATAAAACTATCATTAGTTAGCATACAAATCATAATTTGCATGTTATGACTAGGTATAGGGATTTATTGACCAATTGCATACGTGAGCATATGACACTCAAGTAAATAGCATGGCAGTGACGGCTCAGCCGCTAAAAAATGGACAATTTCACATACCCTTTTGTAAACTTACAATTTAGAAAATTACATATTTTCCCTTTAAAAGGTTTTCTTTACACTAAAATACACTTCAACTCTAACATATGAGATTTCGTGTTTTTTTAGAATTTATATGCAAAAGTGCGAGTCTATCATATTCTATTCTTATGTTTCAAGCATCCAATATAAGCAAAAATATATTTGTTTTTATGAAAAACTCCCAGATTTTACTATACGTTCTGTGCCTAGAAAAGGTTGAGCCAAGCCTCGTGAATGAAATATAGCAAATAGGATAAACACAAATACTCAAATACACATTATTATTGGATTGAATTACAAATAGATGCACCAAATAGAACCACATGCATGGGAAACAAAGACCAGACCCCAAGGATTGGCCCATGCACCATCACTCCACGTCGTCTAGTAACATCACTCACAAATGTGGTTCCAATGGTCCATAATACATAGGACCACATTGTCTCTCCCTCATCCCATCATCAAATAAGACAAAAAAAAATGAATTATATAATATATATTCTTGTTGAAATTATTAGTACAGGCCAGATTTGGTATGGTAGGAGATACCATGCCGCTTCAGTCCTTAACACTACTTGTGATGGAGAACCCGAAAGGGGCATGCTAAAGGAAAAAAATATTTAATAAGACGACAAATGATAGAAGTTATGTTCATATAGAGTTGATGGTTTACGACAGTAATGATCAAAACATAATTTCTTTGTATCCAATCTTGAGTATGTGATGTATCAGACACATGTGTCATAACCATATATACCCAACAATAAGTGGTTCATATAATATCTAGATCTATAATAAATAGAACTTAAGGACCAATATAGAGCAAACCTCACAGAACTTCTAAAAAAGCCTGACCGCTTAGATGTACACATCTAAAGAGGTTCTACTTTGAGAACTTTAATCATGAAAAGAGTAAAATAGTCAATTTTTACATCATACATTAATACACCATTCAAGCATATGATCTTCAATGTATTGTAAAACAACTAAAAATAAGCTTTTATATAAGAAAACAACGACCAACTTGGTTTATATATATATATGTGTGTGTGTGTGTGTATTCTGAATAATACCTCATATAAATTTAACTGTTTCAGTGACAGTTTTCAAAATCAATCTATTACAGAAACATACCCGATGAATTTCAGGATGTTGCCAAATTCATCTTTGATGGGGGAAACAGTGAGAAGGTTCCAAAATGGCGATCCATCTTTCTTGTAATTGAGAAGTCTGCCACAATATGTCGTACCCTTTTGCAATGCTTCCCTGATTTTAGCCACATCTTCTGGGTCCGTGTCTGCACCCTGTAAGAACCGGCTGCAACCCAACCCAAATTTAATGTACGACTAAACGTTTGTGGGCTAAAGAGTATCTTTAACACTTCAACCCCGTGTGAACCGGTTTATTTGCAAACTTTTAGTGATTAGAAGAATTGTATTCAACATACGTCTATTATTGAATTTACCCGACCTCTAGTCTATTTTCCACCAGGTGATAAGAGTCTAAATTAACAAAATAAAATGGTTGCAAAGGTCCAGCATCGTTACCAGTTTCTGCCGATCACTTCTTTAGAAGTATAACCCGTCATCTTGAAGAAGCCTGCGCTTGCATACAGAATCGGATAATCCGGTTTCGTGGCATCAGAAACCACAAATGTTTGTTGAAATGCGGATAATGCATTCTTCAAGTCCTCAGATACTCTTGGAAATCCTCTTTCTTTACCTGCATTTATCTTTTCATTCAGAACATGAACTATAAATGTTGAATTACCAACAATTTACAATTGTATCAAATAATCTCATAAATACCTTGTAGTATGAAGAACTGGAGCAGTAAATTTGAATAAAATAGAATACTTACCCAATCCATCATCAGATAGATCACTAGTACTCTGAACCGAGTTACCAGAATCCCTCCGGTTGGAGCTTGGCTTAGCATTGGGATCGTCGCCGGAGGTTCGCACTTTCACCCCCTGCGGCTTACCGGTCTCTGAGTCTGTTTTCAAAACTAGACCCCACTCAGCGGCTCTTTGTTCAGCCGCACCCACTATTCCACCAGGCGAGGGTGGTGCCACCGCCGCTGAACTCGGTGACGGATTAGGATCTTTAAGGGCCATCCATGACTTGATCTCATCGGGTGGCAGTCTGCCGGAGTGAGAGGCATCCGCTAACGGTGGTGATTCCGCCCAGCTCCGCCAGCTGGGTTGTGGCCTGAATAATGCACCGCTGGTTGATGGGTTGAATACTTCAAGTGACCCACGGATGTCCCTCTGAGCTGGTTGGAACACCGGCGATGCCTTCATCTGTGCATGTTGCTTCGACTCCATTAATATTCTGTACATGCAAACATTGAATAAAGATATATTAATGAAATTAAATACAAACTTCTACAGAAGATAGCAAGGAGGGGATAAGGATGGTGAAAGTGGTGTTAATGGTGAAACCAAAGAATAGAAGTACCCGACCAAAGTGAAGGATATTTTAGGTTTTGAGATCATATATGATGATGGTATCATGAAGTGAGAGAATATCAAGATTCAGGGCAATTTTGTAATTTCAAAAGCAAAGATATGATGCAGAGTAACTTGATCACCACAATATTTTTGAAAGAAAACAATGATATTTTGAAAACATGGGTTAAAAGACTAAAGTATCCTTCATTGTGGTAGTTGCATTCATCGAAAGCAATTTCTTTGATTAGTCATTTTTAACGACTTATATTTTTGTAAACATATAAAAGTATAGTGCTGTTTGTTTTTTATGCAGAAAAATGTCTGCAGTCTGCGGATCACATCTGCAGACATCTGCAAGAGAAGAGGTGGACCAAACGTCTGCAGTCTGCAAGAAAAAGACTGTTTGTTTTTTTAACATCTGCAGACACACAAATTTGGAATTTGGATGGCAATGTTGAATGTTAGATATCACAAAGTCCATCTAATCTTTTGATTATTCCTATTAGTTGGCAAAATAGCCATTATGAGCATCATTAGACGGCCCTTCATAGCAAATTTTCCTTTCTCCCTAACTTAGGCATCATATTAGACCACATAGTTTTCAACGACTAAACAAGCTCAATACAGATCCAAACTCAGCGAATCAACACCAATTCATCACACTATCTCAAACCAAATCAACAGAAGTCAGAAATTACCGGCTGAAAGCTACTGGTATTAACCGTGAGAAGCGAGATCTCATCCACCTTAGGTCAAAACACCGAGAGCTGTGCACAGGAAGACGCAAGAGACAGCCTCCTATCACACGGCGACAACTGCACCGAGCTGTTATAGAAGAACGAAGTCCTCGCCGAAAAGGCGACTCCGAAGGTGAAACCGTCGGACCTCTGTACGGTGGTATCGGTGCACGGGGAGTACATGTGGTTGTTGTTGGTGCTTGATGCGACGAAATAGGGGGTCCATGTGAGGTCCATGTCATTGTGAAATAAATGATTGAAGCAGCCGATATATCTTATTATAATACTAGTATAAAACCTCATGTATTACACGGGTACATAAATAAGAATTGACATATATCTATTTATGACAAATTATATGGTTTTTAATATAAACTAGAAATATTCCATAGCTCGGTGCGTAGTTTCTGTTTCATTTGCACTTGAAGCGTGTTATAGATACAAAAAGAATGTAATTCTGGCTGTTATATACATATTGGCTTAATTACAAAAGATTTGGTTTTGATTATAGATACAAATGTAGCGAAATGTTTTTCTGTCATATTTCATCAAAAGTACTGTCTTGCATATTGAGTTAGTTGAAAAAAAAGATTATGCTTAGTTAATTTCATCAAAAGTTGCTTGCCATGATACATAAAACCTTAATCATCATCATCATCCCTACCATTGTAATACAACTTACTTGTGTTAATTTTACAATAATAGTTAAAGTAATCTTAATTATGAATTAAAAGGTTTAGTCTTTTTACCTTGTAGTGAAACGCTTACAGGCCTACAAGTAGTTTAAAAATGGAGACATCTTGCTCACCACATCCTTACAGGTTAAAACAGCACCCATCAACCATGCAAGCCACCATGATACATAAAACCTTCATCATAATTTATCATCATCCCTACCATTGTAATACAACTTTTTATTTTTGAAATTCACTTTCTTGTTCCTTACAACTCATTCTCATCCCATATTAGCACAAAGCAAGCTTGTAATAAGAACAAATCAGGAGTAAAAATGCATACTAATACTGACAATTAAAAGTCACGTCTTCAAGAATGGAGTTTAGTAACCGGTGGCAGCTTGAAATCACGAACACACATAATAACCTCTATAACTTTTAACTACGTGTTAACTGTTAGCATGAACCCGACTTTGAACTATTTATTTTTCCTTGCCTGATATAAAACAAAAATTACATTGAAATTTCAACATTGTAGCAACCACAAACAACGTGCATAACCATGTAAAGGTCATACATAACAAATAGACGTAATTATTTTAATACAACATCAAAAAGTAAAAGAAAGCTAAAAGAAACACAGAATTACCCAAACCACCATTTACCTATGTGATGGAATAGAATGTTACAATAAAAAGTAATTAAAAACAACTAAACAAAGAAACAAAGTGAAAAATAGACCTTGTTTGCAGAGTCAGTGCAGGACCGTTAAAGGGTACTTAAGCTTGCACTTAGTTAACACACTTAGGAGGATCTTAAGATCACTTAAAATTCAAATAGGAAACTGTGAACTTTTACTGAAGATACAAGACAAACACAAGTAAAAACAAGAACAAGAACACAAGATAAATTTTCAAGGAAGTTGTATATTGCTTCTCTAGTTCTATTACAAGTGTTGTACAAGTATATTTTTTACTACAAGAACCGGAGACTACTTATACTATATCCTACAACCGTCAATATGCAAAAAGACAGTTGGAAGTTACTAATCTAGACAACAAGATCAGCCTAAAGTCAAAAGGCAGATTGCCTTTTGACTAGTGACTATGACATGCCATAACTCACTGATTTTCCTATTACAAAAAGCCAAAAAGGAACAAAAACAGAAACTTGCAGGCAAAAACCTTATCTACTTTATAATAAAGTATGGAAGTTTCACCAACTAGTGATAGCAGGTGAACTACCAGAGCATGCAGCGGACAGTAAGTTGCTTTATGATAAAGTTGATGGAAAATGTATATTTTCTCTCTCTTCAGAAGAAAATCAGTCTTGTCTTTAAACAGCTTCGGAAGACTTTGTCTTGAAAGCTTCAGAAGACTTCATCTTTTACCTTTGGAAGAGTTGAGTCTTTGGCTTCGGAAGACTTCACACTTAGAATATTTTCTAAGTTAAGTGTAAAGCTTCCGCAGCAGTTTCTTCTGAACTTTGGCTTCCGAAGATTTTACACTTAGCATATTTCTGAGTGTGTAAAAGCTTCCGAAGCTAGTTCACCTTTGTTCTGAAGTGCATGTTGGAAGACTTGGTTGTTTTGGTATCCTTTGGTTGCATCAGCCTCTTAACTTCAGAGGTTCCTACAAACTCCCCTAGGCTGATGCTACCAAAACAGAGAGGTTCTTCAGACTGGGATAGTCCATATGAGGATCTTCAGAATTCCTTTCTTCATCAGTAGATCTGGATTCTTCAGACTCATGAAGTACCTTCTCATGTCATAAGATCATGCAGAGGGAGTTCAAGCATGTCACTTGTGAAGTAGACATGTTGTTCTCCTTGATCTCTAGTGACATACCATCTGTCTGGATCTTCAGCAAATGTCCAGGATAGAATTTGTCTTCCAACAGATAGAGGCTCTACTATGATAGGAGTTGGTTGAGAGTCCTCTTCATGCACTTCCTTGGGATGTTCTGACTCATCCTGAGGCTCTACTATGATAGGAGTTGGTTGAGAGTCCTCTTTGAAGATGATCTTTCCTCTGGCCATCCTTTTTCTCCTCCCTGATGATTTTAACTGAGAGGGTTGGTCTTCAATACCAAGTTCTTCAGTGGATTCCCTCTCAGTTGGGATCTCCTCTCTCCCAGTTTTAGAAGGAGAGGGAGGAGAACCCTACTATGGGTTAGAAGATGAAGTTGGCTGTTGTGCAGCTTCAGGTGCAGGTGGTGTTGTCTCTGTAGGTTCAACCTTTACCTTAACTTCAGGTTGAGCTTGACTTGATGATGAATGAAGGTCCACAAGCTCTCCCCTTTTTATCTTCTGCTTGATCACCCTTATGTGCTCATCCATTGTGGATAGAGACATAGGACCAAGCCTCTTCCGGAGAACCCATACAGCTTCAAGAAGCTCATCATCCTCTACCTATCTGCAGACTTTTTCTGACTTTTTGGATGGTGGCTCTTGATTTTACAGCTTCTTCCCTTTGCCTCTTCCTTGCAGCTTGCCTTTCCTTTTTGGCTTGTTCTTCCAGCTGCTTATTGTATTCAAATAATATATAATCATAAGGCAAGGGAAGGAGTGCAGGTGCCTGATAGAGACTTGTGGCACTCAGGTACTTGATCATTTTTAATCTTTCTTCTTCATAAACTACCTGAGGTTGTTCAGCAGCCACAGTCTCTGACTCAGGACTTTCTTGAACTGGGGAGAGGACAGTAAAGTTCTTGTAAAGCCTTTTTCTCCTCATTTCTTCCTTGTGTTTGAGGGTCAAGGCTGCATCCTCTGCTTCCTTCCTCTCCTTTGACAATTCAATGTCGGCCAGTTCATTTAACTCCTCTAAGGGGAGAGAGATGAGTTCATTTATGTTGTAGTTCCTGGTCCCCAGATAGTTGAGCCTGGCTACCCTTAATTCATCTTCTTGAGTGTTTGGTATAGGGGCAGCCAAAATAGCAGCTTGCATGAATCCTGGGGAACCACTTGAACTCTCTCCCCTTAGCTTCCTCTTCCTCTCTCTCTTTTCTTCTTCAATCTCTTCAGGAGTCATCTTCCTTTTGCCTTTGTCAATTGCAGATCTTGATGACTCAGCCTAAGAAGAGCTTTGGCCTTCATTGCTTGATTCAGCAGTCAAGCTCTGGCCAGAGAGAGGTTGTGAAGCACCATTACCAGCTGGTGCCTCACTGAGGGTATGGGGTGCTGGAGGAGATCTTGTCTCAAGGTTCACAGTCTCAGCCTCTGGGCCTTCAGTTAAGGCTTTCCCTTTGAAACTAATCTTGGGGTCTACCTCAACATCCAGTTGACCAAAGGCTTCAACTGCTAGCCTCTGTCTATATGATGTTGTTCTCCTTTTAAATTCTGCCAGCACCTATTCTTGAATTTGATTGGCTAGTCTGATAGCTTGTCTGTTATTGCTTGGGTTGACAAGTGCCAGATCTACCAGATTTATACCCTTTTAGAAACTCAGGGTGGAGATGTTGAGAATTTCTTGTTGACCCTGAGCTCTAGAGATCACAAGAGCTTTCCTATCACTATCATACCCCCAACCCCAGATTGGGTTCTCAGATGGGGCAGACATTGCTCTTGGTACTCCCTCCTCAAACAGTTGTTGAATGAGCAGTTCCAGATCATTGTATAGAGGAGGTTGCTGAGTATGGACAACTGCAAGATAGGATGGTGAGTCCTGTATGTCCATACTTAAGGAAGAACTCCCAGGTTCTGTGGCTGTCAGAACTTCCTCCCCCTTTTTGGTAGCATCACCCTCATGCATAGGTGAGCTGGGGAAGTGATCCATAACATCCACAGGTTCTTGTGGACCTGGATGAGTTTGTACTATGGGTCTCTCAGCTAACTGGCCCTTGAGATCGGTGATCTCAACTTGCTGGTCATGGACCCTCCTTTGCAAGATAGTCACCTGTGATTCAAGGTGAGCTATCTTTAAAACCAGTTGGGTGCAGATGTCTTCGAGTTGGTGCACCCTGAGTTTCAGACTCCCATCATCTTCAATTGAAGAGTCATTGGGGGATGAAGGAGGTGAACCGAGGTCCGCTTCCTCACCACCAGCATGGGGTTCTTGGCTGCTGGATTTCCCCTACCCCATGACAATGTCAAGAGGCTGGGTTGCCGTGGTTGAGGTCTTAAAGATGTAATCACTGGCAACAGTGAGAGCCTCTTCCATAGGGGTCTCCTAGATAATCACAGGAAGATCCACCTCAGTTTGGGGTGTCTGATTTGGGCTAGACATGGGTGAAGCAGGAGTACTCATCTCCCCTTGAGTGTGGGTAGAGAGCAGAGATTCATGGTACTCACTGAATCCCAAATCTTTGTCAGAGTAGAAGTCAAGGCTGGGAATGGGGCGGTTGAGATCAAGAGGTTGGGGATGGTAGCTTTCCCCTGAAGGATGATCTCTAGAGTGTTGAGACTCAGAGTGATGGCTTAAGACTGTTTGTGGAGTTGTGAGCTCATCAGGCTGAGCATGAGGAACCTCAACACTGATTGTTTGAAAGATGGGAGTGGTTTGCTCCTCAGGGGAAGTAGGAGCTCGAGATTCCACTTCCTCCTGTATGGGTTATGATATGGGAGCCTGCACATGCTCAGTAGCAAGTGCAGGGGTTCGCTTGGATTTTCTTTGGTAGTAATTTTGATAGTAGGTTGTATTTGAGGTGGGTGAGAAGTAGAGGGTGTTGGTTCATCACTAGCTGGGGCTGCTAGGATGTCACCCTGAGTAATGAGCTCAAACATTTTCTGGACAAGGGCTGTTTCTACCCCTGAGAACCCAACAGTTGGCTTTTTCAATATCTTGAAAATGTCAGGCCTCATGTGTGCAAGTTTAAGAACATTACATGTTCCCCTCAATTGTGGTCCCAATTCACAGTTGAGAATGTGTTGAACATACCGGGGGAACATGTAATATTCTAAGGAATCCAAATTCGCTAGTAAATTTGTAAATACAAACTGAGAGTACCTGAATTTGACCCCTTGAACCATCTCATGGACAATAAAGGAGAGGTCTTCTGGAATCTGGTCCCATCCTCCATGTTTGTTGGATAAGCTGTGGATGACGACATGGAGGAGGTATTTCTATTGGATGAGACCTTCCCCTTCCTGATGGTCTGGACCGAAAAGTCACCTTCGTAGCCCATCTGAGCAAAGGATTGGTTGACAGCAGCTTTTGGAAAGGACAACTCACCTGCTTCATCATCCAGCTGCAAATGGGTGTTTATAATGGTTGGAGTGATGAAAACCGTCCTCCCCTGCACTGTGGCAGACAGCGCCTTCTCCCCGTCCATGGTGACCTCTTGACAGGTCCGCCAAAACTCAAGCAACTGATCCTCATAGATAGGAGGATCGATTGTAAGGGAGGTGAAGTAATGAGACAAAGAAAGATACCTACACACGTTTGAGAAGCTTGGATCCTTCTCAGAGTTTAACAGGGCAACTTGATTGTGTTGCCTGTGTAGGTGCATGGTGAAATAAGGGTCGTTACGACGATCAAGATTGGCCATTTGAGGAAGCTTTGCAGTGAAGAAAGGAAGAAGAAGATGAAATTTGGGGGTAATTTTAGGTTAAAAAACAATGAGAGAAGTGAGATGAAATAGAACCGTTTGGAAAGATATAGTCTGGATTTGAGACAAAGTTAATGCAAAAGATAAACTTTGAAATCCGTAAGTGGGTCCTACTTCTGAAAAAGGCGCCCAAAAAGTTAGTTTTCTTGGAGGTTGTAAAACTTCCGAAGGCAAGGCAATTTTGCTTCGAAGGATATTTCAAAGAGTTTTGAAAATTTTGGCTTCGGAAGAAATAAATAAGTCTTCTGAGACTAAATTGCTTTCGGAAGAAATTTGTTCCTAAAATGCATTTAAGTACTTATACCAAAATTTAAGCTTCGGAAGATACTTCAAGAATTTCTTCCGAAGGTAAATCTCAGATAAGCTGTTTAAACGATTTAAAGACATAAATTTCTTCCGAATGAAACTTTTGGTTCTTCCGAAGGTAAATTTTCATCATTCTAAGAGATATCATTTTAAAAATTTGTTTTTCTTCCAAAGAAAACTGGGCTTATGAAGTGATCTAATAGACAACCTAGGACACACAGTTTTAAGAAATAATGTTGATTAAGTTATTAAGAAAAATCTATTCAAAGTTAATCATCCCAATAGCTGATACAAGATATTTAAACCTCTGTTCATCAAAAGATTTTGTGAACAGATCAGCATATTGTTCATTTGTGTTAACTTTGATTAGTTTTATCAAACCCTTTTCAAAATTATCCCTAATCAAATGATACCTGATGTTAATGTGTTTGGTCCTTAAGTGCTGCATAGGATTCTCTATAATAGATATGGCACTATTGTTGTCTATGTGGATGGGAGTCTCTTTGAAATTGAACCCATAGTCTAGCATCTGATTCTGAATCAAAGCACTTGAGCACAGCAGCTGGCAGCAGCAATGTATTCAGCTTCAGCAGTTGATGCAGGCAAACAGGATTGCTTCTTGCATTGCCAAGAGACTATCCTTCCACCTAGGAACTGACACCCCCAAATGTAGACTTTGCAGTCATGTTGCAGCCACCATAATCACTATCTGTATAAGCATACAGATTAAAGTCTGAATTCTTTGGATACCAAAGGCCTAGATTTGGAGTACCTTTGAGATATCTAAGAATCCTTTTGACAGTATTAGGTGTGACATCTTGGGGTTGGCTTGATATCTTGCACATATGCATGTGGCAAACATGATATCAGGCCTGCTAGCAGTAAGATACATAAGTGACCCAATCATAGCCCTGTAAAGATGTTCATCAACACACTCCCCCTCAAGATCAGGACCAAGGGAGTGGTTTCCGGCTATGGGTGTCTTTGCAACCTTACAATCAGTCATCTTGAATCTTGTAAGTATGTCCTATACATACTTTGACTGACAACCTGCTTCACTTGAATTCCTAGAAAGAAATTGAGTTTCCCCATGGCACTCATTTCAAATCTATTCTTCATCAACATCTCAAAGTCTTTGCAGAGCTTTGGATTAGTTGAACCAAAGATGATGTCATCCACATATATCTAACTAGCAATGTGTCATTTCCTGTTTCTTTGATGAAGAGAGTCCTATCAATAGTACCTCTTTTGTATCCATGTAGACAGAGATATGTTGATAGTGTCTCATACCACTTTCTTGGAGCTTGATGCAGTCCATAAAGGGCTTTATCATGCTTGTAGACATAATCAGGATGATCTGGGTCTGCAAAGCTAGGTGGTTGTTTAATATAAACTTCTTCATCAATCACGCCATAGAGAAAGGCACACTTCACATCAAGCTGGTAGACCTTGAAATCCTTGGATGCAGCATAAGCCAGAAATATTCTTACAGCTTCAAGTCTTGCAGCTGGAGCAAAGACATCAGTGTAATCAATCCTTTCTTCTTGAGTGTATCCTTGGACAACCAGTCTAGCCTTGTTCTTGATGATAATCCTTCTATCATCCTTCTTGTTCTTGAATACCCATTTGGTTCCTATGACACTCTTCCCTTGAGGAAGAGGGCATAAGTTCCAAACCTTCTATCTTCTGATTTGTAGCAGCTCATCTTGCATAGCTTCAATCCAGCTTCCATCCTTCAAAGCCTCATCAACCTTCTTCGACTCTATCTGGGATAAGAAACAAGAATATAGCTAAACATGGCTGTCATGAGCTTGTCCTCTTGTTCTTACCCCTGAGTCAACATTTCCAGTGATGTTTGTGGTGGGATGTGACTTGTGGATCCGAAGTTGACGGATCACAGCAAGTTGGTTAGACAGATCTAAATTTGAGAAATTCTGATCTGGCAATAAGGTGTCTCCCACCATATCAGCACACTTATTAAGAGAAACTTGGTCCAATGAGTGTGTGACATCATTCATGTTGTCTTCAATGGAGTGGTTATCAGCATCAAGAAATTCTTGATCACTGTCACCATCTCTAGTTCCTCTTCCTGCATTTGAAGTTCCTTCTCCTGAATTCTGAGCCTCTGAGCTGGAATTTGAAGGCAATTCATTTGAATCAACAGTATTTGTCATGCTAGTGCTGATGGGAGCTTCAATTGCAGGGTTAGTCACCACTGGAGCTGAAGTAGTCTTCTTGTTTGGTCTTCTCAGCTCAAATCTTGGATCAGGATCTTCTGTTGACCTGTTATCTATAGATCCTGAAACATTCTCACAAGATTTGTTAAAACAGTTGGTAACTAAATCAAGATCAAACAGCCAATCTGGACCAGAACCTTTTACACAGGGTGTGTGTTCATTGAAGGTCATATTGGCTGACTCCTCAATGATTCTAGTTCTGAGATTGTATACTCTATAAGCCTTAGCTTGAGAAGAGTATCCAACAAAGTGTCCATCATCTGATTTCTTAGCAAACTTGGCTATTTGATCTTTGGTATTCAAGATGGTGCAAGGACATCCAAATGTTCTGAGAAAACCAATGAATGGTTTCCTTTTGTGCCACAGTTCATAAGAAGTCTTACCATGTGTCTTAACTACCAAAACTCTATTCTACACAAGCAGGCTGTGTTGACATCCTATGCCCAGAAGGTGATGGGCAGTTTAGAGTCAGACAACATGGTTCTTGCAGCTTCAATAAGTGTCCTGTTTCTCCTCTCAGCAACACCATTTTGCTGAGGAGTCCTGGGAGCACTATATTGTCTTGAAATACCTTTTTCATCACAAAATGTATCAAGGATTTGGTTTTTGAATTTGGTTCCTTAATCACATCTTATGATTTTGAACTTGTGATCAGATTGATTCTCAATTTTCAGAATGAAATTCTATAAGATTTCAGGAGTTTCATCCTTAGTTCTAAGGAAAAACACCCAATTGAATCTTGTGAAATCATCTGTGATCACCAAACAGTATGAGGTCCTTCCTACACTCATTACACTGGTGGGGCCAAACAGATCCATATGTAACAAGTGTAGGGGAGTAGTGATGGAGTTCATTTCCTTTGGCTTATGAGACACTTTGTGTTGCTTCCCCTTTAGGCATGCAACACAGTGGTCGTCACTTGTAAACTCTTTCTTTGGCATTCCAGTTACCAAAGGAAAGACTCATCACTATTTGCTTTAGATAGAAAGCAATAAATCTCTCCAGAGGGAGATGTTTCCTACAAGTCCATCTTGTACATGTTCCCTTTCCTGGGGGCTCTGAGCAAAATATGCTCTTGAGGAATGTCAAACCCGGGCTTGAGAACAATGCACTCATGCTCAGTAAAGAGCATGTGATGTTTTTGGTCACAAAATTAGGACACACTCAAAAGATTGTATTCAAGCTCCTTGACAAAATTTACCTTCTCAATGCTAAGCTTACCATTTGAGACCATGCCCCTGCCAGTGATGTAACCTCCTGCATCTCCTCCAAAAGCAACTGGCCCTCCATCAAACTCTTCAAAGTTTTGAAGTAGGGACTCATTGCCTGTCATGTGCCTGGAGCAGCCACTATCAATGATCCATACATTTCTATTTGCCTTTGGCTGTCCCTGCACAAAAGAGATGATTTAGTTACATTTGGAAACCCAAGCCTTATTGGTCTTGGGCTTATAAAATTCAGATGAAGGCAATGAAACAGTAAGTGATCTTATGTTCAGGCTTTGAGGATCATTTGCTGTTGCTGAAGAGGAGCTTTTAGTCTCAAGGTCTTCCTTCATCTTCCACACCACCTTTGGAAGATTGGGCTTGACCTTCAATACTTCAAAAGCTTTTTTAGCTTCGAAAGCTTTGGAGACAGATCCTTCGGAAGATCTTGCTTTCACTGCAGCAAGCTTTAGTACTTCGGAAGCATTCCTTTCTTTCGAGACCAACCTTTCTTCCGAAGGAAATTTCCTACTTGCCTTCTTCTTCATTTTGGATTGACTCTCTTCACTCACCTCAGAGTCATCCCTCACCTTCTCCTCTTCATCCTCTTCATCACTGGGGTCTATGGATGGCAGCTCATCTTGACCAGTTTCATACATAGGAGATTTGACTGATAGTAGAGTGTGTGGAGGAGCTATCTCACTAGATCCCAGTCCCTACTTATTCTGATAACACACTTTTGCATGCAGAGATGAGGATATCATGTTCTTGAAGGTCTCTTCTTCAAGAACACATTTTTCTGCCCTAGCTTTGCTGATCATAAGCTCAGCCTGGCATTCAGTCAACTTGGTAATGAGATCCTTAATTTGAGTCCTGTAGTTTGTTTGCTCATGTTTAAGAGTTGAAACTGTTTTCTCTAGATCTTCTATCTTAAGTTTGTAGTCATTTTCAGCTCTTTTAAAATAAGCTTTTAAAATATTTAAAGACTCAGTGTCAGATCTCATTTCCAAGTTGTAGGACCTGTATCTATTTACTTTAGCAATACATTCAGAAGAGCAAATCATGGTCAGCCATGAGTGCTTGATTTGGAGATGCATCTTCGGCTTGAAAGCTCCAGTCAAAGCCTCCTTCTTCAACAGCAACTACAGCTTGCTATCTTGGCTTCTCATTCTGGTGCCTTCCTTCAGTGTAGTTTGGCCTGGATGAAGCTTGGCCACAATTTGACTTGGGTGCCTTGCATTCTTTGGCAAAGTGTCCCATTTGGTACAATTGTAACACTTGACTTTGCTATTGTCCAGCCCAAACTTACCACTTGTTTCATTGCTAAGAAACCTTCTCCTAGTCCTCTTGTAGAACTTCTGGGCTCTGTGAGTGAGAAGAGCCATCTGCTGGACTATCTCTATGTTCTCTAGATCATCTGGATGAATACAGTCCAGGTCTTCAAGAGTGAAAAGAAAGTTTCCTGAACTTTCATCAGTGGAGACAAAAGCTTGAGAAGAACTTATCTCTTGGAAGGGACTTCCTTAGATGTAGCTCTCTCTGGGTGTCTCTGGGAAGGTGATGAAATGACCCTTTTATGAGGTTTTGGGTAGCAGATGAGATGATGTTATGGTTCTCTGCTATCCCTTTCAACACATGAAGGGTTGAACTCTGGTGAGTATTGGAGTTACCAGATGAATTTTGCATGTTCATCTCCATCTGGTATCCACTGAGTATCCCATACAACTCAGTGAGAGTAAGGGCCTTGAGGTTTTCAGTCATCTTAATGACCATACAGTAGTGTGTCCATTGTCTGGGAATAGAGGACATGAACTTCCTTACAATATCCATGTTCTCAATAGTTACCCCAACATCAGCCAGAGTATCCACAATCTCAACATACCTAAAGTATTGTTGAGTCATGGTCTCACCTGTCTTGAAGGTTAAGTTTTCAAACTACTGCTTCAGGAGATCCTTCTTGTTCTCCTTGGCTTCATTTGAACCCTCATACATCAGTTTTAGTGCATCCCATAGCTGTTTAGCGGTCTTGCACTTCTTGAATCCTCTGTAGATGGAGTTTGGAAGAGCAGTTTGGAGGGTTGTCATGGCTTTCTGATCAATGTCAATTCTTTTCCAGTCTTCATCAGAAAAGTCAGCCCTCTCCTTTGGTATCATGTCACCACCAGCAGCAGCTGAAGAGGTGCATGGTACATGAGGTCCATTGAAAACAGATTCCCACATCCTGGAATCTTGAGAATTGATAAAGCCTTCCATTCTTTGACACCAAGTGTTAAAATCCTCAGGAGTGATCAGTGGGGACTTTGTCATAGTTCCAGTTTCCATATCAGCTTTGGAGATAGCTGCCATTTGAAGAGTTAAGTGATGTGTGTAACTAAGAGGATTTGAGATGGTGAGATCTTACAATCAAGAGCCTGGAATGCTCTGATACCAAATGCAGGACCGTTAAAGGGTACTTAAGCTTGCATTTAGTTAACACACTTAGGAGGATCTTAAGATCACTTAACAATTCAAATAGGGAACTGTGAACTTATACTGAAGATACAAGACAAACACAAGTAAAAACAAGAACAAGAACACAAGATAAATTTTCAAGGAAGTTGTATATTGCTTCTCTAGTTCTATTACAAGTGTTGTACAAGTATATTTTTGACTACAAGAACCGGAGACTACTTATACTACATCCTACAACCGTCAATATGCAAAAAGACAGTTGGAAGTGACTAATCTAGACAACAAGATCAGCCTAAAGTCAAAAGGCAGATTGCCTTTTGACTAGTGACTATGACATGCCATAGGTCACTGACTTTCCTATTACAAAAAGCCAAAAAGGAACAAAAATAGAAACTTGCAGGCAAAGACCTTATCTACTTTATCATAAAGTATGGAAGTTTCACCAACTAGTGATAGCAGGTGAACTACCAGAGCATGCAGCGGACAGTAAGTTGTTTTATGATAAAATTGATGGAAAAGGTATCTTTTCTCTCTTTTCAGAAGAAAATCATTCTTGTCTTTAAACAGCTTCGGAAGACTTTATCTTGAGAGCTTCGGAAGACTTAATCTTTTACCTTCGGAAGACTTTACACTTAGAATATTTTCCAAGTTAAGTGTAAAGCTTCCGCAGCAGTTTCTTCTGAACTTTGGCTTCGGAAGATTTTACACTTGAGCATATTTCTGAGTGTGTAAAAGCTTTCGAAGCTAGTTCACCTTTGTTCCGAAGTGCATGTTGGAAGACTTGGTTGTTTTGGTATCCTTTGGTTGCATCAGCCTCTTAACTTCAGAGGTTCCTACAGTCAGCCACTTTAATTACAAAGCATAGACAAAACCTTACTTGAAGAATCAAGTTTCCAGTGCACTATAAACATACAAACTATAAACATCATTAATCAAACCTTACTTCTAGGGCACATGTATGAGCCATTGACCAAAAACAATACCAAACACATTCCTGTATCAATGTCTAATGATTTGCAATACATAGCAAATATTAATCTAAATAAAACAATAAAAGCAATAACAAAATACCCACAATTCACGAAGACGAAGAAATAATTCAAGAAATGCCCATCGACTTTAGTAATTTGTATACATACATTCATGTTTGTATTAGATTTCAATGAATAAAACTTGGGTATGTAAATGAATCTAAGAGTAAACCGGCTATCCCATTAGATTTTAGAATTAAGCTTATCAAAATTCGTCTTGTTTATCTTAATCGTACCAAGCAAACCTTTTATAATTTCATTTGACCTCATTTTGGTACCTTCATAACACATAAATTAGCGAAATACAAATTCAAAATCATCAAGATTGCCTGTAGTAGAAACCATCAAAGCAAAAGATAGAAACCATAAATTCAATGAAGCAAAAAATTAAAACTCATTGAACATCTAACTAACCTTACTCGCTGCAACACTATCTACCTTATCGTCAGCCATAAAAGCTTAAACCCTAACCCAATAATGGTGGAATAGCTGTCTAAACCATGCAAGTCCACCATTACACCGCACTACTTTCGGGGCGTTATTGTGCGAACCCTAGCCAATGCCTGATGGTCTCCTTTACCGTCTTTCTATCTATTTCCGAATGCAATCACAGTTGATACCAAGGTGAGGGATGTCTGTACCTGTAAAATCAAAGAGAACAAAGAAGATATCCGAGAGGAAGCTTCGTCTGATGTTGCTGGTGACATCCCAATCTCTTTCTCTCATCTCTGTATGGCGGTGGAGAATCCCAGAAAGCTGAATGGAAGTGCAGGGACGCTAGGCAAAGAAAAAAAGAGTTTTAGGAAGGGATGCATGCTATCAAAGTTTGTACTTTAATGGTAAAATAACTTGTAAAATACTATTCATTTCAATGAATTTAATTATAGAGTAATTCTGGAACCTTATATACTTATGTTTTAAAAATATTGTATTAAAATAATAAAGGAAATTTCAGTTCAAAAAAAAATACTTTAACAAAGCTAACTTTTTAATTATAAAAGACATTTTATAAAACTAATTACAGAAATCATTATTATTAAATAGTGGAAAGATTTGAAAACAAATATAAAAACAAAAGAAAAAAATTTGTATAACTAATAGGAGAGGAAATTAATGAAAAAAGATTAGAAATGCACAAAAGCGTAACAGGTCTCAAAAGAAATAGACGAGAAAAACAAATGAGATGATGATTAATAGAATGACAAGTATGCAATCATTTATTAGTATTAATATTAGTATTAGTATTAGGATTATGTTTTTTATATTGAGTGGAGGAATTTATGACCCATTTCTAGCATTTCTTTTGGTACTTAAGACTTTTTAAGTTTGAGTAAAGTTAATTATAATATCAATCATAATTTATGTATTCGGCGCATTTACTACACCTCCGAAAAACCTATGCGACGAATTTACTATGCATCCTAATATCATGTGCAAATTATTTACTATGTTTCCTAAAATCATTTACGACACATCCTAAAATCATATACGATGCATTTACTGTGTCCTAAAATCATGTGCGACGCCTATACTACGTGACCTTATTAATAATAATGACAATAAAAGTAAAAAAAACGTAAAACCAAAGGTGCGTGACAAATGTGTAAGAAACATACGATCCATTTGGGAGGCATCATCTAATTATCGTTAAAATAGTCATTCATAGCTTCTAAATTGTAACTTGCAATTGTCTTGCGACACACCCTTTATTTAATTAGATTTATAATCAGCAAAACATTTTTGATAAATCATTTAATTATGGTAATAACATACATTGATGTCTTCTAAATTATAGCATGCGATAGTTTTACGAAACATCCTTTTTTAGTTAAATTTATACCAAGATGTGTGGTATATGTGTCGAGTTTGCTTTAAAATTAAGACATTTTTACAGCCAATTCCTCTCTTTTCGGGACTTTGTAGGACATGTACTTTGTGTTTTTGATTAAAACGTGTTGCAAACACATCAATTTTTGCGAGACACAAATATGCGTCATAATTCTTGTAGGAAATACATGTGTCGCATATTGCGACGCCTTTGCGTTAAAATTAAGACATTTTTACAGCCAATCTCTATCTTGTTGAGAATTTGTTGGACAAATAGGGTTTCGTATTTTTGATTGAAACGTGTTGCAAACAAGTCAATTTTTGTGACACAAAAATATGAGTCCTAAATTCTAGTAGGAAATCAACATGTTTTCTAGTAGTGATTGGTATAAAACCAAGATTTCTACATATGACTAGGAGGCTTAGAACATACAAACATCTCTTTACATTAAAATTAAATCATTGACTACAACACAATTCCTGGATGTTTGACCAACAATTAACCAATGAAAATGATAAACTTATGCCCTCTATTAGTTTATTTCTCGATATAGTATTTGTAGGAACCTCTGAAGTTAAGAGGCTGATGCAACCAAAAGATACCAAAACAACCAAGTCTTCCAACATGCACTTCGGAACAAAGATGAACTAGCTTCGGAAGTTTTACACACTCAAGAAAAATGCTAAGTGTAAAATCTTCTGAAGCCAAAGTCCAGAAGAAACTGCTGCGGAAGCTTTACACTTAACTTGGAAAATATTCTAAGTGTAAAGACTTCCGAAGCCGAAGACTCAACTCTTCCGAAGGTAAAAGATGAAGTCTTCCGAAGCTCTCAAGACAAAGTCTTCCAAAGCTGTTTAAAGACAAGACTGATTTCTTCTGAAGAGAGAGAAAAGATACCTTTTCTATCAACTTTATCATAAAGTAACCTACTTTCCGCTGCATGCTCTGGTAGTTCACCTACTATCACTAGTTGGTGAAACTTCCATACTTTATGATAAAGTAGATAAGGTGTTCGCCTATAAGTTTCTGCTTTGTTCCTTGTTGGCTTTTTGTAATAGGAAAGTCAGTGAGCTATGGCATGTCATAGTCACTAGTCAAAAGGCAATCTGCCTTTTGACTTTAGGCTGATCTTGTTGTCTAGACTAGTCACTTTCAACTGTCTTTTTGCATATTGACGGTTGTAGGTTGTAGTATAAGTAGTCTTCGGTTCTTGTATTCAACATATACTTGTACAACACTTGTAATAGAACTAGAGAAGCAATATACAACTTCCTTGAAAATTTTATCTTGTGTTCTTGCTCTTGCTTTTACTTGTGTTTGTCTTGTATCTTCAGAAAAGTTCTCAGTTCCCTATTTGAATTGTTAAGTGATCTTAAGATCCTCCTAAGTGTGTTAACTAAGTGCAAGCTTAAGTACCCTTTAACGGTCCTGCATTTGGTATCAGAGCATTCGCTCTTGATTGTAAGATCTCACCATCTTCAAATCCTCTTAGTTACACATATCACTTAACTCTTCAAATGGCAGCTATCTCCAAAGCTGATACGGAAACTAGAACTATGACAAAGTCCCCACTGATCACTCCTGAGTATTTTGACACTTGGTGTCAAAGAATGGAAGGCTTTATCAATTCTCAAGATTCCAGGATGTGGGAGTCTGTTGTCAATGGACCTCATGTACCATGCACCTCTTCAGCTGTTGCTAGTGGTGGCATGATACCAAAGGAGAGGGCTGACTTTTCTGATGAAGACTGGAAAAGAATTGACATTGATCAGAAAGCCATGACAGCCCTCCAAACTGCTCTTCCAAACTCCATCTACAGAGGTTTCAAGAAGTGCAAGACCACTAAACAGCTATGGGATGCACTGAAACTGATGTATGTGGGTTCAAATGAAGCCAAGGAGAACAAGAAGGATCTCCTGAAGCAGCAGTTTGAAAATTTCACCTTCAAGACAGGTGAAACCATGACTCAACAATACTTCAAGTATGTTGAGATTGTGGATACTCTGGCTGATGTTGGGGTAACTATTGAGAACAGGGATATTGTTAGGAAGTTCATGTCCTCTCTTCCAAGACAATTTACATACTACTATGTGGTCATTAAGAGGACTAAAAACCTCAAGATCCTTACTCTCACTGAGTTGTATGGGATACTCAGTGGATACCAGATGGAGATGAACATGAAAAATTCATCTGGTAACTCCAACACTCACCAGAGTTCAGCCCTTCATGTAGTTGAAAGGGATAGCAGAGAACCACAACATCATCTCATCTGCTACGCTGAAACCTCACAAAAGGGTCCTTTCATCACCTTCCCAGAGACACCCAGAGAGAGCTACATCCAAGGAAGTCCCTTCCAAGAGACAAGTTCTTCTCAAGCTTTTGTCTCCACTGATGAAAGTTCAGGCAACTTTCTTTTGACTCTTGAAGACCTGGACTGTATCTATCCAGATGATCTGGAGTACATGGAGATAGTCCAACAAATGGCTCTTCTCACTCACAGAGCCCAGAAGTTTTACAAGAGGACTAGAAGAAGGTTTCCTAGCAATGCTTCCAGTGGAAAGTTTGGGCCGGACAAGAGCAAAGTCAAGTGTTACAACTGTAACCAATGGGACACTTTGCTAGAGAATGCAAGGAACCTAAGTCAAATGGTGGCCAAGCTTGATCCAGGTTGAACTACACTAAAGGAGGGCACCAGAATGAGAAGCCAAGACAGCAAGCTGCAGTTGCTATTGAAGAAGGAGGCTTTGACTGGAGCTTTCAAGCTGAAGATGCATCTCCAAACCAAGCACTCATGGCTTATCATGATGAAGCCAAGGTACTTGAACATCTTTGCTCTCCTTAATGTATTGCTAAAGTAAATAGATATAGGTCCTACAACTTGGAAATGAGATCTGACATTGAGTCTTTAAATATTTTAAAAGCTGATTTTAAAAGAGCTGAAAATGACTATAAACTTAAGATAGAAGATCTAGAGAAAACTGTTTCAACTCTTAAACATGAGCAAACAAACTACAGGACTCAAATTAAGGATCCTATTACCAAGTTGACTGAATGCCAGGCTGAGCATGTGATCAGCAAAGCCATGGCAGAAAAATGTGTTCTTTAAGAAGAGACCTTCAAGAACATGATATCCTCATCTCTGCATGCAAAAGTGTGTGATCAGAATAAGCAGGGACTAGGATCTAGTGAAATAGCTCCTCCACACACTTTACTATTAGTCAAATCTCCTAGGTGTGGAACTGGTCAAGATGAGCTGCCATCCATAGACCCCAGTGATGAAGAGGATGAAGAGGAGAAGGTGAGGAATGACTCTGAGATAAGTGAAGAGAGTCAATCCAAAAAGGGTCACCATGCTCCTAAGGAGGAAAAAGAAGCTGGTTTGAGCAACACCAAAAGAAAGAACTTGATCAGAAGAGCAAATAGAAGATCCAGAAAAGCTCAAGAGATCAAGACCACCTTTGATCCCAAACAGAAACAAGTATTTATCTCTACAGGGTTCAAGGTGATCAAAGCTGAAGATCCTATCAAGAATTCTAGTACCAAGAGTTCTACTTCAGCTTCAACTCACTCCAGTAACAACAATAATACTGATTAGCTGTGTGTCACTGCTACACAGCCTAAGCCATCCACTTCAAAGAGCAAGCTTCACCCTAAGAAGCCTGCTGCATCATCTGAAAAGGTGGAGAAAGAAAAGGAAAGTGTTCAAGCTCAGTCTCCTTTGGGAAAGAAGACTCTTAGAAGGAAATATTTGGATTGTGTTATGTGTGGTAGTACTTCACATATGGCTAAGGATTGTTAATACAATCCCAAGAGTACTATCCACATGAAGAAGAAGGCAAGTAGGAAATTGCTTTCGGAAGAAAAGTTGGTCTCGGAAGAAAGGAATGCTTCCGAAGCATGAAGCTTGCTGCAGTGAAAGCAAGATCTTCCGAAGGATCCATCTCCAAAGCTTTCGAAGCTACAAAAGCTTCCGAAGTATTGAAGGTCAAGCCCAATCTTCCAAAGGTGGTGTGGAAGATGAAGGAAGACCTTGAGACTGAAAGCTCCTCTTCAGCAATAGTAGATGATCCTTAAAGCCTGAACATAGGATCACTTACTGTTTCATTGCCTTCATCTGAACTTTATAAGCCCAAGACCAATAAGGCTTGGGTTTCCAAATATAACTAAATCATCTCTTTTGTGCAGGGACAGCTAAAGGCAAACAAAAATGTGTGGATCATTGATAGTGGCTGCTCTAGGCACATGACAGGCAATGAGTCCCTACTTTAAAACTTTGAAAGAATTAATGGAGGACCAGTTGCTTTTGGAGGAGATGCAGGAGGTTACATCACTGGTAGGGGCATGGTCTCAAATGGTAAGCTCAGCATTGAGAAGGTAAATTTTGTCAAGGAGCTTGGATACAATATTTTGAGTGTGTCCTAATTTTGTGACCAAAAACATCACATGCTCTTTACTGAGCATGATTGCATTGTTCTCAAGCCCGGGGTTGACATTCCTCAAGAGCATATTCTGCTCAGAGCCCCCAGGAAAGGAAACATGTACAAGATGGACTTGCAGGAAACATCTCCCTCTGGAGAGATTTCTTGCTTTCTATCTAAAGTAAATAGTGATGAGTCTTTCCTTTGGCATAAAAGAATGTGCCATGTAAACTTTAAAAACATGAATAAACTGATTAAGAATGATTTGGTAACTGGAATGCCAAAGAAAGAGTTTACAAGTGATGACCATTGTGTTGCATGCCTGAAGAGGAAGCAACACAAAGTGTCACACAAGCCAAAGGAAATGAACTCCATCACTACTCCCCTACACTTGTTACATATGGATCTGTTTGGCCCCACCAGTGTAATGAGTTTAGGAAGGACCTCATACTGTTTGGTGATCACAGATGATTTTACAAGATTCACTTGGGTGTTTTTCCTTAGAACTAAGGATGAAACTCTTGAAATCTTAAAGAATTTCATTCTGAAAATTGAGAATCAATCTGATCACAAGGTCAAAATAATAAGATGTGATCAAGGAACCAAATTCAAAAACCAAATCCTTGATACATTTTGTGATGAAAAGGGTATTTCAAGACAATACAGTGCTCCTAGGACTCCTCAGCAAAATGGTGTTGTTGAGAGGAGAAACAGGACACTTATTGAAGCTGCAAGAACCATGTTGTCTGACTCTAAACTGCCCATCACCTTCTGGGCAGAGGCTGTCAACACAGCCTGCTATGTGCAAAACAGAGTTTTGGTAGTTAAGACACATGGTAAGACTCCTTATGAACTGTGGCACAAAAGGAGGCCATTCATTGGTTTTCTCAGAACATTTGGATGTCCTTGCACCATCTTGAATACCAAAGATCAAATAGCCAAGTTTGCTGAGAAATCAGATGATGGACACTTTGTTGGGCACTCTTCTCGAGCTAAGGCTTATAGAGTATACAATCTCAGAACTAGAATCATTGAGGAGTCAGCCAATGTGACTTTCAATGAACACACACCTTATGTAAAAGGTTCTGGTCTGGATTGGCTATTTGATCTTGACTTAGTTACCAACTGTTTTAACAAATCTTATGAGAATGTCTCAGGATCTACAGATAACAGGTCAACAGAAGATCCTGATCCAAGATTTGAGCTGAGAAGACCAAACAAGAAGACTACTTCAGCTCCAGTGGTGACTAACCCTGCAATTAAGCTCCCATCAGCACTAGCATGACAAATACTACTAATTCAAATGAATTGCCTTCAAATTCCAGCTCAGAGGCTCAGAATTCAGGAGAAGGAACTTCAAATGCCGGAGGATGAACTGGAGGTGGTGACAGTGATCAAGAATTTCTTGATGCTGATAACCACTCCATTGAAGACAACATGAATGATATCACATACTCATTGGATCAAGTCTCTCTTGATAAGTGTGCTGATGTGGTGGGAGACACCTCATTGCCAGATCAGAATTTCTCAAATTTAGATCTGTCTAATCAACTTGCTGTGATCCCTCAACTTCGGATCCACAAGTCACATCCCACCACAAACATCATTGGAAATGTTGACTCAGGGGTAAGAACAAGAGGACAAGCTCATGACAGCCATGTTTGTCTACATTCTTGTTTCTTATCTCAGATAGAGCCGAAGAAGGTTGTTGAGGCTTTGAAGGATGGAAGCTGGATTGAAGCTATACAAGATGAACTGCTTCAAATCAGAAGACAGAAGGTTTGGAACTTATGCCCTCTTTCTCAAGGGAAGAGTGACATAGGAACCAAATGGGTATTCAGGAACAAGAAAGATGATAGAGGGATCATCATCAAGAACAAGGCTAGACTGGTTATCCAAGGATACTGTCAAGAAGAAGGGATTGATTACACTGATGTCTTTGCTCCAGTTGCAAGACTTGAAGCTGTAAGAATATATCTGGCTTATACTGCATCCAAGGATTTCAAGGTCTACCAGCTTGATGTGAAGTGTGCCTTTCTCTATGGGGTGATTGATGAAGAAGTTTATATTAAACAACCACTTGGCTTTGCAGACCCAGATCATCCTGATTATGTCTGCAAGCTTTATAAAGCCCTTTATGGACTGCATCAAGCTCCAAGAAAGTGGTATGAGACACTATCAACATATCTCTGTCTACATGGATACAAAAGAGGTACTATTGATAGGACTCTCTTCATCAAAGAAACAGGAAATGACACATTGCTAGTTCAGATATATGTGGATGACATCATCTTTGGTTCAACTAATCCAAAGCTCTGCAAAGACTTTGAGATGCTGATGAAGAATAGATTTGAAATGAGTGCCATGGGGGAACTCAATTTCTTTCTAGGAATTCAAGTGAAGCAGGTTGAAGATGACATCTTCATCAGTCAGTGAAAGTATGTACAGGACATACTTACAAGATTCAAGATGACTGATTGTCAGGTTGCAAAGACACCTATAGCCAGAAACCACTCCCTTGGTCCTGATCTTGAGGGGGAGTGTGTTGATGAACATCTTTACAGGGCTATGATTGGGTCACTTATGTATCTTACTGCTAGCAGGCCTGATATCATGTTTGCCACATGCATATGTGCAAGATATCAAGCCAACCCCAAGATGTCACACCTAATCCATGTCAAAAGGATTCTTAGATATCTCAAAGGTACTCCAAATCTAGGCCTTTGGTATCCAAAGAATTCAGACTTTAATCTGTATGCTTATACAGATAGTGATTATGGTGGCTGCAACATGACTGCAAAGTCTACATCTAGAGGGTGTCAGTTCCTGGGTGGAAGGATAGTCTCTTGGCAATGCAAGAAGCAATCCTGTGTGCCTGCATTAACTGCTGAACCTGAATACATTGCTGCTGCCAGCTGCTGTGCTCAAGTGCTTTGGATTCAGAATCAGATGCTAGACTATGAGTTCAATTTCAAAGAGAATCCCATCCACATAGACAACAACAGTGCCATCTCTATTATAGAGAATCCTGTGCAGCACTCAAGGACCAAACACATTAACATCAGGTATCATTTGATTAGGGATAATTTTGAAAAGGGATTGATAAAACTAATCAAAGTTAACACAAATGAACAATATGCTGATCTGTTCACAAAAGCTTTTGATGAACAGAGGTTTAAATATTTGTATCAGCTATTGGGATGATTAACATTGAATAGATTTTTCTTAATAACTTAATCAACATTATTTCTTAAAACTGTGTGTCCTAGGTTGTCTATTAGATCACTTCATAAGCCCAGTTCTCTTTGGAAGAAAAATAAACTTTTAAAATGATATCTCTTAGAATGATGAAATTTACCTTCGGAAGAAGCAAAAGTTGCCTTCGGAAGAAGCAAAAGTCGCATTCGGAAGAAATTTATGACTAAATCGTTTAAACAGCTTATCTGAGATTTACCTTCGGAAGAAATTCTTGAAGTATCCTCCGAAGCTTAAATTTTCGTATAAGTACTTAAATGCATTTTAGGAACAAATTTCTTCCGAAAGCAATTTAGTCTCGGAAGACTCATTTATTTCTTCCGAAGCCAAAATTTTCAAAACTCTTTGAAATATCTTCTGAAGCAAAATTGCTTTCGGAAGCTTTGATTGCAAAGCTTCCAAAACCAAAATTGCCTTCGGAAGCTTTTTCTACTTCCAAGAAAACTAACTTTTTGGGCGCCTTTTTCAGAAGTAGGACCCACTTACGGATTTCAAAGTTTATCTTTTTGTCATAACTTTGTCTCAAATCCAGAGTATATATTTCCAAACGGTTCTATTTCATCTCACTTCTCTCATTGTTCCTTAACCTAAAATTACCCCCAAATTTCATCTTCTTCTTCTTTCCTTCACTACAAAGCTTCTTCAAATGACCAATCTTGATCGTCGTAATGACCCTGATTTCACCATGCACCTACACAGGCAACACAATCAAGTTGGTCTTTTAAACACTGAGAAGGATCTAAGCTTCTCAGACGTGTGTAGGTATCTTTCTTTGTCTCACTACTTCCCCTCCCTTACAATCGATCCTCCTTTCTATAAAGATCAGTTGCTTGAGTTCTGGCGGACCTGTCAAGAGGTCACCATGGATGGGGAGAAGGCACTGTCTGCCACAGTGTAGGGGAGGACGGTTTTCATCACTCCAGCCATCATCAACACCCATCTACAGCTGGATGATGAAGCAGGTGAACTGTCTTTCCCAAAAGCTGTTGTCAACCAATCCTTTGAGCAGATGGATATGAAGGTGACTTTTCAGTCAAGACCTTCAGGAAGGGGAAGGTCTCATTCCAATGGAAATACCTCCTCCATGTCGTCATCCACAGCTTATCCAACAAACATGGAGGATGGGACCAGATTCCAGAAGATCTCTCCTTCATTGTCCATGGGATGGTTCAAAGGGTCAAATTTAGGTACTCTCAGTTTGTATTTACAAATTTACTAGCGAATTTGGATTCCTTAGAATATTACATGTTCCCCCGGTATGTGCAACACATTCTTAACTGTGAATTGGGACCACAGTTGAGGGGAACAGGAAATGTTCTTAAACTTGCACATATGAGGCCCGACATTTTCAAGATATTTAAAAAGCCAACTGTTGGGTTCTCAGGGGTAGAAACAGCCCTTGTCCCGAAAATGTTTGAGCTCATTGCTCAGGGTGACATCCTAGCAGCACCAGCTAGTGATGAACCAACACCCTCTACCTCTCACCCACCTCAAACACACCTACCATCACCATCACCTAAAAGAAAACACAAACAACCCCTGCACTTGCTACTGAGCATGTGCAGGCCCCATATCACAACCCATACAGGAGGAAGTGGAATCCAGAGCTCCCACTTCCCTGAGGAGCAGACCACTCCCATCTTTCAAACAATCAGTGCTGAGGTTCCTCATGCTCAGCCTGATGAGCTCAAACTCCACAAACAGCCTTAAGCCATCACTCTGAGTCTCAACACTCTAGTGATCAACCTTCAGGGAAAGCTACCATCCCCAGCCTCTTGATCTTAACCACCCCATTCCCAACCTTGACTTCTACTCTGATGAAGATTTGGGTTTCAGTGAGTATCATGACTCTCCCCTCTCTACCCATACTCAAGGGAGATGAGTACTCCTGCTTCACCCATGTCTAGCCCACATCAGACACCCCAAACTGAGGTGGATCTTCCTGTGATTGTCCAGGAGACCCATGTGGAAGAGGCTCTCATTATTGCCAGTGATTACATCTTTAAGACCTCAACCACGGCAACCCAACCTCTTGACATTATCATGCGGCAGGGGAAATCCTGCAGCCAAGAACCCCATGCTGGTGGTGAGGGAGCGGACCTCGGTTCACCTCCTTCATCCCTTAATGACTCTTCAACTGAAGATGAGGGGAGTCTGAAACTCAAGGTGCACCAACTCAAAGATATCTGCACCCAACTGGTTTCACAGATAGCTCACCTTGATTCACAGGTGACTATCTTGCAAAGGAGGGTCCATGACCAGCAACTTGAGATCACCGATCTCAAGGGCCAGTTAGCTGAGAGACCCATAGGACAAACTCATCCAGGTCCAAAAGAACCTATGGATGTTATGGATCACTTCCCCAGCTCACCTAGGTATGAGAGTGATGCTACCAAAAAGGAGGAGGATGTTCTGACAGCCATAGAACCTGGGAGTTCTTCCTCAAGTATGGACATACAGGACTCACCATCCTATCTTGCAGTTGTCCATGCTCAGCAACCTCCTCTAGACAGTGATCTAGAACTGCTCATTCAACAACTGTTTGAGGAGGGAGTACCAAGAGCAATGTCTGTCCCTTCTGAGAACCCAATCTGGAGTTGGGGGTATGACAGTGATAGGAAAGCTCTTGTGATCTCTAGAGCTCAGGGTCAACAAGAAATTCTCAATATCTCCACCCTGAGTTTCTATGAGAGTATAAACTTGGTAGATCTGGCACTTGTCAACCCAAGCAGTAACAGACAAGCTGTCAGATTAGCCAATCAAATTCAAGACTGGGTGCTGGCAGAATTCAAAAGGAGAACCGCATCATATAGACAGAGGCTAGCAGTTGAAGCCTTTGGTCAACTGGATGTTGAGGTAGACCCTAATATTAGCTTCGAAGGGAAAGCCTTGATTGAAGGCTCAGAGGCTGAGACTGTGAACCTTGAGACAAGATCTCCTCCA
>CM046434.1:33693226-33759236 GCA_025506505.1 Flaveria sonorensis
ACAATCCGAACCCATCAACCACACTTAAGTAAAAAAAAACTATGATATTAACAAGTTATGCTTGAAAAAGAGTAGCCAAATATGAACAACTGCTATCGTATTTGAGTGATGAGATTAAAAAAAAACATACCTAATAGCCGCACTATTACTATAACAGTGATATTAACTACCCATGTTCGAAAAAGTGTGACAAATGTGACCAGTGACCATTATACATGATTCATGTGATCAAAACACACCTATTAGCCACATTTCAATAGAAAAATGTGACTTTTATTGGCCACTCAAGTGTGGCCACATATGACCAAATGTAATGGATTATAACTATTGATATGTCTAAAAGCTAATACATATAACTATTTATATTAGTTTGTGTCTCTAAAAAGTAAAAAGAAAATAATGTGACATTTAGTAGTCACTGTAGAAAAGTGTGGCTAAAAATGATCAATTGTCATGATATGTTTTTCGGATGTCACTAAAGACTAATACAGATGGCTACTTACTTTATTTTGTGTGTTCAAAGAGTAGTAAAAAGTTAATATGACATTTAGTAGCGACGCTTAAATACGTGGCCAAATGAGAAGAATTGCGAGTGTTTTTGTTTGATGATGTGGCTAAGAATAATTTTATATTCACATTTATATTATTTTCGTGTGAATAATACTAATTATGATCATGATTCTGTAATTATTACGTGGCTAAAAGTAATAAATGGCCAAGGTATATGTGGCTAAAAGTAATTAATGATCAGAGTGAAACGTCAAAAAGTAATCATGATGTTTCAACCCTCTGGCGTCAAAATTGTTGTCAAAAGATTAATGGGTGCGTCAATATACAATTATCCACAATGCAAAGTAATACTATCAACTCTATTACTATAATATATTATTATTATTAGTGGTATTATTTTATCCTTAACATATATATAGACTAAAACCATTACCTACGAGTTTACATCTAACGTTACTCTGTCTAGTAATACTATTATCATTAACGTTGTTATTAAAATCAATTTTGTAAATTAGAATCGAGATCATTGCTATATGATTTAAAGTACTATCACTACGAGTCATCTTCTTTAATAAAATGATTAAACTATTATACCTAAAATGGTTAATATTACCATTAGTCTTATTAATTCACCAAGTAGCTTCGAATCATACATATACGAACATCAATGATTTATGTATTTAGCTTTAGTAAAAACATCACATACATGTCTATTTCAAAGAGCTTCTCTCTGAGACAGTGCCCAGATCATTACGTCTTCCGTGCGAAACTTACCTGTCAAGAAATTTCGCTACCTTAGGACCGTTATAGTTACAACCGACGTTCACAGATTATATTTGATATATCGTGTAACACCCAGAAAGTTACAAAAACACGAGAAAAAGAAAATAAAAGAGAAGTATAAAGAAAGAAATGTGAAATAACCCAAGTTGAGGGGTTAAAGTTGTGCAAGATGCAAACTTTATTATTATTATGTTTAAAAAGTGGGCATGGCCGCCCGCTCCTCCTGCTCACCAACTGCTTCGACCGCAAAAAAAAGAGAAAAAAAGAGTTTTTCCATCGGTTTTAGAGAGAAGAAGAAAAAGATCGACTTGAAGGTTAGTTTTTCGTGTGTTTTGTTCGGTTTCAGCTGAATTTTCAGCTTGTGGACCGAGTCTTATGTGTTCGGTTGGGTTTTTTTTGGTGTGTTTAGGTGTTTGAACTCCAAGTGCTCTCGAGTTTGGAGGAGTTTTACTCGAAGGCTACTATAGGTGAGTTCTAGATCCCTGGTTTTTCTGTTTTAAACTTGTTTTGGGGCTGAAATGCATGTAAATTATTATTTTTGCAACTTCCAGTATGTTAAAACCATATGTGTTACACTTGTTTTTAGTGGGTGTGTGTATTTGTGAATGTTTGACTAAATCATGTGATGGTATGCTTGTTCTATGTGCTTAATATGCTAGATTTGGGCTAAGAATACGTTAGTATGATGATTGGGAACTGAAATTAGTATAAGTAAGAACTGGCATAGTACCCATGCGCCCAAACTGCCCATGCGCCCAAGTACCCACGTGCTTGCATAGTACTCATACGCCTATGTTTTTGCTCATACGCCTAAGTTTTTGCCTATATGCCTAAGTGTTTGCCCATGCGGTCAAACTACCCATGCGCCTAAGTGTTTGCCCATGCGCCCAAACGGCCCATGCGCCCAAACGGCCCATGCGCCTAAGTTTTCCCATGCGCCCAAGTACCCTGCATAGTACTCATGCGCCTGTATAGTACCCATGCGCCTGTATAGTACCCATGGCCTAAGTTTTTCCCATGCGCCTAAGTTTTTCCCATGCGCCCAAGTGTCCCCATGCGCCCTACTGTCCATGTGCCTGCATAGTGCCCATGCGCTCACATAGTGCTCATGCGCCTAAGTTGACTTAGAAATTTTTCTGAAATTTTGGGAAAATGAAAATTAATGATTAAGCTCTGGAATGTTTTGGTGGTTAGGTTTGTTCATGTTATGCATGTGTGGCCTGTTATTGATGTTCCTTATTACGTATTATTACATGACTTTACGTGATGTGTTAATGCTCTTGTACGTAAAGTATTATATAATGAAAGTGAAAGACATCGTTAACGAAGTGGAACTTAATGAAAGAATATAAAGTCTTGCAAGCAACTGAAAGGAGGTTCACAACTCATTAAGGGGTTGTTAGCTCAACTGTGTGTGGTTTAGCTAACCCATGAGGATGCACATAGGGGTCAATCTTTATGATTGACCAATAAGTACGAAACGGGACCCTTGTCGCTTGTCCCGGTACTGGAGTCAGCTTCATGCACAATATTAGGGGTCTATTTATAGACTTTGGCCTAGTACCAGCTTTGTGCATAATGTTTGGGGTATAGCATATGCCATTGGTCTAGATGAAAGTGAAAGATAATGATGAAACTTCAAAACGTACGAAATGAATTAAAAAATGTTGAAAGATAATAATGATATTATCAAAATGTATGTATGTTGTGTGATCACGAACGAAAGTAAATGAAAGGTTTTTACTAAGAGGAAAGTATTTTATTATTTAAAACTAGAACTTACTCAGCAACGCTGACCTTTTATGCATTTTCAGTTAGCAGGTAGCTTGTTGTTGAGGATGGCACGAGGGCGAAGCTACTTGGCGGGCAAAGACTGGCATCCATTTCATGCATGATAATGATGTTGTTTTGTAATACAACTAAGTGATATTTTGTAATCTTTTGAACGACGATGTATTACTTGGCAAATGTATTATTAAATCATGAAATGGTTTTTGATGAATTATTCCGCTGTAATATTTTATTTACTTAATAAATCTTAATATGTTTTGATATAAATAAGGTTGTGATTGACCAACTGTGGAGTTTCTGAAAATAGAGCCTTACATATTGATAATTAATATTTAAATAACATCATCATATATGCCAACACAACTATTTTTACTATAGATGATTAAGATATAATGCTGAGTTGTCATGACTTCAAGCAAGTGTTAAGATATCTAAAGTTAAATAAACGCATGCATATTTTGACGGATTCAAAGGCGAATTTTAATAAATAAATAATTTGTTTTAAAAGAGACACACACACACACATATATATATATATATATATATATATATATGATCAAGTATAGGGTGGTATTCACCTTGCCGTTAGTTATAGCCTAGTTATTATTGTAATAGGATCTAGTTTACTTTTGTTTGTTTAGTGTATTCTGTGGCATGCAAAACTGTAGTTTCACTCAGTAGTTTCACATGGTCACGGAGCATGACAGTTTCGTTCCATGCCAAACTGTATGCGAAACTAGATCCTGTATAAATATGTTTGCTTGTTGATCATTTTGTAGCTCTTGGAACATTAATGAAATACTACTGATTTGAGTTGATTGTGTATTGCTAGAAGCTTATTATTGTTATCTTTCAGCATTGTTCTTATCATCTTATCAAAAACATATTTCAAATCGGTTTTGCTTGATTGTGTATATTCTTGTATCATTACTTGGTCCCAAAGTTATTGGAATAGTGATAGCTTGAGGATTCTGGTGTTAAAACTTCATCAAAAGCATGTTTATACGATCATCTGGACCAACAATATATATATAGGTAGAGGTTCAAATAAGAAATATTATTTGCCTAGTAGGCTAAGAATGAATATTGCCTTGACAAGTTGCACTACTTAAAAATAGGGTTAAGGGTACTTTTGTGTTTTGGTTTAAGCTTTTGACATATTCACTTTTTCAATCTTTTTGGATCTGTTTTACGTTTGTTATCTATAGAAACTGATTGAAAAAGGTGTGGTGTGTGTTTGGGAAACTTGTGAAATCATCAGATTCTAAATTTGTCGTATTCTGAGTGAGTATTGGTGATTTTTTGGTCATTTTTCGCAAAAAGAGGGTTTACAGATTCATTGTGCGAAACTATTGCTCATAGTACAAAACTACAGTGCGAAACTACCCCAATCGGAAGATTTTTGGTGCTTGTGATTTCTCTGTGAATCTAGAACGAAAGTTCATCAGTTTGATTAGTTTCTCTAACGAAACTACTGTACATTTGTCTCTAAACAAAAGTTCAATAGTTTCGGGCAAAACTGTAACACCCCGAATCTTTATTAAAAGAAGAACAAAGAAAAGTATCTAGAAAGAAAAGAATATGGACACAAGTAGAAGGGAAAAAGTGTAAAAAACACAAAAGTCCATTATTTTAATATAAATGGGAGTATGGCCGCCCACTTAAAGTGGATCTGCAATCTTGCTCTCGACTGAAGAAGAAAAGAGAAGAAGAACTCTCGGTTTTTGAGAGAAAAAGGAAGAAGAAGCTGCAAAAGGTTAGTTTCTCAAGTATATGTTTGGTTTTAACCAAATTCACAACTTCTTGACTGAAGTTCTTGATGTTTTAGTGCTTGTTTTCGGGATTTGGAGATGAATTGCTAGTGGCGGTGTTTAGTTCGAAGATCTGCTTCAAGGTGAGTTCTAGAACCCCTCTTTTACTGACTTTCAACTTCTTGGGGCTATTATGCATACCGAATAAACATTTTAAAGAGTTAACTGAATGTTTCTGCAATTTGTTCGAATGATGTTCTGTGAATGTAAGTTTTGGTGTTGTTTTGGTGGTTAGAATTGTTGTTAGTATGTTTTAAGGGCCTTAGTATGTTAGATCTGTGTTTGGGTAGTGTTAGAAAGGTTTCGGGTGTTTATGGCAGTTTAGAAATTTTCAAAAAGTTCTCATGCGTCCAACTTACCTCATGATCCTACCTATCCTCATGCGCCCAAGGTGATGCCCCCAAATAGTGGACATGCGCCTGAACAGTGGTCCATGCGCCCAGAATAAGTGTTGATGCGCCTAGGTATTGGTCATGCGCCCAAATAGTGCCCATGTGCCTAGAATTGCCCATGCGCCTAAGTGTTGATGCGCCTAAGCAGGGCTCATGCGCCTGCATAGTGCTAATGCGCCCAAACTGTTTTTACTTAGAATTTTTATGCTCATGCGCCTGAAATGCTCCATATGCCTCATTTTGGAATTAGGATTTTCTAAGGGGTTTTAAGAGGTAGATGGTTGAGATAGGTTCTTTGGTGTTGTGATGTCTTATGCTTGATGTATGCATGGTGATGCGATGAGGTTTATGATGTGTATGTGTGTGTGTGGTGTGTTATCTTTCTTCGTTAAACGGTTTTCAAAATGTATGTATTATGTTATCTAATACGTATGTATTATGTTATGACTTTACGTGGTATGATGTATGAATGTGCATACGTAAAGTATTATGTAACGAAAGTGGAAGATAACGAATGATAGTATGAAAGTAACGGATGATGAGATCCGTGTCGCGTACCCCGGTATTGCATGAGACAGGATGGTATGAGATTGAGATGAGGTCTTGTTTCTCGCCCCGATACTATGTCAGTCTTCGGACATGAGTCGGGGGTTTGTTTACAGGCCCCGGCACAGTATCAGTCTTCGGACATGAGTCGGGGGTGTTGCATACGAAGACGGGATCCTTGTCGCGTACCCCGGTACTGTGTCGGTCTTCGGACCTGAGTCGGGGTTTGTTTACAGGCCCCGACACAGTATCAGTCTTCGGACATGAGTCAGGGGTATTGCATGAGGCAGGATTCGTATGATAATAAGTATTGTATTGACTGATGAACGATGATGAAGATAATAATTAATTTTATCAAAGTGTACGTATGATGCGTGATCGTGAACGAAAGTAAAACGTGGTTTTAACGAAATTAAAGTATTTTATTTATAAAACTAGAACTCACTTAGCGTCGCTGACTTTTTTTATGCATGATAGTTGGCAGGTATTTTGTTGATGCTGAGGAGTTGCAGGCATGGATGCATACGCTACTGGGGACGTTTTGAGGCTGGCATCCAAGTTTTGTTATAATGTCATATTTTGAAATGTAACAAGGATGTAATGTGATGACATGTTTTTAATTACTAATGAAAGTTTTTTTAAATTCCGCTGCAAAAGTAATGTATATTTTAAATATTTTATGCAATGACGGTCCAGCTGTAAGCGTCCCGGGAACGGGGCCTACAAGTTGGTATCAGAGCTAAAGTTTAAAAGAATTGGGTAAATATTTTCAAAACCTAATCTTAAACTATGAATGGGACGAAAGGAAAGGGATGCCAGCCCTAGTAGCTACGTGCCTGCAGGTAAAAGTTTTTATGTAATGGTTTTATGTAAGTTAATGTTAACCGGTATTATGTGCGCATGTTATGTGGCTTGTGTGATTTTGTGTAGATTTTGATACTGATGTAGTCAGGATAGGAAATGCTTCGGTGATGAAGAGTAAGTAAGTGGCTAATCACAACTGGCCACTGTAATTAGGGACTTACTATACCGGACAAAATCCGAGCTATTACCTTGAATGACCGTGTTGGTGTTTAAATCTTGTAGTGTTTAGAGATGGCTGGTGTAGGTCTTCTGAGGCTTCGTAAGGTGAGGACGTGGCGAACGTGGTGTTAGACCGCGGGTCACAAGGAGCAGAGCTAAGACTGCTGAGACGGCTCCTGAAGAGCCAGAGCTTCGTCACCAGGATGGTGAAGACGAGAGTGCCAACTTGAGAGCCTCAATGAAGGAGGCGGTGGTCAAGGAGGTTCATCAGGTCATGCAGACGATTCTACCGTCTGTAGTGACTGAAGTTATCCGTGCTGTGAGGGATGACGAGAAGAAGGAGAAGGAGGAGAGGAGGAGAACATCAAGACGAGGAGGTGAAGCTGGAGGTTCTGGGGATATGGAGCAACCCGATGCTGACATGGTTGTCTCCAGTGACGATGAGGAGGAGGAGGAAGCTGTGCCGGAGACTGTAAAGGGATGAAGCTATGGAGCATTCCAAAGGTGTAGGCCCCCTATGTTTGATGGAAATAGGAGTGCTGCTGCTGCACAACGTTGGGTGAGAGAGATGGGAGCGGTACTTGACATCAGTGAGTGCCGCGAGGATCATAAGGTGAAGTTTGCTACCCATTCATTTGTGGACTCGGCCTTGTGCTGGTGGGACAACAGTGTCCAAGCTGAGGGCACCAGGGCAGTCGGGAGTTGAGGTGGAAGGAGCTGAAGAGGTTGGTAATTGAGTAGTTTTACCCTCATAGAGAGCTTGACAAGGTTGAGAGGGAGTTCCTGCAGCTGGAGGCGGGGACCATGACGCACCAGCAATACACCATAAAGTTCAACGAGATAGCAAGGCTGGTGCCAGATCAGGTGACGCCTGTGTCACGAAAGATCAAAAGGTATATTCAAGGTCTGCCAGCAGATATCCGCAGACATCTGATCGCTGCCTGGCTAGGTACGTTTAGGTCGGTGGTCGACCTAGCGGGGAGGCTGTATGATGAGCGAGAGGCGGTGGCTATAATGGATGAAGAGGAGGAGCAAGGTTATGTTAAAAGTGGGAGTGGAAGACGGAATGCCGATTGATTTGAGGCTGGTGGTAAGAAGGTGAGAATAGATGATCGGGGGAGAGCAACAAGGAATGAAGAAGCATGCAAGAAGTGTGGTAGAGGCCACGAGGGGGAGTGCAAGTGGGGGCTGAACGTCTGTTTCTAGTGTGGGAAAGAGGGCCACAGGGGGAGGGATTGTTATATGGCTAGATGTTACAGATGTGGTGAGACTGGGCATATAAGCAGAGACTGTAAAAAGTCAAGGGCAGAAAGTTCCGGTGCAAGGAAGCGAAGCAGAGGATGAAGGTCAGGGCATTCGCTATGACCGAGAGGAGGCTAGAGTGGACTTCGACTTGACATCAGGTACGTTTCTGGTAAATTAAATTATGCATCTCTGCTTTGATTGTGGTGCTAGTAGTAGTTTCGTTCTTGCTACCTTTGTGTTAAGCTGCACATTAGGAGTAGGAAGATCGATGAGCCTTCGATGTAGAAATTGCTACTGGTAAGTCCACTAGGATACCTGATACCCTAGAGGATTGCGCGATAGAATTGAGAGAGCTTGTGTTTCCTGCTAGACTATTCAGGACAGACTTAAGTGGATAGGCATATACCTAAAGATGAATTGGCTAGCAGCCTATGAGGCAAACATCGAGTGTTGCAAGAAGGTGGTTCGATCGACCGCGCCCGGCAAGAGTTCAGTGCTGACCTACGGCGGTGGAGTAATGATGAAGGCCTCGTTTGGAAAAGAAGATCACTTGATTTAGAAAGCGAGTAAAGTAAATACTGAGGTATAAAGGACCAATCTGAATTGCTGCTTAGGTAAGAGAAGTGGCATGTTGACGGGAGCTACCCGATGAGTTAAGTGGAAGTCATCTGACGTTCCATGCATCTCGTCTAAGAAAGTGCTCAATCGATGAGGATATGATCGTGCCACTAGAGAATACTAAGATGGACAAAGTATTCTACTACGAGAACCAACTGGTGGCCGTTTCTGATAGAAGGAGAGGAGGGCTAAGAGAAGAATGGTTTCACGTGTGCGGGTAGGGTGAATTTCAGAAGGGAGTCTAAGCCTACGTGTAAGATCAAGGAAGAGGTGAGACAGCATCACCCGTAACTGTTCAAGAAGCGACAGGTTTCAGGGACGAAACCTATTTAAGAGGGGTGGACTTTAACACCTCGAATTTGTATTAAAAAGAAGAAAAAGAAAAGTATCTAGAAAGAAAAGAATATGGACACAAGTTGAAGGGGAAAAGTGTAAAAGCACAAAAGTCCATTATTTTAATATAAATGGGAGTATGGCCGCCCACTTAAAGTGGATCTGCAATCTTGCTCTCGGCTGAAGAAGAAAAGAGAAGAAAACTTTCGGTTTTTGAGAGAAAAAGGAAGAAGAAGCTGCAAAAGGTTAGTTTCTCAAGTATATGTTCGGTTTTAACCGAATTCATAACTTCTTAACTGAAGTTCTTGATGTTTTAGTGCTTGTTTTCGGGAATTTAGAGCTGAATTGCTAGTGGAGGTTATAGTTCGAAGATCTGCTTCATGGTGAGTTCTAGAACCCCTCTTTTACTGACTTTCAACTTCTTTGGGATATTATGCATACCGACTAAACATTTTAAAGAGTTGACTGAATGTTTCTGCAATTTGTTCAAATGATGTTCTGTGAATGTAATTTTGGTGTTGTTTTGGTGGTTAGAATTGTTGTTAGTATGTTTTAAGGGCCTTAGAATGTTAGATCTGTGTTTGGGTAGTGTTAGAAAGGTTTCGGGTGTTTATGGCAGTTTAGAAATTTTCAGAAAGTTCTCATGCGTCCAACTTATCTCATGCGACTAACTATCCTCATGCGCCCAAGGTGATGCGCCTAAATAGTGGACATGCGCCTGAACAGCGGTCCATTCACCCAGAATAAGTGTTGATGCGCCTAAGTATTGGTCATGCGCCCAAATAGTGCCCATACGCCTAAGTGTTGATGCGCCTAAGCAGGGCTCATGCGCCTGCATAGTGTTAATGCGCCCAGACTGTTTTTACTTAGAATTTTTATGCTCATGCGCATAAAATGCTCCATATGCCTCATTTTGGACTTAGGATTTTCTAAGGGGTTTTAAGAGGTGGATGGTTGAGATAAGTTGTGTGGTGTTGTGATGTCTTATGCTTGATGTATGCATGGTGATGCGATGAGGTTTATGATGTGTATGTGTGTGTGTGGTGTGTTATCTTTCTTTGTTAAACGGTTTTCAAAACGTATGTATTATGTTATGTAATACGTTATGTATTATGTTATGACTTTACATGGTATGATGTATGAATGTGCATACGTAAAGTATTATGTAACGAAAGTGGAAGATAACGATGATAAGTATGAAAGTAACAGATGATGAGATCCGTGTCGCGTACCCCGGTATTGCATGAGACAGGATGGTATGAGATTGAGATGAGGTCTTATTGCTCGCCCCGGTACTGTGTCAGTCTTCGGACATGAGTCGGGGGTTTGTTTACAGGCCCCAACACAGTATCAGTCTTCAGACATGAGTCGGGGGTGTTGCATACGAAGACGGGATCCTTGTCGCGTACCCCGGTACTATGTCGGTCTTCAGACATGAGTCGGGGGTTTGTTTACAGGCCCCGACATAGTATCAGTCTTCGGACATGAGTCGGGGGTATTGCATGAGGCAGGATTCGTTTGATAATAGTATTGTATTGACTGATGAACGATGATGAAGATAATAATTAATTATTATCAAAGTGTACGTATGATGCGTTGATCGTGTACGAAAGTAAAACGTGGTTTAACGAAATTAAAGTATTTTATTTATAAAACTAGAACTCACTCAGCGTCGCTGACTTTTTGTATGCATGATAGTTGGCAGGTATTTTGATGATGCTGAGGAGTTGCAGGCATGGATGCATATGCTGCTGGGGACGTTTTGAGGCTGGCATCCATGTTTTGTTATAATGTCATATTTTGAAATGTAACAAGGATGTAATGTGATGACATGTTTTTAATTACTAATGAAAGTTTTTTTAAATTCCGCTGCAAAGTAATGTATGTTTTAATTATTTTATGCAATGACGGTACAGCTGTAAGCGTCCTGGGAACGGGGCCTTACAAAAACTATGGTCGACACTAGTGCTGAAACTACAGCGAAACTAGTGCCGAACTGCTACCGAAACTATTTGCGAAACTACTTATTTTTTATTTTCTCAAATTTCAATGGCAATAGCTCTTACCCTTGCTGATCTTGAGAGTGTGGCACCAAATAGACCTCCTAAGTTAATCAATGGTGATAATTTTGACGACTGGAAAAGATGTTTGGAAGCTTTCTTCTTGTACACTGATCACACCCGATGGGAATCAATTGTGAAAGGACCTCGTGTTCTTGTTTCCATAGAAGATAATGTGACTATTCAAATTGCTAATCCGACAAAGTATTCAGAGAGTGATATCAAGTTGATTGATCATGATCAAAAGGCGTTTTGTGCTTTGACTCTGTGTATGTCAGCAGAAATTTACAATAGATTTGGTGAATACAAAAGTGCAAAGGCCTTGTACGATGCTCTATGTGAATTCTATGGCGGTAATGAAGAATTGGTCAAGGATAAAGCTGATCAAGCTAAAAAAGAATTCAAATCTTTTATTGGACACAAGAATGAGAGTCTCACTGATCTCACCAACCATTTTCTGTCTGTCACAAGCATTTTGAAGAAGTATAATGAGAAGCTGTCAAACAATGAACAAGTGACAAAGCTTTTGGACTCTTTACCACCTCAATGGAGCTTGCAAGTGAGAATGTTGAAGCAAGAAAGGGGATTTTTGGACTACAAGCTCATGGATATAATCAACAAGTTGAAGTCTTTTGAGTTAGATCTGAAACGTAGAGAGTACAACCAAGCAATGCTCCCATATCAAGCCTACTCACAAAATGCTGCTCTTGTTTCATCCAGTTCAGATTCACCAATGTACATGTCAGCTTATAGTGGATGATTGGTACTGACAAGTCCACTGGAAATAGATCTACATTAAAATCTTCAAATCTCCCACAGGTTCCATCGAAGAGTATGGCTTTATTTGGTCTTTTTGTGCACAGTTATGAGGCTTTGATTATGTTTCCTGTGAAGATGCATGGAGAAATCGGGTTGGTTTTTGCGGTCAGTTAAGGTAGCTTTATAGAGAAGGAAGATAAGAATAAAGGCAGTTTGTAGGTGAATTAGGTTAGAGAAAAATACAAATGAAGAGGATAGTGAGAAGAGGGGGAACCGTTGAGAGAATATATATGAAATGGATTTGAGACAAAGTTAAAGCAAAAGAATAAACTTTGAAATCCGAAAGTCGGTCCCACCTCTGAAAAAGTGTCCAAAAGGTAGTCTTCTTGGAAGTTGAAAATCTTTCGAAGGTAATTTTGCTTCGGAAGTTTTAAGAAAAAGCTTTCGAAGCCAATTTGGCTTCGGAAGATGTTATTAAGATTTCTGAAAATTTTGCTTTGGAAGAAAAATACTTAGAGAATTTTTCTTCTGAGACATGTTTGGTTTTGGAAGAGATTAAGACTTGGGAGTTTTATTCTAAAGAGAAAAAATCTTCCAAGACTTAATTGCTTTTGGAAGAAAATTGTCCTTCAAATACATGCAAGTACTTAGAAGTATATTTAAGCTTCAAAAGATATTCTCAGAATTTCTTCCGAAGGTAATTTCTTATAAGTAGTTACTTGATTTGAAGACATAATTTTCTTCCTAAGACAACTTGAAATCTTCCGAAGGTAAATATGCTTGGAAAAATTTTCAAAATCTAAGGAATATCATTTTAAAGATTTTCTTCTAAAATAACTGGGCTTATGAAAGTGATAAAATAGACAACTTAGGACACACAGGTTTTAGAAAATAAAGTTGATTTAAGTTTAGAAAATCTACTCAAAGTTAATCATCCCAATAGCTGATACAAGATATTTGAATCTTTTTTCATCAAAGCTTTAGTGAAAAGATCAGCATATTGTTCATTTGTGTTAACTTTGACTAGTTTGATTAATCCATTTTCAAAATTATCTCTAATCAAATGATACCTGATTTGATGTGTTTTGTCCTTGAGTGCTGCATAGGATTCTCTGTAATAAAGATAGCACTGTTGTTGTCTATATGGATGGGAGTCTCTTTGAAGTTGAATCCATAGTCCAACATCTGATTCTGAATCCAAAGTACTTGAGCACAGCAGCTTGCAGCAGCAATGTATTCAGCTTTAGCAGTTGATGTAGACACACATGATTGATTCTTGCATTACCATGAGACAATCCTTCCACCAAGAAATTGACATCCCCTAGATGTAGACATTGCAGTCATGTTGGAGCCACCATAGTCACTATCTGTATAGGCATACAGATTGAAGTCAGAATTCTTTGGATACCAAAGGCCAAGCTTGGGAGCACCTTTGAGATATCTAAGAATCCTCTTGACAGAAACCAATGTGACATCTTGGGGTTGGCTTGATATCTTGCACAGATGCATGTGCGCATTTATTGTAACAAATGTAGAAGAACAAAGAGTTGTCCGCATTAGTTACACTTGCTCAAAAAACAGTTACCCACATTGGTTATATGTCTGGGTTACCTTCACCCGCATTAACCAATACTCTTACCCGCATTAATTTTTGAACTTGTCAAAAATTAATGTTTTTGCAGAGGATGATTCTGACTGTTTTTGCACTGATGTTCTGATATTTATGAAGATGAGTCTGTTACTTTGATTTTATGAAGTTTTAACTGTTGCTTGGATTGTCAATTCTTGCTTGGATTGACTTGTATACCCGATATGATACAAGTTTCCCAGTTTTGACTGATCCTGGACTTTGTGCTTCTAAACATCTGTATACACTGAGATACTTATGGTATAACTTCCACACTAACACAGTCATTTTTTGATTTTATATTAAAGAAAGATGTTGCAAATTTTATGTTTTTGAGAATATTTTCTTTTAAATTTTAATTACTCCCCCTAAAGTTTATATCCATATGGATAGAAACTTTAAAGAATTTTTTAAATTGAAAGGAAAATATTTCTATAATTTTTTTATCTATACATGAAGAGGACGTATACTTTAATTGGGATCATATCAATCTTACCTTTCACAAGTGCAAGCAAATGTTAGTAAAATAGACATAATCATGAACATAGAGATTGTAGGTATGTTTGTCCTCTTAAACTCATGCTTGGTTGATATTTTAATGCATGTGGTCTTTATCATGTTTTGAATGGATTAAATAGTCAATAGGTAACTCACACTCAAAAGTATGGCAAGATCAACCATCCGTATGACATGCATGGTAGAACTTTTTCACAACTTACATGACCAGGTTGTTTAAATTATGAAATCTTATTTTGATTTGAGGAAGGGAGATCCTCATTGGGATTCTTTTTGTTTTGATCCTTATATTTATTTGATCCACATTGGGATTCTTTGGCACTTCGCTTTGGAAGGTGATCCGCTTTGGGATTCTTTTTGTTCATTCACAAGGAATGTATTCTTTATTAATACATCCAGGTTGGATGTGTTCCTCATTGGGAATCTTTTTGGATCATGACATCAGCATTATGTGCCTGTTTCCTCAGATCTTTGCTTAGCAAAACAGAGGAGAAACTGATATGGGTGAATGAGATTCATAAAGTATCACTACCTGGTGTGTTTAGGTTACTACACACACACACACACTTGGATAAGCTAAATACTTACTTACACCCTGAGATGATAGTTTCATAGCTGAATATGAGCTTTAGTTTATCACAGCATGTATTTTCTTTTCCAAGATGAGCCTACCCGCATATCAGATAAGTCATGTCAGCCTACCCGCATAACGACTGTAATTATATCATTTCCCTTTTGGAATACATACCATATACTTCAATAAAATAACTTCTTTTTGTATTTTCATAATATTTTAATGTTTTTGGAAATTTTGATTATTTACTCATGGTTAATCATGCCAATTGATTAGACTAAGAATTCAAACCGACTAGGGTCAAATGCCTTAGTGAACAAATCAGCTAACTGATTGTCCGTGTGAACCTGAATCAACTTGATTAACCCCTTTTCAGCACAGTCTCTCAAAAAGTGATATCTAATTTCAATGTGTTTGGTTTTTGAGTGTTGAACAGGATTATTTGTAATAAACATAGTTGCTGTGTTGTCAATGTGAATTGGTGTGTGCAAGAAGTTAAAACCATAATCAAAGATCTGGTTTTGAATCCAGAGAACTTGAGAGCAACATGCTGATGCTGCTATGTACTCAGCTTCTGCTGTTGAAACAGATACTTTTGTCTGCTTCTTGCACTGCCAGGAGACCAGTCTGGGACCAAGAAATTGACAACCTCCAAAAGTGGACTTCCTATTGAAGTTGCATCCCCCATAGTCACTGTCTGTGTATGCATAGAGATTGAAGTCTCCTTCATTTGGATACCATAATCTAAGTGCAGGCTTGCCCTTGATATATTTGAATATCCTCTTTACTGCATTCACATGAGATTCCTTGGGATCTGCCTGATATCTAGCAAAAACACATACACCAAATATAATGTCAGGTCTACATACTGTAAGATACATAAGTGACCCTATCATTGATCGATAGAGAGTCTGATCCACTGATTTGCCATCTGAGTCTGGACCAATCTTCACTCTAGTATCCACAGGAGTTCTGATAGACTGACAGTCTGCAAAATGAAACTTCTTTAACATTGATTCCACATATTTTGATTGATTAATGAAGATTCCATCTGCTGTCTATTGTACTTGCAATCCTAAGAAGAAAGTGAGTTCTCCCATAGCACTCATCTGGAACTTGGAGTGCATGAGATTTTCAAAATCTTTACAGAGTTGCTTGTTTGTTGAGCCAAAAATGATATCATCCACATAGATCTGGACTAATAATAGTTCATGACCTTTCTTCTCTCTAAATAAAGTCTGATCAATCTTTCCTCTTTCATATCCATGATCAAGAAGGAAAGATGATAGAGTCTCATACCACTTTCGAGGGGCTTGATGTAATCCATACAAAGCTTTGACCAACTTGTACACCCTGTGAGGGAAGTCTGGGTCCTTAAAACCTGGTGGTTGACTCACATAGACTTCTTCTGAGATTTTGCCATAAAGAAAGGCATACTTTACATCGATTTGATAAACAGTGAATTTCATAGATGCAGAGTAAGCAAGAAAGAGTCTTATGGCTTCCAATCTTGTAACAGGAGTAAACACTTCACCATAGTCTATTCCTTCTTCCTGAGTGTAGCCCTGAACAATTAATCTTGCCTTGTTTCTGATGACAACGCCCCTGTCATCAGTCTTGTTTCTATACAGCCATCTGGTACCGATAGGGTATTGTCCTTTCGGGAAGTTCTACTAGTTGCCATACCTTTTGTTTCTTGAACTAGAGCAATTCTTCCTACATTGCCTCAATCCAGCTGTTGTCTTGAAGAGCCTCTTTAATATTCTTAGGTATTGTTTGACACAGAAAGCAAGAAAACAAATAGATGTTTGCAATACTTGACTTGCTTCTGGTCACCAACTCATCTAGATCACCAATGATGTTTGACACTGGATGATTCTTATGTATCCTTGTGGTTGGAATCAATTCACCAGCAATGGATACATCAAGATTGGAGACAATCAGTTCATCTTGGCGAGAGGCATCTTCAGGTTGTGATGTAGGTGAATGGTGAAAGTAATCAAATGCTTCATCAGTTTCAGCAGCACTTTGAAGACTTTCATCATTTGCATTTCCTTCAGTTTCAACTGGTACAGATGTTGATTTTGGATTTCTGACTTCAGTGGATGGTTCGGCTGAAGGAGTGGGCATTGAACTAGGACCAGCCTCAGTGGAAACACTTTGATATTGTGCAGCTTGTCTGACAAGATCAGCTTGTAATAGAACTTATTCATCAATCTAATCAGTAGAAGAAGGAGGAATCATAGGAAAGTCATTTCTTCTCTCTACTATTCTAGAAGATTCAGCCGATTGTAAGTTACCTGCATTTGACAAGTGGAACTGATCAAAAGATCTAGTAAATGAGTCAATATCAAACAACCAATTAGGACCATTTATTGACTTTGGAAAGGAATGCTCATTGAATTGAACATTGGTTGATACATCAATAATGTTTAATCTAGGATTAAACACTCTAAAAGCCTTTGAGACTGAGAAATAACCTACAAAGAATCCCTCATCAGACTTAGGAGCAAACATTCCTAAATGGTATCGGGTGTTTAATATTGAGGCAGGACATCCAAATGACTTCAAAAATACAATAAATGGTTTTCTTTGAAAAAGAAGTTCATATGGTGTTTTGTTGCTTTCTTTGATTATCAAAGTTCGATTATGCACAAAGCACGATTTGTTGACAGCTTCTGCCCAAAAGGTAATTGGTAGTTTGGCATCGGCTAGCATTGTTCGTGCTGCTTCAATCAGTGTTCTATTTCTTCTTTCAGCTACCCCATTTTGTTGAGGAGTCCTAGATGCACTGAATTGACAAGCAATGCCTTTTAGTGTGCAAAATGAACTTAGATCTTCATTTTTGAATCCTGTCCCATTATCACTTCTGATTGATTTTACCTTTAGATCAAGTTCATTTTCAATTTTTATGATAAAATCTTTTATTATTTGGGACGCTTCGTTTTTATGAAGTAGAAAGAAGACCTATGTGAATCGTGAAAAGTGTAAGGCCCCGTTCTAGGGAATCCCACCGTTGGTCAATCACAACCTCATTTAATTAAGATTTATTAAGTAAGTAAAACATTGCAGCGGAATAATTCATCAAAATCATTTCATGCTTTAATAAATACATTTGCCAAGTAATACTTCATCGTTTAAAGGATTACAAAATGTCACTTAGTTGTATTACAAAACAACATCATTATTATTGCATGATATGGATGCCAGTCTTGCCCACTAAGTAGCTTCACCCTCATGCCATCCTCAGCAACAAACTACCTGCCAACTGAAAATGCATAAAAAGTCAGCGTTGCTGAGTGAGTTCTAGTTTTATATAATAAAATACTTTACCTTTAGTAAAAACCTATCCTTTACTTTCGTTCGTGATCACAGGACATACATACATGTTGATAATATCATTATTATCTTTTAACATTCTTTTCATTCATTTCGTACTTTCATCATTATCTTTCACTTTCATCTAGACCAATGTCATATGCTATACCCCAAATATTGTGCACGAAGCTGGTACTGGGACAAAGTCTATAAATAGACCCCTAACATTGTGCACGAAGCTGTCTCCAGTACCGAGGCAAGCGACAAGGGTCACGTTTCATACATATTGGTCAATCATAAGATTGACCCCTGTGTGCATCCTCATGGGTTAGCTAAACCGCACACAGTTGAGCTAACAACCCCTAAATGAGTTATGAATCTCCTTTCAGTTGCTTGCAAGACTTTACATTCTTTCATTAGGTTCCACTTCGTTAATAATGTCTTTCACTTTCATTATATAATACTTTACGTACAAGAGTATTAACACACCACGTAAGGTCATGTAATAATACGTAATAAGGAACATAAATAACAGTCCACAACATCCATAACATGAACAACATAACCCACTAAAACATTCCAGAGCTTAATCATTAATTTCCATTTTTCCCAAAATTTCAGAAAAATTCTAAGTCAACTTAGGAGCATGAGCACTATATAGGCGCACGGGCACTATGCAGGTGCACGGACAGTTGGGCGCATGGGAACACTTGGGCGCATGCACTAAGGAGAAACCAAGTCTTCCATGCATGCACTAAGGAACAAAGATGAACTAGCTTTGGAAGTCTTACACTCTCAAATGTGTCTAAGTGTAAGATCTTCCGAAGCTAACAGTTTAGAAGAAGTTACTTTGGAAGTTTCACACTCAAACAAAAAAAATATATTCTAAGTGTGAAATGTTTCGAAGCCAAAGACCAGCATCTTCTGAAGCCAAAGATGAAATCTTCCGAAGCTTTAGAGACAAAGTCTTTCGAAGCTGTGAAGACTGATTTCTTCAGAGGACAGAGAAATATGCTTTCTCTGAATCAACTTTTGATAAAGCTGACACACTTTCCGCTGCCTGCTCTGGTGGTTCACCTACTTTACACAAGTTGGTGAAACTTCCATGCTTTATTAAAAAGTAGGAATGGTCTTTGTCTGTAACTTACCTTACTTGTTCCTGTAGACTTTTTGTATTAGGAAAAGTCAGTGAGCTATGGCATGTCATAGTCACTAGTCAAAGGCAATCTGCCTTTTGACTTTAGATTGATCTTGTTGTCTAGATTAGTCAAATGCCAACTGTCTTTACATGTAAGTGACGGTTGTAGTTTGTAGTATAAAAGTGTCTCAGGTCCTTGTATTTTCTTCATGCTTTGTAACACTTGTAAAAGAACTTGAGATCAATATACAACATCCATGAAAACCAATCTTGTGTTCTTGTGTTGTTCTTAGTTTGTCTCTTTAATTTACTTGTGTTCTTAGTATCATCTGTTTTAAGTTACCAGTTTCCTATTTGAATTGTTAAGTGATCTAAGATCTCTCCTTAGTGTGAAACTAAGTGTTAAGCACCCTTACCCAGTCCTGCAACTATACAGGCACATGAGTACTATGCAGGCGCATGGATACTTGGGCGCATGGGAAAACATAGGTGCATGAGCAAACACATAGGCGTATGGGCAAAAAAACTTAAGCGCATGGGAACTATGTAGGCGCACGAGTACTATGCAGGCGCATGGGAACTTGGGCGCATAGGAAACTTAGGCTCATGAGCAGTTTTGGGCGCATGGGCACTATGCCAGTTCTAACTTACACTAATTTCAGTTCCCGATCATCATCTTAACATACCATAGCCTAAATCTAGCATACTAAGCACATAAAACATACAACCACATAATTCGATCAAACATTCATAAACACACATACCCACATAAAACAGGGGAACACATTTGGTTTTAACATACTGGAATTTGCAAAAAACAATAATTTACATGCATTTCAGCCCCAAAACAAGTTTTAAACAGAAAATCCGGGGATCTAGAACTCACCTACAGCAGCCTTTGAGTAAATCTCCTCCAAACTCGAGAACACTTGGAGTTCAAACACCTAAACACACCAAAAACCCCAACCGAACGCAGAAAAACACATAATACTCGGTCTACAAGCTGAAAATTCAGCTGCAACCGAACAAACACACAAAAACTTACCTTCTAGATGATCTTCTTCTCCCTCTCTAGAAAACCCTATGGAAATTCTTTGTTCTTTTACTTTTGCAGCCGAGGCAGTTGGTGAGTATGAAGAGTAGGCGCACGAGTACTATGCAGGCGCATAGGAACTTGGGCGCATAGGAAACTTAGGCTCATGAGCAGTTTTGGGCGCATAGGCACTATGCCAGTTCTAACTTACACTAATTTCAGTTCCCGATCGTCATCGTAACATATCCTTAGCCCAAATCTATCATACTAAGCACATAAACAAGCATACAACCACATAATTCGATCAAACATTCATAAACACACATACCCACATAAAACAGGGGAACACATTCGGTTTTTGCATACTGGAATTTGCAAAAAACAATAATTTACATGCATTTCAGCCCCAAAAAGTTTAAAACAGAAAATCCGGGGATCTAGAACTCACCTACAGCAGCCTTTGAGTAAAACTCCTCCAAACTAGAGAGCACTTGGAGTTCAAACACCTAAACACACCAAAACACCCAACCAAACGTAGAAAAACACATAATACTCGGTCTACAAGCTGAAAATTCAGCTGAAACCGAACAAAACACACAAAAACTTACCTTCTAGACGATCTTCTTCTCCCTCTCTAGAAAACCCTATGGAAATTCTTTGTTTTTTTTGCTTTTGTAGCCGAGGCAGTTGGTGAGCATGAAGAGTGGGCGGCCATGCCCACTTTTTAAAAATAATAAAAATAAAGTTTGCCTCTTGACAACTTTAACCCCTCAACTTGGCTTATTTCACCTTTCTTTCTTTATACTTCTCTTTTTTCTTTTCTTTTCTTTCTTCTTTTTTTTAAATATCCGGGTGGTACAAGTCCACCCCCCTTATATAGGTTTCGTCCCCGAAACCTATCACCCCTCGAACAGTTGGGGATAATGCTGTTTCATCTCTTCCTGGGTCTCCCACGTAGACTCGGATCCCTTCCTGTGCCTCCACTGTACTCTTACCAGTGGAACCACTTTATTCCGCAGCCTCTTCTCTTTTCTGTCAATGATGGCCACCTGTTGCTCCACGTAATTAAGCCGTTCATCTACCTCAACATCCTCCTGTGGCACAATAATATCTTCATCAGCTAGGCATTTTCTCAGATAAGATACATGGAATTTTGGATGAATCCCACTTAACTCATCGGGTAGCTCCAACCTGTAGGCCACCTCTCCTACTCGAGCAATGATTCGGAAAGGTCCTATATACCTCGGGATCACCTTACCCTGCTTTCTGAACCAAATGATCCCCTTCCAAGGTGAAACCTTCAGCATAACTTTATCACCCACCTTGAATTCAATCGGTCTACACCTCTTGTCAGCATAAGACTTTTGCCTATCTTTTGCCACCTTCATAAACGCCTTGATCTTCTCCAATTTTTAAGTCATAGCCTCGATCACTTCAATGCTCCCCAAATCCTTCTGTCTAATATCACCCAAACATAGCATCTCATATGGTGGCATACCATTGCTGGCATGATAACTGTTGTTGTATGAGAATTCAGCTAACGGTAAGTGTTCGTCCCAACTTCCTCCAAAATCAATAACACATGCTCGGAGCATATCCTCAAGCGTCTGTATGGTTCTCTCTGACTAACCATCCATATAAGGATGATAAGCCGTATTGATGTGTAGCCTTGTCCTGATCGTGTTGTGGAATCTCTACCAAAACTTAGATGTAAACTGAGTGTCACGGTCTGACACTATAGACACCGGTGCACCATGACGAGTCACAATCTCCTTAATGAACAGATCTTCCAACCTCTCAGATGAATACGTCTCATGGATTGGCAAGAAATGAGCACTCTTCGTCAGACGGTCTACTATCACCCATATGGCATCATACCCTCTTGCCATACGTGGTAACTTCATAATGAAGTCCATGGTGATGTCCTCCTATTTCCACTCGGGTATATCCAAAGGTTGGATTTTCTCATATGGTTTTTGATGCTCAGTCTTCACTTGCAAGCAAGTAAGGCACTTGCTTACATACTCTGCTACATCGCTTCATACCCGGCCACCGGTAATCTTTCTTTATATCATGATACATCTTTGTAGCACCGGGATGAATGGAGTATCGATTCTTATGAGCTTCATCCATGATTTTCCCCTGTAGGTCTCCATAACGAGGGATCCACATCCACCGCAAGCGGGTTCTAACTCCAAGAGTGTTCTCACCCAACTCCGAGACTAGACCTCTCATCCTTTCGAAGTTAAGGCGCTCTTCTTTCAATGCCTCATCTTGGAACTCCTTGACCAGTGTCATCACATCGAAGGTCATCACCAACTGGTAAGCTTTCACCCGGATTGGCTGGGGTCTCTCCTTGTGGTTAAGGGCATCCACCACTACGTTGGCCTTGCCCGGATGGTAGTGGATCTCACAATCATAATCCTTGATCAACTCTAACCACCTCCTCTACCTCATATTGAGATCCTTTTGCTCAAAGAAATACTTTAAGCTCTTGTGGTCAGTGAAGATAGTGCACTTCGTCCCGTACAAGTAGTGCCTCCAAATATTCAATTCAAAGACCACCGTCGCTAGCTCCAAGTCGTGAGTAGGGTAATTAGCCTTATGGATTTTCAACTGTCGGAACACATAGGCTATAACCCTTCCCCGTTGCATCAGCACGCAACCCAATTCTAAATAAGAAGCATCTGAATAGACCACCAAGTCTTCATTCCCAGGTAACATCAAGACTGGAGCTTGAGTCAATTTTGTCTTTAACTCCTCAAAATCATTCTTCTGTTCCAGACCCCATACAAACTTCACATCCTTGCGAGTCAACTTGGTCAATGGTGAGGCTATCTTCGAAAAGTCTTGAATGAATATCCTATAATAGCCCGCCAAACCCAAGAAACTGCGGATCTCGGATGGCATCTTTGGAGTCTTCCATTGCATCACCACCTCCACCTTTGCCGGGTCTACCATGATCCCTTCGGAATTTACCACATGACCCAAAAACTAAACCTCGCGCAACCAGCAAGCTTACTTGGAGAACTTAGCTTATAGCTTCTCTATTCTAAGTGTCTCCAATACCTCACGAATATGACCAGCATGCTCTTCTTCGCTCTTTGAATAAATTAGATATCATCAATAACACAATAAATGATTTATCTAACATCGGCCGACACACCCGGTTCATCAAATCCATAAAGGCAGCTGGCACGTTAGTTAGACCAAAAGACATAACAAGAAACTCGTAGTGTCCGTAACGCGTGCGAAAAGCTGTTTTAGGGATATCCTGCTCCTTTACCTTCAACTGATGGTAACCAGATCGAAGATCTATCCTCGAGAACTATCTGGCACCTTGGTGCTGATCAATAAGTCATCAATCCTTGGTAACAGATACCGGTTCTTCACGATCAACTTTTTTAACTCATAGTAGTCGAGGCACGTCCTCATACTACCGTCCTTCTTCTTTACAAACAGGACCGAAGCACCCCAGGGAGAGATACTCGGTCGAATGAACCCTTTGTACAACAACTCTTGCAACTGAACCATCAGTTCCTTCATCTCAGATGAAGTCAATCGGTACGGTGCCTTGGCAATAGGTTGAGCACCAAGTATCAAGTCGATCTGGAACTCGATCTCGCAGTCCGATATTACACCTGGTAAATCTTTTGGGAACACGTCTGGAAAGTCACACACAACTGATACCTTAGACAATTGTGGTACTAACGCGTCCACATCCTTCACGTAAGCCAGGTAGGCACTACATCCACGTTTCATTCCCTTCTCTGCCACCACCATCGAAATCACCTTCTGAACCGTAGTAACTCGATCACCATAGATCGTCACCTAACTCCCATCAGGCACAGTCAATCGGATCATTTTCTTGCGACACATAATATTTGCCTCATAGGCTGCTAACCAAACCATTCCTAGAACCACATCGAATCCGCCTAGGGGCATCACAAATAATTTAGCAGAGAACCTATGGCCTTCCAACTCTATGTCATAATTTTCTATCAGATCAGAAATCCTGGTAGACTTACCAATAGAAGTTTCTGCATCGAAGGGCTCATCAATCTTTCTACTCCTAACAGGAAACTTAGCACAGAAGGCAGCATAATTAAAACTCTTACTAGCACCAGAATCAAATAGGACAGAGGCACAAGTTTGGTTTACTAGGAACATACCTGACACGACATCGGGGTCTACCCTAGTCTCCTCCCGAGTCATTGTGAATGCTCTGGCTTTTGCTCTCTGCCCATCCTTCTAGGTCCCCTTCTTTGCCCCAGAACTTTCAGCCCTCGGCTTCCTGCAATCTCTACTCGTATGCCCAGCCTCGCCATAATTGTAGCACCTCGTCACCCCACAATCCCTTGCCATATGACTAGGCTTCCCACACTTGAAGTAGAGATTTGATCCCCACTTGCATTCCCCCCGCATGCTTCTTCCCACACCTATTACATATCCTTGACCCAATACCTGCCATCAGCACCCTCCTGTCATCCATTCTTGCCTTTTTGCTTTTGGGGGTGAAACCACCACTGCCAAATCTTTTCCCTTCCAATTTCTGTCACCATTACCTTTCTTATTCACCTCCACTACCACCACCTCTTCTCTCTCATCATTAACCTCCCTGCTAGATCAACCACCAACCTAAACGTGCTTGGTCGGGTGGCGATCATGTGCCTATGGATATTCGTCGGCAAACCCTGGATATACCTCTTGATCTTCCTTGACACCGGCGTCACCTGATCTGGCACCAGCCTTGCCATCTCATTGAACTTAGTCGTGTATTGCTGGTGTGTCATGGTTCCTGCCTCCAGCTGTAAAACTCTCTCTCAATCTTGTCAAGCTCCCTATGGGGACAAAATTCCTCAATCACCAACTTCTTCAACTCACTCCACCTCATCCTCCCAATCGCCCTGCTACCCTCGGCCTGGACAATGTTGTCCCACCAGCATAAGGCCGAGTCCACAAATGAGTGGGTAGCAAACTTCACCTTCTGATCCTCTCGGCACTCACTGATATCGAGAACTGCCTCCATCTCCCTCACCCATCGATGAGCAGTAGCACATTACCACTCCCATTAAAAGTTGGGGGCTTGCATCTCTGGAATGCCCCATAACTACACCCCTTAACGGTTTCATGGATCGCTTCCTCTTCCTCTTCGTGACTGGAGACAACCATCTCAGTTTCTGGTGGCTCCCCTTCACCTGAGCCTCTCCCAACGGTCCTCCTCCTCTCCTCCTTCTCTTTCTTTTCATCCTCCCTCACAGCACGAATAACCTTGGTCACCACAGACGACAGGATTGTCTGCATGACCTGATGAACTTCCTCCACAACTGCCTCCTTCACAGAGTCTCTCAAATTAGCACTCTCATCACCGCCTTCCTTGTGATGAAGCTCGGGCACTGCAGGAGCCATCTCAGCAGCCTTAGCCTTGTTCCCAATGACACGTGGCCTAGCACCACTACCACCCCGCACACCTCCTTGAGAATCCTTCGAAGATCTACCACCCGCCATCCTCTAAACACTATAAGATACAACACCAACCTGGTCATTCAGGGTAATAGCTCAGATTATGTCAAGTAAAGTAAGTCCCTAATTATAGTGGCCAATTGTGATTAGCCACTTAGTTTACTCTTCATCCCCCAAGCATTTTCTATCCTGACTACATCAGTATCCAAATCTACTAAAGCACATAAATCAAATAGCACATGCACATAATACCGATTAACCTTAAGAAAGTAAATTACCTGATGGCACGTAGCTACTAGGGCTGGCATCCCTCCACTCGGTCCCATTCTCAGTTTAAGTTTAGGTTTAGAAAATATTTACCCATTTCTCTTAAACTTTGGCTCTGATACCAACTTGTAAGGCCCCGTTCTGGGGAACCCCACAGTTGGTCAATCACAAAGATTGACCCCTGTGTGCATCCTCATGGGTTAGCTAAACTGCACACAGTTGAGCTAACAACCCCTCAATGAGTTGTGAACCTCCTTTCAGTTGCTTGCAAGACTTTACATTCTTTCATTAGGTTCCACTTTGTTAATAATGTCTTTCACTTTCATTATATAATACTTTACGTACAAGAATATTAACACACCACGTAAAGTCATGTAATAATACGTAATAAGGAACATAAATAATAGACCACAACATGCATAACATGAACAACATAACCCACCAAAACATTCCAGAGCTTACTCATTAATTTCCATCTTTCCCAAAATTTCAAAAAAATTCTAAGTCAACTTAGGCGCATGAGCACTATGTTGGCGCACGGGCACTATACAGCACACGGACATTTGGGCGCATGGGAACACTTGGGCACATGGGAAAAAACTTAGACGGATGAGAAAAACTTAGGCGCATGTGTACTATGCAGGCGCATGAGTACTATGTAGGCGCATGGATACTTGGTCGCATGGGAATACTTAGACGCATGAGCAAACACTTAGGCGTATGGGCAAAAAAACTTAGGCGCATGGGAACTATGTAGGCGCACAAGAACTATGCAGGTGCATGGGAACTTGGGCGCATGGGAAACTTAGGCGCATGAGCAGTTTTAGGCGCATGGGCACTATGCCAGTTCTAACTTACACTAATTTCAGTTCCTGATCATCATCCTAACATATCCTTAGCCTAAATATAGCATACTATGCATATAAAACAAGCATACACCACATAATTCGGTCAAACATTCACAAACACACATACCCACATAAAACAGGGGAACACATTTGGTTTTAACATACTGGAATTTGCAAAAAAACAATAATTTACATGCATTTTAGCCCCAAAACAAGTTTAAAATAGAAAAACCGGGATTTAGAACTCACCTACAGCAGCCTTCGAGTAATACTCCTCCAAACTCGAGAGCACTTGGAGTTCAAACACCTAAACACACCAAAAACACCCAACCGAACGTAGAAAAACACATAAGACTCGATCCACAAGCTGAAAATTTAGCTGAAACCGAACAAAACACACAAAAACTTACCTTCTAGATGATATTCTTCTCCTTCTCTCTAAAAAACCACGATGGAAACTCTCTGTTCTTTTACTTTTGCAGCCGAGGCAGTTGGTGAGCATGAAGAGTGGGCGGCCATGCCCACTTTTTAAACATAATAATAATAAAGTTTGTCTCTTGCACAACTTTAACCTTCAACTTGGGTTATTTCACCTTTCTTTCTTTATACTTCTTTTTTTTCTTTTTTTTTCTTTCTTCTTTTTTTTAAATATTCGGGTGTTACAAAAAGTCATCTATGATCACCAAACAATAATGCTTCTTTCCAATACACATGACATGAGTTAGACCAAAGAGATCCATATAAAGTAACTTCAATGGAGAATTGTTTGTGTTCACCAGCTTTGGGTTATGGGAGGACTTATGTTGTTTTCCTTTGAGACATGTAGAACAGTGGTAAACAAAATGAAATTCTTTTTGAGGTAAACCAAGAACATGATTTCCTTTGACCAATCTATGCATGTTTTTGAAATTCATGTGTCCCAAACATCTATACCAAGCTGTGACTCATCAAAAGATGCTTTAGACAAAAGACATGTTTCTTCTGAAGGATGAGCAGAATTAAGGTTCAAGACATAGGTTTATTCTTTCTTGGAGTCATCAAGACAACCCATTCTTCAAGAATTTGAAATCATGGTTTCAGAATGTAGCAATGAGTATCGGTGAAGTGACTGGAATATTTCTAGTCACAGATCTGAGACACGCTGAGAAGATTAAAGTTAAGTTGCTCACAGTAGTTCACTTTGTCAAAAATCAATAGTCCATTCGTCACAGATCCTTCCCCGGTAATTCTACCACCTTGTGAATCTCCACCAAATGCCATAGTAGTTCCTTGAATATGCTTGAAGTCATGAAGGAGGGAATTGTCTCCAGTCATGTGTCGAGAGCATCCACTGTCCACATAACATAAGCTGTTGGACCTGTATGGATGACCCTACAAGCATAAAAGAACTAGTTAGAATCTAGAACCCAAGCCATGATGGTCTTGGGTTGTCCAGTTCTATCCATTACAGTAACCTCTTGATACTTTCCTCTTGGTTGTGGTTTAGAAGAAGAGGCTTTGAAGATTTTCTATGGAGTTCTTTTTGGTTTGATTTCATCAATTTCAACTGAGCTGTCAGAAGAGTATTCAAATCTTTGATCCCGGTTTTTATGTAAATTGGGAACGTTTTTGTTTTTCAGAAATCCATTTAGTTTTATATCTTGAATGAGAACACAGTGATTGTTTCATGTGTGGTGGACTTGTACTTTTGACCTTGTCAGATGAAATTGGTGAAATAGGCTTGTTTTGAGGAATTCTCAAGCCTTTTTGCTTAAAGAAACAATCATATGTATTGTGATTTGTCATATCACATACAAAACAATACTTGTTGAAATAATAGTTTTTTGTTGAGTGATTGTTCATATCACAGATGGAGCAATATTGATTAAAATAACACTTATCTGTATTGTGATTAAGCATGTCACAAATGCCACAATACATTTGTTTGTCCTTTGATTTTGAAATTGATTCTTCATTTGACTTGGCAGATTTTAGATTACCCTCAAATTTGGTTTTCCAAAGAAGTAACTTCAGTTTTCTTGGTGCAGTAGATTGTTTCACAATTCTGCTTTACATGATTTTTGGAGACTGATTTTGCCTTTTTTTTTGCCTTTAACTCCCTTTCAAATTGGTCCACATGCTTTTTATTGAAAATATCAAAACCGACCCCTTGTTTGTTTTTAGATGATGATGGTGAATTAGTTTTTACTTTTGATTTTTGAATCAAGGAGGATTTCCCTTTGGATGATGAAGAAGCTGTAGCTTTGTCTTTGAATATATGTGAAACCTCTTCTGATTTGCTTGAAATTTTAGAGATTTGATCTCACTATCAGATCTGCTTTCAGTAGAAGATTTATTCACCATTCTTTTCCACCTTGAGATTTTCAGGAATGAATTTCACAAATGGCATAATAGCTTTGACTAGCCTTTTAGGTTTCTTGACAACTACAGGTTTGTAAAAGCACTCTTTGATTTTGATTGGGTGACCTAATTTGATTTTATCCTCATTGGTTTCAATGTAAAAACTTGGCTTGTTTTGAGGATTTGTTATTTGTGAAATCATTGTTTTGGTTTTAATAACTTTAGGTTCAATTGAATCAGATTGTGTGAGTGACTCAGGCATAACCATATAGTTGCAATTATATGGAGGAGGATAAGAGTTATATCCTATCCTGGTCATATCCTTTGGCTCTTTTTGTGAATCGAGTAACTCTTGCAGCTTGGTAGAAGAAAATTGAAACTTTTCAAGTTTCACTTCATTAGCTGATTGCTCAGCTTTTGTTTTTGTTAACAATTCAGTTAACCTCTCATTCTCAGCTGCAAGAGTGTACTTTTCACCATGGAGTTTTTCCATATCTGAAAGAAGGGATTTGATTTTGATTTCAAATCTTTTCATTTCTTGTTTTAACATTTCAGTTTTGACCTTTTCTTATTTGATTTTAATGGCCAACTTGTGATTATGCTCTCTATATCCCTGTACTTCTTGAATACATTTATCAGAAAAGAGATTAGATTTTACCTTAGATGGCATTGGAGTTGGGCCATCTTTGATGTGAGCCATGAGAGCATGATTCTAAAATTGAGGTTATACTTCATTTGCATACAGACTCCTATCACACACTCCATCTTGTCTGATGACAAGTGCATTAAAGGTTGGTTGGCTAGTTCCTTGAGCTTGATGAGTCAATTGAGGTAATCTTTGATGAATTTGCTGTTGCTGATTTTGATGCTGAAACTGGGGTTGATTACTTGACTAAAAGCTTGAATTTGATTGAGATGATGACTAACCATGTGAGGTTCTTTGATTGTTGTTGTTGCTTCTTCTAGGAGCATTACATTACCGAGAGAAATGGCAGTCATTCCACAGTTAAAACACTTTACTTTAGATTTGTCATATCCAAACTTTGTGTTTTCATTCAAACTTAGTTTCCTCCCTTTTTAGAAGAATTTCTTGGCTCTCATTGCAATCATTGCCATCTGCCATTGCAAGTCCATTTCTTCAACATCATCAAGATCCATTTCTTCAGATCTTCCTGAATTAGATGAGCTGAAGTGAGTCTATCCCTAAGATATGCTTCAAAACTTGCAACAAAGTCACTGTAAGTTGCCTTTTGCTCTTCAGATCTTTGATCACTGGGTATGCTAGTGGGTGTTGCTGTAGGTTGAGTAGAAGATGATGATTATGTTGTTGTGGAACAGCACAAAAGTCAGTAGTTGTTGCCTGATCTGTTGAGGAGAGAAAATCATCTTCTTCAGTCATAAAAGCATTCTCAACAGAATGAGTTTCAGATGGAAACGTGTATGCTTCAATGACTTGAGGTCCTCTTAGATTTCTGCTTCTTTCATCTAACTCAAGAGCTTCAATCTTAGCAATCATGATGTCTAAGCTAGTACCTTCCAAGTCAAGAGTGTTCTTCAACATAGTAACATTCTGTTTCCAGCTTTCAGGGAGGCTGTGCAGCATCTTCTTGTTCATTCCTTTTTCTTTGTAAGTAACCCCTATGTTCTCAAGATCATTCACCAGTTATACAAACTGATGCATCTGCTTAGAGATTGACTATCCTTTGGTATGGTGAAAGGTTTCATATTGGTTCACTAGTTTATCTTTATTAATCTCCGTCACCTCACTGCTTCCTTCACATATAATTTGCAGTGCATCCCAAACACCTTTGGCTGTTCCATACTTTTCCAGCCTTTTGAGGACATCCATTTTCAAAGCCTGTGTTAGAATGGAGTAGGCTTTGAGGTCTATCTTGATTTTCTTATATTCCTCATCATCAAGATTTAGATTTGGATCCTCAACGGGAATTCTAGCAATCTTATACTGAGCAGCTTGATCATCATTGAGAGACACAGGAATGTAGGGTCCTTTGCAAATGGAAATCCAGTAGTCGGGATCCACACCTGTAATGTAGTTTCTAAACCTGATTTTCCACTTCTTAAACTCATATTTGTGTTTAAGCATTGGAGGTTTAGATGCATGACCAAGTTCAAAAAAGTTAGTAGAATCCATTTTTGATTAACTGATTTTAGATGGTTTGAATAATGATTAAGTTGATTTTATGTCCGGAATATTCAAACAGTCCAACATCTAGGTATTCTTGTTATGATGAATAGTTCTCAGAAAAGATGCTTTTAGGTTGATTTGCAGACAAGATTTTGATTTTTTGAGGTTTTAGTCTGATATTGTTTGAGAATCAATCGGTCGAGCAGTCTTCTTATGTTGTCGGTCAGAAGCACAACACTGGTTGATGATGTTTCATATAATTTCAGTATGTCATTTATTAGAAGTGTAACACTTGCTAATAAATAACTCAATCACCAGTTCAATCAGATCTGCATTGATTTTGAGACGAATTCAAGAGCCAAGGCTCTGATACCAATTAACTGGGTCCGAGAAGTGAATCTAAGTTGAAGTGACTCAACTTATGATCGAATATGATGATTGAGTCAGTGATTAAGTCGCGGAAATACTAAATCACAGAACATTAATTACTGAAAGAATACTAATAAATGCTTTGTATATTGATGAGAGTGAACAAGATACAAAGTGTGCTTGGGTTGCTTGTATGATACTGGTGAAACTTTTAATATTGTTATCCACCTACAAATTAGGTTATACTAATCTATTTATAGGCAGATACATTGCCTGTACAAAATGACTAAACTACCCTGACGAATAAACTACCCTGACAACTATACATCAGAATACTAGTCTAAGTACAAAATATCATCAGCATTTGTAAGTGTTCATCCGCATTAGTTAATGCGGATGAGAAGTCTTCATCAGCATTTCTTCTATTTGTCTTTAGCATTGACTGGGTCATCCGCATTAGTTAATGCGGATGAACAAATACTTGGCCGCATTTGTGTTCCTTGTCCGCATTAGTAAATGCGGATGAACAAATACTTGATCGAATTGTTCATTGGTCTTCCGCATTTACTAATGCAGATAACCAACACTTGGTCTTTTTCTTCTATATCTTCAGTTGCACTTCTTCATGATCTTCCACCCGTATTTCTTCTTGGACTTGGAGGGATTTCCAACCAGAACAACCTTCAACCACTTCTTGAATTGGCATGTATGATCCTTTCAGGGTCTAACAGATAATGTCATCTACATATACTTGACCTAGCATTAAGTCATTCCCTGTTTCTTTGATGAAGAGAGTTCCATCTATAGTACCCCTCTTGTAGCCATGTTGATAGAGATACTGAGATAGTGTCTCATACCACTTTCTTGGAGCTTGGTGTAGCCTATAAAGAACTCTATCAAGCTTGTAGACATAATCAAGATGATCTGGGTCTGCAAAGCCAGGTGGTTGTCTGACATACACCTCTTCATCAATCACCCCATATAGAAAACCACACTTGACATCAAGTTGGTAGACCTTGAAATCCTTGGATGCAGCAAAAGCCAGGAATATTCTTACAGCTTCAAGTCTTGCCACAGGAGCAAAAACATCTATGTAGTCGATTCCCTCTTCTTGTGTGTATCCTTGAACAACTAGTTTGGCCTTGTTCTTGATAACAAGTCCTTTATCATGCTTCTTGTTTCTAAAAACCCACTTGGTTCCTATGGTAGTCTTCCCTTGAGGAAGTGGACAAAGGTTCCAAACCTTTTGTCTTTTGAATTAAAGCAGCTCCTCTTGCATTTCTTCAACCCAACTTCCATCCTTCAAAGCCTCATCCACTTTCTTAGGCTCTATCTGGGACAAGAAGCAAGAGTATAGACAAACATTTTTGTCATGGGTTTGTCCTCATGTTCTCACCCCTGTATCAACATTTCTAATGATGTTTGTGGTGGGGTGCGACTTGTGGATCGTGAGTTGAGGGATCACAGCAACTTGATTGGAAAGGTAAATTTGAGAAATTCAGATCTAGCAATGGAGTATCACCCACCACATCAGCAAACTTATCAAGAGAGGCTTGATCCAATGAGTGTGTGACATCATTTATGTTGTCTTCTATGGAGTGGTTATCAGTGTCAAAAAATTCTTGATCACTGTCACCACTTCCATATCAGCAACCTTCACCTGAGTTTTGAACCTCTGAGCTGGAATTTGTAGGCATCTCAGATGTATCAGCTGAATTTGTCATGTTTTTGCTGATAGGATCTTCACTTGCAGGGTTAGTTACCACTGGAGCTGAAGTAGTATTCTTGCTTGGTCTTCTCAGCTCAAATCTTGGGTCAGGATCTCCTGTTGATAAGTTACCTGTAGTTCCTGAAACATTCTCACAAGATTTGTTAAAACAGTTGGTAACTAAATCAAGATCAAATAGCCAATCAGGACCAAAACCTTTCACACCGGGAGTATGCTCATCGAAGGTCATATTGGTGACTCATCAACTACTCTAGTTCTGAGATTGTATACTCTATAAGCCTTAGCTTGGGAAGAGTATCCAATAAAGTGTCCATCATCTGATTTCTCATCAAATTTGGCTACTTGATCTTTGGTATTCAAGATGGTGCAAGGACATCCAAATGACTTGAGGAAACCAATAAATGGTCTCCTTTTGTGCCATAACTCATAAGGAGTCTTACCATGAGTCTTAACTACCAAAACTCTATTCTGCACATAGCAGGTTATGTTGACTGCCTCTACCTAAAAGGTGATGGGTAGTTTAGTGTCAGACAACATGGTTCTTGCAGCCTCAATAAGTGTTCTGTTTCTCCTCTCAGCAACACCATTTTGTTAAGGAGTCCAGGTAGCACTATATTGACTTGTAATACTTTTTTCATCACACAAATGAATCAAGGATTTGGTTCTTAAATTCTGTTCCTTGATCACATCTTATGGTCTTGACCTTGTGATCACATTGATTCTCAATTTTCAGAATGAAGTTCTTCAAGATCTCAGGAGTCTCATCCTTAGTTCTAAGGAAAAAGACCCAAGTGAATCTTATGAAGTCATCTGTGATCACCAAACAATATGTGGTCCTTCCTAAACTCATTACACTGGTAGGGCCAAAGAGATCCATATGTAATAAGTATAGGGTGTAGTGATGGAGTTCCTTTCCTTTGGCTTGTGAGATTTGTGTTCCTTCCCTTTCAGGCATGCAACACAGTGGTAAACTCTTTCTTTGGCATTCCAGTTATCAAATCATTCTTAATTAATTTATTCATGTTTTTATAGTTTACATGGCACATTCTTTTATGCCAGAGGAAAGACTCATCACTATTTGCTTTAGATAGAAAGCAAGAAACTTCTCTTGTGGGAGATGTTTCCTACAAGTCCATCTTGTACATGTTCCCTTTCCTAGGGGCTCTGAGCAGGATATGCTCTTAAGAAATGACCACCCCAGGCTTGAGAACAATGCACTCATGCTCAGTAAAGAGCATGTTATGTCTCTGATCACAAAATTGGGATACACTCAGTAGATTGCACCCAAGCTCTTTGACAAAATTTACCTTTTCAATGCTGAGCTTACCATTTATGACCATGCCCCTTCCTGTAATGTAACCTCCAGCATCTCCTCCAAAAGCAACTGGCCCTCCATTAATTTTCTCAAAATTTTGAAGTAGAGAACCATTATCAGTCATGTGCCTGGAACAGCCACTATCAATGATCCATACATTTCCCTTAGTCTTTAGCTGTACCTGCATAATAAAGAAGTGGTTAGTTACATTTGGAAACCCAAGCCTCATTAGTCTTGGGCTTATCAAAGTGATTTGAAGACAATGTAACAGTAACTGATCCTATGTTCAAGCTTTGAGGATCATTAGCTGTTGTTGATGAAGAAATTTCAGTCACTTGCTCTTTCTTCATCTTCCACACCATCTTTGAAAGATTGGACTTGACCTTCAACACCTCGAAAGTTTTATCAACTTTTGAAGTTTTGGAGACTGACCTTCAAAGATCTTGCTTTCACTGCAGCAGGCTTTAGTACTTCGGAGGCATTCCTTTCTTCCGAGACCAAAGTTTCTTCCAAAGGCACGTTTTCACTTGTCTTCTTTTTCACCTTGAAGCTTCCGAAGGGAAATATTTTCCTTCCAAAGCTAGTTTTTCCTTCTTCTTCTCAGAAGTTTTCTCTTTGATCATATGAATAGTACTTTTAGGATTGTAGATGCAATCCTTAGCAAGATGAGAAGTACTGCCACACATGATGCAATCCATTTCCTTCCTTCTGAGAGTCTTCTTTTGAGAGAAAGACTGAACTTGATCACTTTCCACCTCCATCTTCATCTTCACAGATGATGCAGCAAGCTTCTTAGGGAAAGGCCTGCTCTTGGAACTGGATGGTTGGAACTGGATGGTTTAGGCAGTGTAGCAGTGGTACACAGCTGATCAGCCTTCTTCTCTTTGCTGGAATGATTTGAACATGAACTAGAACTCCTGGTATTAGAGTTCATAGTTGAGTCTTCAGCCTTCACCACTTCAAATCCTGCAGAGATAAACACTTGTTTCTGCTTAGATTTGAAAATGGCCTTGATATCTTTAGCCTTCTTTGATCTTATCTTTGCTCTTCTGATCAAGTGTTTCCTTTTAGAGTTTGCAGATTCTTTTCTCTCCTTAGGAGAATAGTGACCCTTCTTAGGATGATCTTCTTCACTCTTCTCAGAATCATCCTTCACTATCTCCTCTTCATCCTCTTCGCCAATGGGGTCTATGAAGGGAAGCTCATCTTCACAAGTTCTACACCTTAGAGATCTTATAGACAATAGAGTGTGTGGAGGAGCTATCTCAGTAGATCCCACTCCCTGCTTATTCTGATAACATACTTTTGCATCCAAGGATGAGGATATCATGTTCTTGAAGGTCTCTTCTTCAAGAACACGTTTTTCTTCCCTGGCTTTGCTGATCACAAGCTCAGCTTGGCATTCAGTTAACTTAGTGATGAGATCTTTTATCTGAGTCTTGTAGTTGGTATGTTCATGCTTAAGAGTTGGAATGGTTTTCTCTAAATCTTCTATTTTAAGTTTGTAATCATTTTAGCTCTTTTGAAAACAGCTTTTAAGATGTTTAAGGACTCAAGATCAGATCTCATCTCTAAGTTATAGGACCTATATTTGTTAACTTTAGCAATACATTCAGGTGTGCAAAGATGTTCCAATACCTTGGCTTCTTCATGATCTGCCATCAGTGCTTGGTTTGGAGATGCACCCTCAACCTGAAAGCTCCAATCAAAGCCTCCTTCTTCAACAGCAACCGCAGCTTGCTGCTTGGGCCTCTCATTTTGGTGAGCTCCATTAGTGTAGTTTGGTCTGGTTTGTGCTTGGCCAGCATTTGTATTTGGTGCCTTGCACTCTCTAGCAAAGTGTCCTATTTGGTTATAGTTGTAATGCTTCATTTTGCTTTTGTCCAGCCCAAACTTTCCACTGGCTATATTGCTAGGAAACTTCCTCCTTGTCCTCTTGTAAAACTTCTTGGCTCTTTGAGTGAGAAGATCCATCTACTGGACTATTTCCATGTACTCCAGATCATCTGGATGGATACAGTCCAGGTCTTTAAGTGTAAAGAGAAAGTTTCCAGTGCTTTCATCAGTAGACATAAAGGCTTGTGAAGAGCTTGTCTCTTGGAATGGGCTTCCTTGGATGTAGCTCTCTCTTGGTGTCTCTGGGAAGGTGATGAAAGGACCCTGTTATGAGTTGTCAGGGTAGCAGATGAGATGATATTGTGGTTCTCTGTAATACTTTCCAAATACATGAAGGGCTGAATCTGCTAATTGTTGGAGTTACCAAATGGATTTTGCATGTTCATCTCCATCTGGTAGCCACTAAGGATACCATAAAACTCAGTGAGAGTAAGGGTCTTGAGGTTCTCAGTCCTCTTAATGACCACACAATAGTGTGTCCGTTGTCTGGGAAGAGAAGACATGAACTTACTCACAATGTCCCTATTCTCAAGAGTTACTCCAACATCCATTAGAGTATCCACAATCTCAACATACCTGAAGCACTGTTGAGTCATGGTTTCACCTATCTTAAAGGTGAAGTTCTTAAACTGCTTCAAGAGGTCCTTCTTTTTCTCTTTTGCTTCATTTGACCCCTCATATCAGCTTCAGTGCATCCCATAGTTGCTTGGCAGTCTTGCACTTCTTGAAGCCTTTGTAGATAGAGTTTGGAGGGCGGTCATGGCCTTCTGATCTATGTCAATCTTCTTCCAGTCTTCATTAGAATAATCAGCCACTTCCTTTGGTATCATACCACAGCTGAAGGGTGGATGGTACATGAGGTCCATAGACAACAGATCCCCACTTCCTGGAGTCCTGAGACTTGATGAAGCCTTCCATTCTTTGGCACCAAGTGTCAAAGTCATCAGTTGTGATCAGTGGAGACTTTGTCATAGTACCAGTTTCCATATCAGCCTTTATGATAGCTGCCATTTGAGATGTTAAGTATTTTATGAAACTGAAGGGATTTAAGATGCTGAGATCTTACAATCAAGAGCATAAAAAGCTCTGATACCAATTGCAGGACCGGGTAAAGGGTGGTCAATACAATCAATCTCACAATAAGGAGAGTTTTAGAACACTTAACAGTTCAAATAGGGAACCGGGTTTGTGTAAATGATACTAAGAACACAAGTAAATAATGAGACAGAACTAAGAACAAGAACAGAAAAGTATGGTTGTTGGTCCTTATGATCGATATAACAGTGCAATTGATGAATAAACTAAGAAATCCCACTGAATCAACACAATACTCACAATAACATAATGGATAAGTTTTGAATCTATTCAATAATCACTAAACAAAGGATCAAAAGTAATAACAAATATGCTTCCAGCCGAAAACACAGAGTTACAACAATAATATTTCAGTATTAGGGTTTTGCAAAACTTGCTTACAATGATAGAACATGACAATATATAAGCAGTGTTAGTTTCGCTAACAGTTTTGCTGGGTAGCGAAACTGTCTTGACCATCAACTAGATTCACCCTGCAGCGAAATACAGTTTCGCCGGGTGACCTAGGATAGCTGACTACGAGCGAAACTGTAGTTTCGCTCGTAGTTTCGCTGGGTCAGTGAAACTATACAAATAGAAAATACATGGAAATAAACTAACATTCAACCTATTACATAAAAGACAAAATAATCCTAACAACTATGGTGAGTCCAACCTATACTAAATCATCAATACTCCCCCTAGATTAGACCTCACCCTTGATCTTCTCCTTCATCTTCCACTTCCTTAGTAGCTTTATCTGAAGATTCCTGATCAGCTCCAGTTGTACTCTCTTCCACTCCCCTTGCACTGGACTTTTCAAATTTTCTTGTTAGCTCCTGCACATCCATCCTTAACTCATCAGCTTGAAGTGTTTTCTCGGTAAGCTCCCTGACCTCAGCCCTGACATCGTGAGCCTTGTTAGCTACCCTTATGAATAGGCCAGCTTCATTTCTCGTTTTAGCTCCGGCTCCAGCTTTGATGTGATTCTCACACAAAATCACCAAATCCTCATCACAGAAGGAGAATACTTCCATAGAATCAAATAATTTAATTTCTTCTCCACCCTTTAGTCTAGATCACTGCTTCCCCGATTTATTATCATAGAACCACTTCTCAAATTTTTGTAATCTAGGGGGAAGTGGATTGGGCACTCTCACTCTATTAACAGTTTTGGCTGGCTTGAGCTTCAACACAATCTTGCCCTTGCCTATAGCCCAATCCAAATCTTTCTTTGATCTTCTCCTCTAGTTTTCATATACCCAAATGCCTCAATGTTGTCCTTAAGCCCCTTTCATATCTTATTCTCTAGCACAATTTCCCTCTCGCTTAGGCTTAAGCTATCAAGGGAATCTCAGCCAACCTTCTCAAATCCTATCTCGACAAGGTCTTGAATGCCTTCTTTTTATGTAGATATGAGATTTCCCCTCCTCTTCTTTTAATCATAAACATTTTCAATTCATGATTATATTTCCAACTAACTATCTTCTTGTCAGATTTCTTTCTACTTGGTTCACTTATGTTTTGAAATAATGGAGTTAGTTGTTCTAGTTCTCTCTCCTTAACGAACCGATCCTCCTTGTTCAACCCAAACACATCTCCTTTGATAGAACTCATCTGAGCCATATAAGTCATTGGATGCTCATCTAGTTCATAGAATTCAGGCTCAGAGTCATAATCAACCAACTGTTCCTCATACTCCTTTTCTTCATCTATCAGATTCAGTTTAGCTCCTTTCTTGCCTGCTCCGTCTGCTTCTTCTCTAAATACTTCATCACTAGTCAAATTAGTATTTATATCAAGCCCCAAATCTATAAACCCTGCTTCTACAACCCTTGCCTCATCTCCTTCAACACCTCCTACATCAGTTCCTTTCTCAACTTCAGATCCAACAATATCATCAACTCCAACATCAGGACAACAATCACCACTGCCACTAGCACCCACTCTACCAACGCCAGCATCACCTGCATCAACTCTAGCTCCACTTATGTCTCCTCCGATCCCAGTTGAACTCCCCACTTTCAAAAAGGAATACTTAGATGTATCAATAAGATCATCTATCTCAGCTTGAGTTAACTGGTTGGGCAGGACCAGTATTGGCTTTCAGCTCATTTACTTCCTTGAGTAGTCTTTTGATTAAGTCTTGTTGATTTACCATCATTTTCTTCATGCTCTCCATTTCCTTATCTTTCTCCTGCTTTCTCAATTCTTGATTCACCAACTTTGTCTTAATCGTCCCCAATTCATTTACCAATGTATTCAAGTTTCAAATAACATCTTGATCTAGCTCTGACCTTGCATCCCTTCTTTCAGGGGCTTCAGAAAAAGTTTGCTGTTTATGCTTGGTACTTCTTTCAGCAACATTTGTAGGTTCACCTTGATCAGCTTTCTTTTTAGTTCTCCTCTCCCTTTGAGTCCTTAATTCCACCTCTACTTCATTAATTTCTGCTTCAAAATCATACTCCTTCTCCTTTGCGTATCGTTTTCTTTTCTTTATTGCCTCATCTTGCTTCTCCCAGTTCTCTTCAGCATTCTTATTTTCATTTTCAATTAATCTCTTGATGTAATCCATCTCTCAACAGAGTACATATTTTCCAAAAGATATGTTATCTTCCCGCTAAAGTCATGTCTCACTACTGAGCAATCTGTAAATATTCTTATATTCATTTGCACCAGTCTTTTAAGTTCTCCATGTCTAGGCAGATCTGGCTTCATCATTAATCAGCATCTGTACAAACTTGGATATAGCAACCACTTATCCTTTTTCAAAGCCATTATATTTTCAGTCATGCAATCAAAGATCAACTTAGCAATATTGGCTTTTTGTCCCCTGCAACTTACAATCATAGCCTTTGCCCAGTGCTGATTTAGACCATCTAACCCTCCTTTCCTATCACATAATAAATACTTGGGCAATGTATCTCCACTCCTTAGATAGGAGGGACTTCTTGATTTCTTTCTTTGAGCCAAAAGAGGGTCCCTCATACCCAATGCTTCTAAATGTATTTAATACTTCTTTATCAGACATTACCACCTCATCCCACAATCTTCCTCTAGGTTTAATACTTTTGCCACAGTCTCAACAGTAATAACAAAGTCATGCTCAAGGACTCTAGTAGTAATTCGATGCGGATTAGACCCAAGGTCATACATACTCTGCAGTTCTCCAAAAATCTCTTACATTAAGATCATAGATCGTGGGCATGTGTGATATAGCATAACTAATTGGGGACTGCTTCAGCCACTTAATACAATATCTAAAGCCAATGGTCTTCGGGTTGCTATCATCCAATAATGCAACAATGTTTGTTCTCTCATCAAACTTTAGATTTGCCATCTTAACTGAAAATTAAATAAACAATGAAATAAACAAAATACAAGAAAATGCAGAAAGTTCAATAGTTTTGCTAGAGGCACAGATTAACAGTTTTGCTGCTGTTTAAACTGTAGTTTCGTTCAAGCAAAAGTATAGACCCTGACACTGAATCATGTGACTGAGCGAAATTATAGTTTCTCTGTAACTATCCGGGCGAAATTGTCAAGTATGCTTGAACAACATGACTGGACAGTTTCGCTCGAAACACTTGAACTTTCGTTAAGATTCGCTGGTTAGTTTCGCAGTTTCGCTGAATGAATCTGCGAAACTACCGACCTAGCAAATCAACCTAAAACTAAGGTTCAATGTTTAAAACCTCAATTAATGCATAAGAACAGGTTCGAAACACCCACCTAAGCACTTAGAAACAAATAATCGCTACGGAAATCGATTTAGAAGAATATGGGTGTGAATGCACAGAGAAACTAGGGTTTACTTTTGCCAACAAGTGTGTGAAACTGATTTCACACTGTGCAATATATAGACACTAGTTTCCCTGGCAGCGAAACTATAGTTTCGCTCAGCATCACAGATGAAATCATGTATCCTAGTGTAGAGGGAGTTTTCCAGCGAATCTATAGATTCGCTTAGCGAAACAACCAGCGAAACTTAGTTTCGCTGGAACTTAACACTTAGTAAATTTTGAAATTTTTTTTTGAAAAATTTATATATTTTGAAAATAATAAAAAATAAAATAAAAAATAAAAAAAATTAAGTCATATATTTACAAAAACTTTCATGAAAAACTTCTTCACCTCATAATACCAACACAAACAAAATAAGAATAACAGAATATTAAAATAAAATAATATTAAAATAAGAAATAAGAGAAAAATTAAGAATAAAAGGATATAGAGATTTCTTTTTCAAGAAATTGTTTCAGAGAGTCAAAGATTGACGGGATTGCTGATATGTTTGTCCTTTTAAGCCCATGTCTTATTCTTTTCAACGTGTAATCTACAATTGTCTTTATCATATTTTGGTTAATTTTAGAAACTCTAATGACTTGGTCCCCACAGACATTTGGCAAAGTACTTATCTTGTCATCATGTTTTATTGAGCAATATGAATAACTCAGCTTGAATTTTTTTAGGGTTTTCAACAATGATCTTAATTTAAGAATCACCGTGCCTTTATTTGGGGAACCGATGATGAGAGCTCCAGGTATATACTTACGTATAACAAAGGAGATGACCATCTGAACTTGCTGCTGAGAGCTTCAAGTCTATACTTACGTATAACAAAGAAGATCATCAGAACATGCTGATGAGAGCTCCAGGTCTATACTCGTATATAACAAAGGAGATCATCACTCCAGGTCAATGTTCACACATAGCAGAGGAGATAAGCATGAGATATATCTCTGAAGAGCTAACGAGAAGCATCAATTCAGAGACTAGGTGATAGGGACATTTTGGGAATATCAAAGCAGAGATTTGAAACTCTCAACCTATTTTTGACAAGAACTTGTAACTTTATGCAGGCCAAAATGTCAGGAGGATAATCCTTATCACCGAGTTCTTAAACTTTAATTTAGCTACACGATCACTGTTTACTCATTTTCAGGCTGAGCCTACCATGCATATCCCAACACAAGGCTGTTGACCTCCTTGAATTTCTTTTCCCGGGGTTCCTGAAAAGACAAAATTGAAAAACTTAAGAGTTTAATCTTTATTCTCCCCCGAAATTTCTTTTAATTGCTTTGTAATAGAAATTACTGTTTTTAATTTTTGTTAAAGATCAAAGATGTGAAGGAATATGGGACTCAAAAGTTTATCAGAAAAATATTATATATAAAAAAAGAGTTATTTACAGCTATTTACACACTGTTAAGAAAAGAGGTTTCAAAAAGATATTAAACCCAGCATTGAGATCAATTCATAAAAAACGATATTTATCAAATGTTTTTATGAAAAGATCTGCTCTTTGATTTTTTGTGTTAATTGGAATAATATCTATAAAACCCTTTTCTTGAGTGTCCAGGATTGCATGAATCCTTGTTTCAATGTGCTTGGTGCGAGTATGATGAATTGGATTTTTGGCAATTCCGATAGCAGCTTTATTGTCAAAGAAAAGTGGTGTATGAAGAAAATTGATTTCGTAATCAATCATCTGGTGTTGTATCCAAAGCACTTGGCAACAGCAACTGGATGCAACAACATATTCAGCCTCTCCTGTAGATAGAGATACTGTTGTTTGCTTCTTGCTTTGCCATGAAACAAGACAATCCCCGAGATATTGACATCTGCTAGTGACGGATTTCCTGTTGATCCTGCAACCACCATGATTGCTGTCAGAATAAGCATGTAAATCAAAGTTCACTCTATTTGGGTACCAAAGACCCAAACGAGAAGAACCCTTTAAGTAATGAAAGATGCTTTAATAGATTTTTCATGTGATTCTTTTGGGTTGGCTTGAAAACGGGCACCATGGTACACGGTGAATGTAATATCAGGACGGCTACCCGTGAGATACATGAGAGATCCAATCATAGAATGATAGCGATGAGCATCCATGGATTTCCCATTATCATCTGGAGTTAAACATGTTTGAGCAGTTAATGGAGTGAGTTCTGGAGAAGCATCATCCATCTTGAACTTTTTGAGAATCTCCAGAACATACTTCTCTTGGTGAATCAGAATACCATCAGGCTTTTGTTCAACCTGCAATCCCAAGAAAAAGCACAGCTCCCCCATCATGCTCATTTCAAAGCGATCCTTCATTACTTCTTCAAACTCTCTACACAAATTCTCATTTGTTGACCCGAAAATGATGTCATCAACATACACTTAAACAATCAGTATTTCACCATCAACTTCCTTCTTGAATAGAGTCATGTCTATAGATCCATGAGAGAAACCCTTGCTGAGCAGATATTGTGTCAAAGTTTCATACTAGATACGAGGTGCTTGATGTAATCCATAAAGGATTTATCAAGTTTATATACTTTGTCTGGGAAATCTGGATCCTTGAAACCTGGTGGTTGACAAGCATAAATCTCCTCATCAATGTTCCCGTAGAGAAATGCACACTTCACGTCCATTTGAAAGACTATAAAGTTTTTGTGAGCAGCATGAGCAAGAAACATTCTGATAGCTTCAATGCGAGCAACTGGAGCAAACACTTCAGTATAGTCAATTACCTCCTCCTGAGCAAATCCCTGAACAACTAACCTTGATTTGTTCCTTATTACAACTCCTCGATCATTTGGTTTGTTCCGGTATACCCATTTGGTACCAATGGGAAACTTGTTTGGAGGAAGATCAACTAATTGCCAAACTTTCAGTTTCCTGAACTACTGAAGCTCCATCTGCATAGATTCAATCCAACTTGGGTCTTGAAGTGCTGCTGAGATATTTTTGGGAATGATTTGAGATAAGAAGCTTACATAGAGACATTTATTTATCAATCCAGATTGACTCCGTGTCCTCACACCATCTGTAATGGAACCAATGATGTAATCATGTGGATGGTCTTTTAAGGTTTTAAAGTTGGTGTTAAGGACTAATGGATTGGAATGAGATGAAGATGTGGTTTGTGATGATTATGAAGGGGAAGTTGGTTGAGATAGAGGAATCGGTTGTGATGGAGATGTGAGTGGAACATCAAGCGGAGGTTATGGTGGAGGGTCAAATGGTTGTTATGGATGAGGTTCAGGTGGAAGAGGTTCGGTTGGAGGAATGATTTTCACATTGGTTTGATGAACAACATCATCGTCAAATACTGGAAGGTTGAAAGATTTGAAGATAGTATTGGAGTCATAAAACCATGCTGGGTCTGACCCTATGTTTGGTGAATTAGACTCCTGCCAATCAACATAGAATGATTCCTGCATAATATGCATTCTTTTGTTGTACACTCTATATGCCTTTTGTGAGGAAGAATAGCCAACAAAGAAACATTCATCAGAGACTGCTCCAAACTTTGACTTTTGAGCTTGAGTGTTTAGCAAAGTACTTGAGCAACTAAATGGACGAAAGAAGTCAATCAAGGGTTTCCGTTTATGAAGAAGCTCATAAGGAGTCTTCATTTTGTCTTTCATAATAAGAACCCTGTTTAGTACATAGGAATCATAATTGACAGCTTCTACCCAGAAAATAATTAGAAGCTTTGACTCAATCAGCATAGTTTTTGCTGCTTCGATAAGGGTCCGATTCTTCCTTCCAGCAACACCATTTTGTTGAGGTGTCCTGGCAGCACTGAACTGTCTGAGAATCCCTTTCCTTGCATAGAAAGAGTCAAAGATATGGTTTCTGAATTCAGTTCCATTATCACTTCGGATGGCCATTACTTTCTTTTTGTTGATGGTTTCAAGTGAGAGGATCAGCTTTTGAAGCACTTCTGCAATGTCTCCCTTGTTTGCTAGAAATCTTACCTAAGAGTATCTTGAATAATCATCTACAACAACCAAACAATAAGATTTCTTAGCAATAGATTTAACACTAATAGGACCAAATAAATCAGTATGTAACAATTCAAGGGGTTTTAAAATTGTATTTTCAAGCTTAAGCTTGTGTGGCCTTTTGTGCTGTTTTCCTTGAGCACATGCCATGCACTTTTCTACCACTAAAAAAGAGATTGTTCTTAACCAATTTATTTATATTTTTAAAATTAACATGGCCTAATCGTCTATGCCACAGAAAAGATTCAAAAGATGAAGCTTTGGACATGAGACATGTCACAGTGGAGGTAGATTCTTATGATCCCATATCCAGAAGATAAGTATCATTCTTTCTTGGAGCACGCATGATCATTAAATCTTCTGGAATAATAAACTCTGGTTTGAGAAACAAGCATTCATTTGACATAAACAACACTGGAATGTCTTTATCATAGATTTGTGATACACTTAACAGATTGAATGTCAATTCTGGGACATAGTTCACTTTTTCTAGAGTCAAGGAACCATTTGAGACTTCTCCCTGACCAATCATCTTTCCACCCTTTTGTCTCCAGCAAAAGCAATATATCCTCCATTTATTATGCGATAATTTGTAAGTAGGTCCTTCAACCCGGTCATATGCCTTGATCATCCTCTATCAATGTGCCAGAAGCTATTGATAGCTTTTTTGGAATAATCCTGGCATATAAACAAAAAATTGTTAAGATTTGGAAATTGGGACCCAAGTCGTGACTAACTTAGGTCTCAGAATAGAGGATTTTTTATAGAAAAAATTATTTACAAAATGATTTAATCTACTTCCTAATAAACTATTATTTACATTTCTACTAACAAACTCAGGACAAACTTTAATTACGTGATCATCCCTCCGACATCTAAAACACTTAGACTTTAAACTTTTCTTCTTACATTTTGAAACAGGAGCTTGATCTATTAATATCACTTCCTCACATTGAGACATGTGTGAATCAAAATTGCTATAAGAGTCATATGATTCTTTTAATTTTTCTTTTGTGACCTTAATTTTAGCAGATTCTGATTCATTTACAATAATGTTTCTAACTTTTGAGGAAGTTATCTCTGTTTCTTTAGGTTTAGAGATCCGAATTGGTGTAAAAGATGGGCTAGGATGAGAGAGGAACTTTTCAAAATAATTTTAGTTAGTATTTCTATCTGAAGCTTTACTTGAACAACCATCATTTCTATTAACACAAGCATTTGAAACATCATGATTTGATTCATAGACATCTGAAGATAAACAAGCTGGACTAGAGCTATAACTACACATGCCATTGTCTATAATAGACTTTTGGGAAACAAATCTACTTAAACTATTGTCTATTGAAGACTTTTGGAATCTGAAATGCTAAGACTAGAGCTGCCCAGACCATTACTTGCACCATAATCATATTCCTCTCGAATCTCCTTATGATTCACTCCTTCTAAACCTGCATACAAACTGTTAGTTCTTTTTGAATTATTTCATTAGTTGGATGAGGTATAGGCATAGGAGAATAACAATAAGTACTTGGAGGAGGAAAAACATGAGTGGTTTCTTCGCTTCCCAAACCAGTCTTAATTCTAGCCCCCCGTTGTTTCTTGCAAAGCTCATCATGTTTCATCCCAGAAATTGTCCACTTTTCAAGTTTAGTTTTTATTTGCTTGTTTCAAATTCAGCAAGTGCTACATATTCAGCTAAAGCATTTATTTCAACGTTTCCTTCCAAAAGATTTCTTTTTAAATGCTCATTTTCCTTTAAAGCTTCATTTAACTTGACAAAGTATTTAGACTCATTTGTTTTAAGTTCCTTATTTATTTGTTTTAATTCTTTTTCATTTTCTAACAATAATTTGTTAGCTTTATGAACCCTAAATAAAAGGATTTTGCATGGAGAAGAACACATGTCTTGAATTACCTCATAAGGGAGACCCATAACTACTTTTTCAGCAGCTAGGGCCTTTTCGCATTGACAGACCGGAGTGTTCTTTTTGCATTCTTCTTCCTCTAATGCTTTCTTTCTGGTCTCCTTAGCTTCACTTTCCTCTTTCTTTTCTTGATTACAGACATCCAGCTTCACTCCACTTACTTCAACTTGTTGTTGTTTCCCGAACTCCTCAGCTTCACAAACTATCACTTTCTCTTCAGCATACTCATAATCACCTTTTTCTTCCTTGACTTTCCCAATCTTCACCTCTTCAACTTGAACCTGTTGTTTACCGCTTTCACCAATTACTTCTTCGTGAATCTCACTCTTGAACTCCCTAAAAGGATCAAAGTCCTCAATAGAATCCACATCACTGCTCACTACCTCAGCCACTAGAGCGTGATTGATTTCTTATTCAGTTTCCTTAATCTCAGCACTCCAATCAAAGTTTGAAATGAGAGCTGTTTCCTTCTTTGGATTGGCTTCTTCCTTGTCGGTGATCGGAATAACTTTAGAAGTTCCAGAAGTTCCTGGTTCAGTGATGATAGGAGATGGACATTCTCTTTTAAAGTGCCCCAGCTATTTGCAATTAAAACATCTCAATTTTGACTTATCAAAACCAAGTTAGAGTTTTGATTTTGATTGCTAAAGTTCTTCCTTCCAGTTCATTCCATGAATCTTCTTGCACGCAATGTGATCATGGCCATCTGCCATTGGATATCAGTTTCCTCTAAGTCATCAAGATCCACCTGATACATGTCTTCAACAGTCATTCATTTTCCCTTCAGCTCCCTCGCAACCAAAGCTTCATAGCTGTGTACAAACATTCCAAATAATGCCATTGTGTCAGATGGAATTTGAGCAGTGATGGATGTCTTTGAGCTTGAACCAACACATGTAGATCCACCACCAGACTTGTTTGATACGACATATCTCGTAGAACCACCATAAGCTGAACCATACATGGACGAGTTTGTAGCGGATAAGATCAATGCAGCATTTTATGGATATACTATGGCTGGCATCATGGATTGATTGTATTCCTTCCTTTTCACATTCAAATCAAAAGATTTCAGTTTGTTGATGACATCCATGAGTTTATAATCAGCAAAGTTTCTTTCCTGCTTTAACATCCTGACTTGCAAGCTCCATTGCGGTGGAAGAGAGTCCAAGAGCTTAGAAACTTGTTCATGGTTACCCAACTGTTCATCATATTTCGTTAGAGTGCTTGAGATAGACAAATATTGATTGGTATTATCTGTAAGGCTTTCATTCTTGTGTCCTACGAATGAATTGAACTCCTTTTCAGCTTGGGTTTTCTTGTCCTTCTTCAGATCTTCATTTCCATCATAAAATTCACACAGAGAATCATACAATGATCTTGCATTCTTGTGTTCAATAAAATGATTATAGATGACTTGTGATAAACATAAGGTTAAATCCCCAAAAGCTTTCTGATCACAATCGATTAGCTTGAGGTCTCTTTTGGTGAAGGTTGATGGATTAGTGTTTGGTGAAGTAACTTGACCAACAGTGACAGTTGGAGTGTGTGGACCATTTACTATTGACTCCCATTGATTATGATCAGTATAATAAAAGAAGGCTTTTAAACATCATTTCCAGTCCTCAAAGTTATCATAATTTATAAGCCTCGGTGGCCTATTAGGTGCAACACTCTCTAAGTCAGAAATGGCGATATTGGTGGATGTCATTTTTTAAACAGTATTAATTTCTCTAAAGAATCTCCAAATTCACTGATAAATTCGCTAGTAGATTCGCTCGAAAGATAAACTACAGTTTCGCTCTAATGAGTGCTTAGAAACTCTAGTTTCAGCGACAGTTTCCCTGAAACTAGTAGAACTTTCGTTCTGATGACAATTTCGGCAGCACTTTCGCTTGCTTTGGCAATCAAAGAAGGTGAACTTTCGTTGAAAATGAAGTACTTCTGTTGAGACAAAGAAACCAGATCCAAAAACCACAAATTATATAGTTTCGCTGAATCAAGGACAGTTTGCTGAAAAACTCTAGTTTCGCCCAACGTATCAAAAAAACCTTTTTAGCACTAAATCAACTCAAACTCATCCAAATCTCAATGATTTTGAGATCTGATGATTTCTATAGCTTCCCACACCAAATACGAACAATCCTCAATCAATTTCCATATGCAAAACAAGCATATCAGAACAGTATTGAAAGGAACAATGATTTTAAGCTCAATAATACACAAAACTCAACCAATCTAGAGCACGATGGCTCTGATACCATATTGTTGATCCTCGTGATCGATATAAAAGTGCAATTGATGAATAAACTAAGAAATCCCACTGAATCAACACAATACTCATAATAACATAATGGATAAGTTTTGAATCTATTCAATAATCACTAAACAAAGGCTCAAAAGTAATAACAAATATGCTTCCAGCCGAAAACACAGAGTTGAAATAATAATATTTCAGTCTTAGGGTTTTGCAAAACTTGCTTACAATGATAGAACATGACAATATATAAGCAGTGTTAGTTTCCCTAACAGTTTCGCTGGGTAGCAAAACTGTCTTGACCATCAACTAGATTCACCCAGCAGCGAAATACAGTTTCGCCGGGTGACCTACGACAGCTGACTACGAGCGAAATTGTATTTCGCTAGGTCAGTGAAACTATACAAATTCAAAATACATGGAAATAAACTAACATTCAACCTATTACATAAAAGACAAAATAATCCTAACAACTATGGTAAGTCCAACCTATACTAAATCATCATTGGTTTTCAAGGATGCTGTATATTGCTCTCAAGTTCTATTACAAGTGTTACAAAGCAAAAGAAGAAATACAAGGACCTGAGATACTTTATACTACATCCTATAGTCGTCAATACTTTGAAAGCCAGCTGGAAACACTAATCTAGACAATAAGATCAATGTAGAGTCACAAGGCAGCATGCCTTTTGACTAGTGACTATGACATGCCATAGCTCACATCCTTTTCTATTATAAAAAGGATAACAAGTACAAAGTAGGAAGTTATAGACAAAGACCATAATCTACAGTTTACAAAACCATGGACTTTTCACCAACTTGTATAAGTTGGTGAGTCTTCAGAGCTGTAGCGGAAAGTATGTCAGCTTTATGAAAAAGTAGATCAGAGAAAGAATGTCCTCTCTGTCTTTGGAAGGAATCAGTCTTCACAACAAATTGGCTTTAGAAGACTTTGTCTTTGAAGCTTCGGAAGACTTCAACTTTGGCTTCGGAAGATTTGGACTTTGGCTTCAGAAGATTTTACACTTAGAATATGGAGTGTGTAAAACTTCCAAAGCAATTTCTACCTTGCACATCAGTGCATGCATGCAGGAAGCACCTTGGTTGTTTTGGCTTCTTTGGTTGCATCAGCCTTCTAATCTTCTAATATAACCTTACAGTAAGGATGATCACGTCGTTAAGCACTGCCCGGAGGTTGTAAATAGGAATGTAGATAACAGATCTTTAAGAAACAAAATAAAACATTGTGTTGATAGTTTCTTTTGTAAAAATTCATCTCCTCAAAGAACCAAGCCGGTTAAGGTTTGGGTCCTAGTGTCTAAATGATTTTCTCTAATCAATATGCCAGGATCATTCGAGAAGGACTATCAACAGCTTTTGGGACATTGATAGTGAATGCTCCAGAGATATGATCGGATTGAAGGACCTTCTTACCAACTATCGGATAACAAACGAAGGATATGTTTCTTGTACGGGTGATAAGAAAGGAGGTAAAATGATAGGTCAAGGTGAGGTATCAAATGGTTCTTTAACCTTGGAGAAGGTAAATTTTGTGCCTGAATTAGCCTTCAATCTTTTAAGCGTATCATAAATCTGTGATAGGAATATTCCTGTGCTTTTTAAGTCTAATGAATATTTATTTCTAAAGCCTAAATTTTCAGTTCCAGATGATTTGGTGATTATGCAAGCTCTGAGAAAAAATGCATATATCTACTCGATATAAACTCCAAAGAATCAACCTCCACCATGACTTCTCTCTTGTCAAAAGCTTCCTCTTCTGAGTCCTTTCTGTGGCATAGACATTTAGGGCATGTGAACTTTAAAAATATTAACAAATTGGTTAAAAATAATCTTTTCAAAGGATTACCACAAAAGGATTTTTCTGTAATTGAAAAGTGCATGTCTTGTGCTAAAGGTAAACAACACAAGAAATCATATAAGCTTAAACTAGAAAACTCTATTTCTAATCCTCTTGAGTTGTTAGATTCTGATTTATTCGGTCCAATAAGTGTGAAAAGTATCGCTAAGAAATCTTACTGTCTTGTTGTAACAGACGATTTTTAAAGATACTCTTTTGGTCAGGTTTCTGTCACACAAAGGGGAGACAACAGAGGTTTTGTAGAAGCTTATTCTGACTATAGAAAACATCAGCAACAAGAAGGTTATGCCAATCAGAAGTGACAATGGAACATAGTTTAGAAGCCAGATCTTTGACTCATTCTGTGCAAGCAAAGGGATTCTCAGACAATTCAGCGTTACAAGAGCACCTCAGCAGAACAGTGTCGCTAAAAGAAAGAATCACACTCCCTATGAAGCAGCCAGAACTATGCTCATAGAATCTAAACTTCCTATTATTTTCTGAGTAGAAGTAGTCAACTATGCCTTTTATGTTCTAGATAGAGTCCTAATTGTGAAAGACAAGATGAAGACTCCCTATGAACTGTTTCACAAACGAAAATCGTTGATTGACTTCTTTCGTCTTTTTGGCTACTCATGCACATTGTTGAATACTCAAGCTCAAAATTCAAAGCTTGGAGCTATGTCTGATGAATGTTACTTTATCGGATATTTTCAACTCAAAAGGCTTATAAAGTATACAACAAACAAATAAGAATTGTGCAAGAATCTTTCTATGTTGATTGGCAAGAGTCAAATGTTTCCAATGTTGGTTTTGATCTGGAATGGTTCTATGATTGAAACACCATTTTCAACTCATTCAATCTATTATCCTTTCCTGAATATGACATTCCTTTATCAAGTGGTCAATTCTTTATTCCCACTGAACCTCAACCTCAACTAGATCCTCAACCTCAACCAGAACCACAACCTCAACCTCAACCAGAACCACAACCTCAACCTTAACTAGAACCATAACCTCAACCTCAACCATATCCTCAACCTCAACCTGAACCTAAACATCAAATCCCTTCAACACCATCACAACAGTCACAAAATTCTTTCTCTAACCAACCATCCACCTTACCTTCATCGACCTCACAACCATCATCACCAAAACCTATTTCATCCAATTCCTCAACCCTAAACACTAACTTCAAAACCCTAAAAGACCACCCACATGATTATGTTATTAGATCAATATCTAACGGTATCAGGACTCGAAGCCAATCTGGGCTAATCAATGAATGTCTCTTTGCCTGTTTTCTATTTCAAATTGTCCTAAAAATGATGCCATGGCATTTCAAGATCCAAGCTGGGTGGAGTCAATGCAATTAGAGCTCTAACAGTTTAGAAAATTAAAGGTGTGGGAATTAGTTGATCTTCCTCCAAATAAGTATCCGATTGGTACAAAGTTGGTATTCAAGAACAAACCAGATGATCATGGGGTAGTGATTAGAAACAAATCAAGGCTGGTTGTTCAAGGATTTGCTTAAGAGGAGGGGATTGACTACACTGAGTTGTTTGCCCTGTGGCCTGGATTGAAGCCATTCGTATCTTTCTCGCTCATGCAGCTCACAAAAACTTCAAAGTCTTCCGTATGGACGTAAAGTGTGTATTCTTGTATGGAGACATTGATGAAGAGATCTATGTTTGTCAACCACCAGGTTTTGAAGATCCAGATTTTCTTGAGAAAGTCTACACCTAGAATCTGGTACGAACCCCTAACATAGTATCTTCTCAGAAAAGGTTTCACATGAGGAACTACAGACATGACTTTATTTAAGAAGGAGGTTAACGAAGATGTGCTCATTATGCAAGTGTATATTGGCGACATCATCTTCGGATCAACAAATGAGAAGTTGTGCAGAGATTTTGAAGAAGTGATGAAAAAACACTTTGAAATAAGAATGATGGGGGAGATGTGCTTCTTCTTAGGATTACAAGTCGAACAAAAGTCGGATGGAATTCTTATCCATCAAGAGAAATACATTCTAGAAATTTTATCAAAGTACAATAAGGAAAGCCAGTTGATGCTTACCGTTATCGCTCAATGATCGGATCATTGATGTATCTCACTGTGACTTTTCCAGATATTACATTTGTTGTGTGTTACTATGCTCGATATCAACCTAATCCAAAGGAATCTCATGAGAAAGCTGTTAAACGAATTTTTTGCTACTTGAAGGTTCTCCCCGATTGGGCTTTTGTACACAAAGGGAGGAAATTTTGATCTTCATGCTTACTCTGATAGCGATCATGGAGGTTTAAGCTTGATAGAAAGTCAGTTATGGGGGGATGTACATATCTTGGGGATTGCCTTGTTTCATGGCAAAGCAAAAAGCAGACCACAGTTTCGCTATCCATAGGAGAGACTGAGTATATTGCTGCTTTAAGTTGCTGATGTCAAGTGCTGTAGATTCAACATCAAATGATGAATTACAGGATTAACTTTCTTCACACACCGCTATTCTGCGATAATTAACCGGCTGTCAGAATTGGAAAAAATCCCATTCATCATACCCGCACCAAGCACATTGAAACAAGAATCCATGCAATCCGAGATGCACAGGAGAAGGGCTTTATAGATATTATTCTCATAGTCACCAAAAGTCAAAAGGCCAATATTTTCACAAAAACTTTTGATAAACCTCGGTTTTATCAATTGATAAACATGTTGGGTCTAATATATTTTTAAAGAAAATTCTGACAATTGTCTATAAATATTTAATATCTTTTGAGTTCAAACATCAAAAAATAAAATAAAATTAATTAATTAAAATTATATATATATATATATATATATATATATATATATATATATATATATATATATATATAATTCATGTGCTAAGGAGCTTCGAGACCCATACTTCCCTAAAGTGTCTTCCTGTTCAAAAGTGAAATTTATTTTGTTTCACTTAAATAGAAATTTTGAAGGAGAATAAACTGTATAGACTTTAAATTGGCTTTTTAATGATTTCGTGTATATAACATCTCATCTTTGTATCCTGTAGGATTCAGGAAGCTTGGATAGTGTCTGAAGGAGGTCAGAGGCATTGTGTTGGGATATTTCGGTAGGCTCGGTGGCCTAAAACGAAGTAAACAGTGATTGTGTGATTTAACTAAGTCTCAACACTCAGTGATAAGGATCATTCCCATGTCATCTCGGCCTACACAAAGTTACAAGTCTCGTAAAAAATTGGGTTAAGAGTGGCTGATATCTGTTTTGATCATGTACTACCAAATTTCCTTCATCCTTAAGCCATGAATAAATTGCATGCCCATCTCCTCTGCTATGCGTAAGCATTGACCTAGAGTGATGATCTTCTCTGTTATACGTGAGTATAGACCCGAAGCTCTCATCAACACGCTCAAATGATCATCTCTGCTATACGTGAGTATAGACCTGGAGCTCTCATTATTCATCCATCAATCATGACATAATATATCTCAATGGATGTCAAATGTTCTGTATCTATGTCCATCTCAGATGAATTCAAGCAGAATCAATGATACACTCAATAAACCATGATGACAAGGTAAGTTCTTTGCCGAATGACTGTGGGAACCAAGTTACTTGAGCGTTCTTAAATGAACCCAAAACATGATAAAATCAGTCACAGGTCACTTGTTGAAAAGAATACGGCATGGGTTTAAATGGACAAGCATATTGGTAATCCCACCAATCCTTGATTCTCTAGACGATTTCTTGAAAAGTGTGTATGATATCCTTTTCGGTGTTTTTTATTTCTTAATTTTCAATTTTCATTTTGCTATGTGTTTTTATTTTTAAGTTTGTCTCATGGGTGGAGAAGTCCTTTTTTATATTAAAGTTTATATCCATGCAAAACTATTATTTCATTGTACGAAACAATTGTTTTGTCATACGAAACTATTGTTTCGCTAACTGGCTCAGCGTGCGAAACTATAGCTTCGCTGGGAGTGTCGCTGGACACAAGTTTTGACCATGTACCAGCGAAACTATAGTTTTGGCATATGCGAAACTGTGTGTATTCACCTTGTCGTTAGATATAGCCTAGTTATTATTGTAATAGGATCTAGTTTACTTTTGTTTATTTTGTGTATTCTGTGGCATGCGAAACTACATGCGAAACTATAGTTTCGCTAGGTAGTTTCACATGGTCACAGAGCATGACAGTTTCGCTCCATGCAAAACTGTATGCGAAACTAGATCCTGTATAAATATGTTTGCTTGTTGATAATTTTGTAACTCTTGGAAATTAATGAAATACTACTGATTTGAGTTGATTGTGTATTGCTAGGAGCTTATTATTGTTATCTTTCAGCATTGTTCTTTATCATCTTACCAAAAACATATTTCAAATGGGTTTTGCTTGATTGTTTTTATTCTTGTATCATTATTTGGTCCCCAAGTTATTGGAATAGTGATACATTTAGAATTTTGGTGTTAAAAATTCATCAAAAGCATGTTTATGCGATCATCTGGACCAACAATATCTCTATAGGTAGAGGTTTAAATAAGAAATATCATTTGCCTAGTAGGCTAAGAATGAATATTGCCTTGACATGTGGCACTACTTAAAAATAGGGTTAAGGGTACTTTGGTCCATTATAAATATTAGGCTAATAAGGATTTAACAGAGAATGATTCTAATAATTGTACCACAAACCCATAAGACAACATCACCTCCACGTACATCACAACCCCCATCATATGCTCCTTCTTTCTCTCTAGACTGGATATCTCACGCTCCCTCTCCATCGCCACTTCTATCACTGTCACCTCCATGATTGATCTTGAAGACATGATGCATCTATAAAGACTTCATAACATGGCGGTGATTGCTCATGTTAATAATGTGAAAACCACTCTTATGTACGATCTACTTCACAAAATGTGATGTCAAGATCCCACATGAATGCACAATTGATTCAAGTCAACTTAAGAAGGAATGTGAAACCCATATATCAACTGTAAGTTTCCTTTTCTAGTTTGAGATTAACATGAATATTGGATTTTGTGATTGTTTATAGTTTTTTGGTTATAAATTTTGTAATCTAACATGAAAACAACGCAACAACAAAAGTTAGATCGTTTATTATTTTTCAATTAGTTTTGATAACTTTTTGCTTAGTAACTCTTCATGTACCATTTGTACTATTTGTTTATTGGTTGTGCTAGATTTAAAAAAATAGAGATTATGCTGAATTTTGTTTATTTCTTTGTGTCGTGCTGAAATATTTTAAGGTGTTCTTTGCTAATGTGTTGAGTTTTTGTTTCCTTAATGAACTGGATTTTTATGTTTTAAATTGTGCTATTAAATGAGCGCACATCGTTGTAAGGTAATATTAGAAGATTATAAGGCTCATGCAACCAAAGAAGCCAAAACAGCCAAGGATCTTCCTGCATGCATGCACTGAACGTACAAGGTATAAGTTGCTTAAAAGTTTTACACTCTCCACAGAAAAATATTCTAAGTGTAAAATCTTCCGAAGCCAAAGTCCAAATCTTTGGAAGCCAAAGATGAAGTCTTCCAAAGCTTTAGAGACAAAGTCTTCCGAAACCAATTTCTGTGAAGACTATTTTCTTCCGAAGATAGAGAAGACATGCTTTCTCTGGTCTATTTTTTCATAAAGCTGACACACCATCCGCTGCAACTCTGAAGGCTCACCAACTTATACAAGTTGGTGAAAAGTCCATGCTTTTGTAAACTGTAGATTAAGGTCTTTGTCTGTAACTTCATACTATTGTACCTGTAAACCTTTTTATATTAGAAAAGGATGTGAGCTATGGCATGTCATAGTCACTAGTCAAAAGGCAATCTGCCTTTTGACTCTACATTAATCTTGTTGTCTAGATTAGTGTTTCTAACTGTCTTTCTAAGTATTGATGGTTGTAGGATGTATTATAAAGTATCTTAGGTCCTTGTAATTCTTTTATGCTTAAACCCAGAATGAAGATCAGTTCATAAAAACAAGGTTTATCAAATGTTTCTGTGAAAAGATCCGCTTTTTGATTCTTTGTGTTAATTGGAATAATATCAATGAAACCCTTTTCCTGAGCATCCCGAATTGCATGAATCATTGTTTCAATGTGCTTGGTACGAGTATGATGAATTGGATTTTTGGTGATTCTAATAGCTTCTTCATTATCAGAAAAGAGTGGTGTATGAAGAAAACTGATTCCATAATCCATCATCTGATGTTGAATCCAGAGCACTTGGCAGCTGCAACTTGATGCAATAACATATTCAGCTTCCCCTATAGATAGAGATAATGTTGTCTACTTCCTTTGCCATGAAACAAGACAATCCCTGAGATATTGACATCTGCCAGTGACGGACTTCCGGTTAATCCTACAACCACCATGATCACTATCAGAATAAGCATGTAAATCAAAGTTCCTTCCTTTTGGATACTAGAGACCCAAACGAGAGGAACCCTTTAATTAACAAAAGATGCGTTTAACAGCTTTTTCATGGGATTCTTTTGGGTTGGCTTGATAACAGGCACAATAGCACACGGAGAATGTAATATCCAGACGACTAGTCGTGGGATACATGAGAGATCCAATCATAGAATGATAGCGATAAGCATCCACGGATTTCCAATTATCATCAGGAGTTAAGTAGGTTTGAGAAGTGAATGGAGTGCGTTCTGGAGAAGCATCATCCATCTTGTACTTCTTAAGAATCTCTTGAATGTACTTTTCTTGGTGAATAAGAATACCATCAGGCTTTTGTTCAACCTGCAACCCTAATAGAAAGCACATCTCCTCCATCATGCTTATTTCAAAGTGATCCTTCATCACTTCTTCAAAATTATCTACATAGTTTATCGTTTGTTGATCCAAAAATAATATCATCAACATACACTTGAACAATCAACATTTCACCATCGACTTCCTTCTTGAATAGTGTCATATCTATTGTACCATGAGAGAAATCCTTGCTAAGAAGATACCATGTCAATGTTTCATACCACATACGAGGAGCTTGATGCAATCCATACAATGATTTATCAAGCTTATATACTTTCTTCGAAAAACCTGGATCCTCAAAACCTGGTGGCTGACAAACATAAATCTCCTAATCAATGTTCTCGTAGAGAAATGCACACTTCACGTCCATCTGAAAAACTTTGAAGTTCTTGTGAGCAGCGTGAGCAATAAAGATTTTGATAGCTTCAATGTGGGCAACCGGAGCAAGCACTTCAGTGTAGTCAATTCTCTCCTCCTGAGCAAATCCCTGAACAACCAGTCTTGCTTTGTTTCTTACTACCAAACCTTAATCATCTGGCTAGTTTCTGAATACCCATTTGGTACCGATGGGAAATTTGTTTGGAGGAAGATCAACTAACTCCCAAACTTTTAACTTTCTGAACTGTTGAAGCTCCAACTACATAGATTCAACGCAACTTGGGTCTTGAAGTGTTGCTGATATATTCTTGGGAACAATTTGAGATAAGAAACATGCATAGAGACATTCATTGATCAATCCAGACTTACTCTGAGTCCTCACACCATCTGTAATGGATCCAATGATATAATCATGTGGGTGATCTTTTAAGGTTTTGAAGTTAGTGGTAAGGGTTAATGGGTTGGATTGAGATGAGGATGCAGTTTGTGATGATTGTGATGGTGAAGTTTGTTATGATGGAGGAATTGGTTGTGGTGGAGGTGTAGGTGGAGGATCAAATAGCGGTGGAGGTGGAGGGTCAATTGGTGCTTGTGGATGGGGTTTAGGTTGAGGAATGATTTGCACATTGATTTGTGGAATGACATCATCGTCAAATACTGGAAGGTTGAATGATTTGAAGATAGTGTTCGAGTCATAGAACCATTCTGGGTCAGATCCCATGTTTGGTGAATTTGACTCCTGCCAATCAACATAAAAGGATTCCTGCATAATACGCGTTCTTTTGTTGTACACCCTATATGCCTTTTCTGAGGTAGAATAACCAATGAAGAAGCATTCATCAGAAACTGCACCAAACTTTGACTTCTGAGCTTGAGTATTCAGTAAAGTGCAAGAGCAACCAAACGGACAGAAAAAGTCAATCAAGGGTTTCCTTTTACAAAGAAGCTCAAAGGAGACTTCATCTTGTCTTTCACAATTAGAACCCTGTTTAGTACATATGATGCAAAATTGATAGCTTCTGCCCAGAAAATAGTTGGAAGCTTTGACTCAATTAGCATAGTCCTTGCAGCTTCAATAAGGGTCTGATTCTTCCTTTCCGCAACACCATTTTGTTGAGGTGTCCTAGCAGCACTGAACTGTCTGAAAATCCCTTTGCTTGCACAGAAAGAATCAAAGATATGGTTTCTAAATTCAGTGCCATTATCACTTCTGATGGCCATCATCTTCCCTTTGTTGATGGTTTTAATTAAGAGGATCACTCTTCTGCTGTGTCTCTCTTGTGTGCTAGAAATCTTACCCAATAGTATCTTGAGTAATCATCTATAACAACCAAACAATAAGATTTCTTAGCAATGGATTTAACACTAATAGTACCAAATAAGTAGGTATGTAACAATTCAAGGGGTTTTAAAATTGTATTTTCAAGCTTAAGCTTGTGTGGCCTTTTGTGCTGTTTTCCTTAAGCACAAGCCATGCACTTTTCTACCACTGAAAAATCTTTAAGTGGTAGTCCCCTCACAAGATTGTTCTTAACCAACTTATTAATATTTTTAAAATTAACGTGTCCTAATCGTCTATCCCATAAGAAAGATTCAGAAGATGAAGCTTTTGACAGAAGACATGTCACGGTTGAGGTGGACTCTTTTGATCCCATATCCAACAGATATGTATCATTCTACCTCGGAGCATGCATAATCCCTAAATCCTCTGGAATAATAAACTCTAGTTTTAGAAACAAGAATTTGTTGGACATGAATAGCACTATAATATCTTTATCATAGATTTGTGATACACTCAACAGATTGAGTGCCAGCTCTAGGACATAGTTCACTTTCTCCAGAGTCAAAGAACCATTTGATACTTCCCCTTGATTGATCATCTCTCCCCCTTTCTTGTCACAAGAAAAAGAAACATATCCTCCATTTATTATACGATAATTTGTAAGCAAGTCCTTCAACCCGGTCATATGCTTGGAACATTTGCTATCAACATGCCAATAGCTATTGACAGCTTTCCTAGAATGATCCTAGCATTCAAACAAAGATTATTAAGGTTACTGACATTTGAGGAAGTTGTGTCCTTTTCTTTAGGTTTAGAAATCTGACTTGGTGTAGAAGATGGAATAGGATGAGAAAAGAACTTTACAAAACAATTTGATTTTGTTTGTCTGTCTGAAACTTTACTTGAATAAGGATCATTTTCATTAACACAAGCATTTGAAACATCATGACTTGATTCATAAACATCTGAAGATGAACAAGCTAGACTAGTGTTAGAACTACATACACCATTGTCTGTAATATACTTTTGGGAAACAAATCTACTTAGGCTATTGTCTATTGAAGACTTTTTGGAATCAAAAATACTAATGCTAGAGCTGCCGAGACCACTACATGCACCATAATCATACTCCTCTCAAATCTCCTTATGATTTACTCCCTCTAAACCTGCATACAAACTGTTAGAATCTTACTGAACTAAATCATTAGTTGGATGAGGTGTAGGCATAGGAGAATAACAATAAGTACTTGGAGCGGGATAAACATGAGTGGTTTCTTCGCTTCCCAAATCAGTCTTAATTCTAGCCCCCCATTGTTTCTTGCAAAGATCCTCAAGTTTTATCCCGAAAATGTTCCATTTTTCATGTTTGATTTTCAGCTTGCTTATTTCAAATTCAGCAAGTGCTACACGTTTAGTTAAAGCATTTATTTCAACGTTTCTTTTCAAAAGATTTCTTTTTAAATGCTAATTTTCTTTTAAAGCTTCATTTAACTTAACAAAATATTTAGACTCGTTTGTTTTAAGTTCGTTGTTAATTCATTTTAATTCCTTTTCATTTTCTAACAATAACCTATTAGCTTTATAAACCCCGAATAAACGAATTTTGCAGGGAAGAGAACACATGTCTTGGATTACCTCATAAGGAAGTCCCATAACTACTTTTTTAGCAGCTAGGGCTTTTTTGCATTGACAGACAGGAGTGTTCTTTTTGTGTTCTTTCTCCTCCACGGCTTTCCTCCTTGCTTCCTTAGCTTGACTTTCCTTTTGCCATCCTTGATCACAAACCTCCAGCTTCACTTTACTTGTTTCACCTTCTTATTGCTTCCGAACCTCAGCATCTTCACAAACTTTCACTTTTTCCTCATCAGCTTCATAACAACCTTTTTCTTCATGAACCTTACCAACCTTTACCTCTTGAGCTTGTTGCACACCCACTTCATAAACTGCTTCATCTTGAGTTTCACACCTGAACTCTCTGAAGGGATCAAAATTTTCAACAGAATCCACGTCATTATCCACCACCTCAGCCACCAGAGCATGATTGATCTCTTCTTCAGTTTCTTTGATTTCAGTACTCCAATCAAAGTTTGTGATTAGTGTTGTTTCCTTCATTGGCTTGGCTTTTTCTTTGTCAGTGATCGGAATGACTTTTGAAGTTCCAGAAGTTCCTGATTTAGTGATGATTGGAGATGGATGTTCTCTTTTGAAGTGACCCAATTGTTTGTAGTTGAAACAACTCAGTTTTGAGTTTTGGTTCTGATTGCCAAAGTTTTTCCTGCTAGTTCTTTCCATAAACCTTCTAGCACGCAACGTCAACATGGCCATCTGCCACTGAATATTAGTTTCTTCCAAGTCATTAGGATCCACCTTATACATATCTTCAACAATCATTCCTTTTCCTTTCAACTCCCCCATAACTAAAGCTTCATAACTATGCACAAACATACCAAACAATGCCATTGTTTCACACAGAACTTGAGTAGTGACTGATGCCTTTGAATTTGAACTAACACTTGATGATCCACCACTAGACTTGTCTGTTACACCACATCCAGAAGACCCACCATAAGCTGCACCATACATTGAAGAGTTTGCATCGGATGAAATCAATGTATCATTTTGTGAATAAACTGTAGGTGGCACCATTGATTGATTGTTCTCTTATTTTCATATCCAAATCAAATGACTTCAGTTTGTTGATAACATCCATGAGTTTATAATCAGCAAATTTCTTTCCTGCTTCAACATTCTAACTTGCAAGCTCCACTGCGGTGGAAGGGAATCCAACAGTTTTGTGACTTGTTCATGGTTACCCAACTGTTCATCATATTTCTTTAAGTTGCTTGAGACAGACAGAAATCGGTTAGTGAGATCAGTAATGCTTTCATTTTTGTGTCCAACAAATGAGTTAAACTCCTTTTCAACTTGAGCTTTCTTGTCCTTTTTCAAGTCCTTATTACCATCATAAAATTCACACAATGAATCACACAAGGACTTTGCATTTTTATGCTCAGCAAAATGATTGTAGATGTCTTGAGATAAACATAGAGTTAAAGCCCAAATGCTTTCTGATCACGGTCGATTAACTTAAGGTCTCTTTCCATAAAGGTTGATGGATCAGTATTTGGTGAAGTAACTTGTCCAACAGTTACGATTGGAGTATGTGGACCATTGATGATTGATTCCCACTGGTTTGTGATTGGTATAGTAGAAGAAGGCTTTCAAACAATGTAGGGACTAAACATATGGATTACAATATCATTTAACATGAAAATTAAAGAATACTAGATGTACAAAAGTAATGGCGCGAATTAAAAAGGAGATTGTGGATCGAATTCAAGGCATGTCATGCATGCGACAACATGCATGCTATGACACATCTCGCGCTAAACAATGTAGTCAAGCGAATAGCCTTGCGAAAGTTTAACAGAAGTCACATAAATATCAGCCTACATGCATGCGAAAGGTGGGCATGCATACATACTACATGCATGCGAAAAGTGGTCATGCATACATACAAAAAGTCCAAGTTTTCGGCTGAATAAAGGCATGCATGTGACATACATATGCGATTAGTTATGCAGCTGCAATTTTTCATGCGAGAAGTTTTATTATGTATATAAATGCATGTGTGCGAAATGAATAGGGTGTGTATGCCACATTTCAACCGATAACAATAGTGCAAAATCAGTGTGTGTTTCTTTGTTTATTTCGCTCAAAACGAGCAGATCACGTTTGTGATTCTTCCACCCTCGGGTGAGATCGATCTAGTATCGATTCATGTTGTAATGAATTCATATTGTAACGATTGGAGTTTATAATAAACATATGAATTTCATTGTTATCTCGATTGATTCAAGTAGAGTGTGCACCCGTTTCGCGTATTATCAAGTGCAACTATCCAACGGAGTTCTATCGATCGGTATTAGGACTTTACAAATAACGTTTCCAATCTTCAAAATTATCACCATTGATAAGCCTCGGTGGCCTATTGGGTGCTACAATCTCCAAATCAGAGATGGTGATATTTGTTTTCAGTTTTACAATAGCAGGTAATTTCGCTGAACACCTCTAATTTCACTGGACACCTCTAATTTCACTGGACATCTCTAATTTTGCTGCTACTTTCACTAGGAAATTTGGCAGTAGTTTCACTGGAACAGGTGTTTGGATACTCTAGTTTCGGCCACATATTCGTTGAAACTAGTAGAACTTTCGTTCTGAAGACAATTTGGCAGCACTTTCGCTTGTCTTGATAAAAACAATCAAGAACTTTCGTTCAAGATGATGTACTTTCGTTGACCAACAAAGATCAAATTCCAAAATCACAAATTTTGTAGTTTTGCTAGAACAATGGGTAATTTCGTTGGATGAAACTGCAGTTTCGCTGGATGAATCTGCGAACTTTTTGAACACGAAATCAACCAAAACTCACCCAAATCATAATGAATTTGTGATCAGATGATTGGGATAGCTTCATTTGAAAATAATAGATGATACTCAGTCAATTTCCATACACAAAACACTCAAAATAAGATCCAAAAGGAATGAAATAGTGTTTTAGCAAAAAAAGGCACAATCAAAAACTCAACAAATCAAGAGCACTAAGGCTCTGATACCATATTGTTGCTCCATTTGATCAATAATCAGTGCAAATGATTTAGAAAACACAAAGAATCCCACTGAATAACAACAATCTCTCATTATAAGCAAACACAAGTTTCAAGTATTTCTCAATAATCACCAAACTAGAACAATAAAGATCAAATGAGGCTTAAATATGATAACAATAAGCTTCTAGCCAATACACAGCAATAACACAATCACAATAACAAGATTTTCGTATTAGGGTTTTCAAAAAAAAGGTTGCTTACAATGAGTGAATCATACAATATATAAGCAGACCTAATTTCGCTGGTCTAGACCAAAACCTAGATTCACTCGGCAACGAAACATAGTTTCACCGGGCATCCTAGACCAGCTGACTACAAGCAAAACTCAGTTTAGCTCGAAGTTTTGCTGAGAACAGAAACTACAAAATACAAAATAAGTAAACTAACATTTGTCCAATTACATTAATAAGCAAAACAATATAAACAAAAACAACAGTGGTGAGTCCAGCCTATTCTTGATCATCAACCCCAACTGGTATTTATTGTTATATTGCCATGCCCTTTGGTCTTTAGAATATAGGTGCTACATACCAAAGGGTGGTCAACAAAATGTTCAAAAACAAGCTGGGGACACCATGGAACTCTATATTGATGATATGGTAGTTAAGTCAAAGAGACCTGAGGATCACCTCTAAGATGTAGAAGAAGCTTTCGATATCCTGGACCAATTTAATATGAAGCTGAATCCTACCAAGTGTCATTTTGGTATGGGGGCAGGAATGTTCTTAGGATACATGGTCAACAAAAGTGGGATAAAGGCCAGTCCGGAGCAAATTAAAGCTATCATGAACATGAAATCCCCAACTAATGTCAAGGATATCCAAAGGTTAACCGGTAGAGTTGCTGCCCTAAACAGATTTATATCATAATCCTCCGATAGACGCAAAGTATTCTATGATATCCTGAAAAAGAATAGGAAGTTCGAGTGGGGATAGAAACATGAAGAGGATCTTCAAGCTCTTAAACAATATCTTGCCTCAGCACCTCTATTGATGAAGCCCGAAGATGGAGAACCGCTGTCATTACACCTAACAGTATCCCGGACTACTATAAGTGATGTTCTTGTTAAGGATCAAGATGGGAATCAGCATCCTGTGTATTATATGAGTAAAAGTCTACTTGATGCTGAAACCAGGTATTATCACTTAGAAAAACTTATTCTAGCTTTGATAATAACTTCTACTAAGCTTAGTCATTATTTTAAAACACATAGGATATGTATTAAAACAAACTATCCAATTAAAAGTGTTCATAGAAAACCTGAAATGTCTGGTAGGATGGCTAAATGGTCTATAAAGCTTAGTGCCTTTGATATAATATATGAGCCTAGGACTACTATAAAATCCCAAGCGTTAGCTAATTTTGTGGTAGATTTAGTCAGGATATCCAGCAGGAAGTAGACTTAAAAGTTCAGAACTTAGAATTAATAATGAAATATGGACCTTGCATACCGATAGAGCATCTAATATAAGAGGAATAGGACTAGGAATCATCCTAAAATCACCACAGGGGGACATACTACTCCAAGCCATTAGATATGAATTCCAAG
>CM046434.1:33759336-33829149 GCA_025506505.1 Flaveria sonorensis
CCCTTTAACCCATCCGCATTTCTCTAATATTCATCCGCATTAGTAAAGGCGATGAACAAACTCTAACCGCATTTGTAAATGCGGAGAGAAGAAACTTCATCCGCATTTTCCAAAAGTACATCCGCATTGGTAAATGCGGACGAACAGTTCATCAGCATTCCTAAATGCACATCCACATTAGTAAATGCAATGATCAGCTTCATTAGCATTCCTTAAATGCTCATCCGCATTAGTAAATGCGGATGAAGAAATTCCTTTAGCATTTCCACAAATGCACATCCGCATTTGTAAATACGGATAAGGAACGTTCATCTGTATTTCCACAAAACACCCGCATTAGTAATGTGGATGAGTAAAAGAAATACGGACAAAAAAGACTTGTATTGTTTGTTCAACCATTTGAATAACAATACAAGTACTCTCTCTCTAGAATAAATTATCCATATAATTATTCATAACACTAGTGTAAATATTTAGAAAACCAATTTCTAAATACTTCAAGTGTTAATATTTATTACATGATTATATCATAAGATAAATTATAGGTGTTTGTCTAGCTTGTTATTGGCTATGACCCGACTTGGATCATAATGTACTAGCCACATCAATTCAATATGTATCTTGGGCAGACCGTTTCCCATAATCTCCACTTACACAAGATACATAGAGAATTGATGCAAGTAGTAAATACCGCCTAACAATGGTTTACTACCCCTAATACGCATGACGAAGTGCAATTCAATAACATCATCTTCCTCAAGTCCCTAACTTGAAATGATTTAGGTGAATCTATCATTCATCCTTTTGTTATAGATGTCATGTTAAATCCAGAGACACCAAAATGACCTTCTCTGTTGTTTAACTTAATCAGGCCTTAGACATCATACTCTCAACGAATAAGAGGAACAAATCCCATATTGACTACATACTTTCTCACAATCACCTTGTATCACACCGGAAACTAGCCTTATGTATTGTCCATTATTTCAGAACAGCAAAGAACCAGATCAAAGTAAAATATTTGGTGAATATCGAAACCTAATATGTATCTCAGGTCGGAGGATACAATGATATTCGCCTTTAATCAAATTTACTTAAGATCAATTACATAATTCCATGCAGTAAAATTTAAGAGTGGGTCTATCCAATATTTGTATCCTACAAATATCTATGAAACTTGGTAGCACCTATTTCTCTATATTCATACCTTATGAATATCCACCAATCCAAGCTCATAATAGTCTTACCTACATATTTGTTCCCACAAATATGAGCGACTACGGACATTTAGAATAATAAATATATTCATGGATCTAAACATGCTAAAATGGAACATAACTCATAGTATCATAATCATATATATATATATGAGTCAAAATAACAATTGTTCTGATATTTAAATACTAAATAGATCAAATCCAATCACTAGAATATCGAAGTCCTAAGGCACAAGTATGACTCATGCTTTGGCCTTTCAAGGAGCTTCGTGAGTGGATCCGTAATATTTTGATCGTTGTGAACTTTGCAAATACATATCCTTCCTTTTTCAACTTCATCCCTTATGTAGTTGAATCTCCACTCAATGTGCCTTGTCTTTTGATATGCACGGGGTTCCATGATTTGAGCAATTTCACCCTCGTTATCACAAAAGATCTCTAGGGGATCTTGAATGGTAGAGACTACCCTAGATCAGTAATGAATTTCTTTAACCATGCAGCTTCCTGTGTGCCAATGAAGCGGCAATGTATTCTGATTCTGTAGTAGACAATGCTACTACATCCTGCTTTGAACTCTTCCAAGACACTGCCCCTCCATTCATAATGAAGACATACCCCGATTGTGATCAAGAATCATCTCGATCAGTTTGGAAACTCGCATCCGTGTAACCCTTTACAACGAGTTCCTCTTCACCAGATCCGTATATTAGAAACATATCCTTAGTCCTCCTAAGGTATTTCAATATACTCTTAACAGCCATCCAATGGCTATTTCCTGGATTCTGCTGATATTAGCTTGTCATGCTTAAAGCGCATGAAACGTTCGATCTAGTGCATATCATTGCATACATGATGGATCCTATAGCAGATACACATGGGATTTTCTTCATCCTTTCTTGCTCATCCTTTGAGCTTGGACATTGAGATGCACTCAATATTGTCCCTCTTTGAATAGGTACCAAACCTTTCTTAGAGTTCTCCATCTTGAACCTTTTCAAGATTTATCAATGTATGCACTTTGGTTTAAACCTATCAACCGCCTTGATCTATCCCTATAGATCTTTATTCCTAAAATATAGGCTGCTTCACCAAGATCTTTGATGGAAAAACAACTTCCAAGCCAGGTTTTAACACCTTCCATGGCTGGAATGTCATTTCCAAATACTAATATATCATCAACATACAATACCAGGAATGTGTTGATGCTCCTACTAGCTTTCTTATACACACAAACTCATCAGCGTTCTTGATGAATTCAAATTTCTTGATCTCTTCATCAAAATGTTGATTCCAACTTCTCGATGCTTGTTTCAATCCATAGATTGATTTCTTTAACTTGCATACTTTATTAGGATATTGTGGATCGACAAAACCTTCGGGCTAAACCATATAGACATTCACTTCGAGATGTCCATTAAGGAAAGCAGTTTTGACATCCATTTGCCACATCTCATAGTCATAATATGCGGCTATGGAAAATAATATCCTAATTGACTTTAGCATTGCCACAGGCAAGAAAGTCTCATCATAATCAACCCCTTGAGTCTGAGTGAAACCTTTTGCTACAAGTCTTGCTTTATAAGTATCCAAGTTTCCATGAATATCGGTTTTCTTCTTGAAAACCCACTTACATCCAACCGGTTTTGGAGTTAAGCGGTGGAACAACCTATTCCCACACTTGGTTGTCATACATGGATTGCATCTCTACGTTCATGGCTTCAAGCCACTTGTCACAATCCGAATTGGACATTGCATCACGGTACGTAGTTGGTTCATCCGAGTCAACTACATAGCAAGAGAGGCTATGCAAAGAAGGAGTTGGCCCCTCATGATCATGATATGATCGTGTTTCTATTCTACAAAGAAACGAAGGAGATCACAAAGAGAGAAAGAAGGCTACAAGGGAAAGGCTAAGTGAGAAGAAGAAGAAAGAAAAAGAAGCTATACTCTCTTCTACCAAGAATATGGGTGATAAGGCATGGATGAAACCTACCTTAAATCCCATGGCTTCACTGGTAGGCAAGTAGGCCCCATATCAGAGAAGACCCTACAGCGATATGTCAGCGACATAAAGGCTGACATTAGCTTAGGAAGAAGGTAGGAGGTGCCTTGGAAACAAAGCCCTCATAAGATAGCACCCAAACACAAACCACAGCCTACAAAGCCACCTCCCATACCTTCACCCTTCCCCATCAAAACAGAACCAACCACTAAACCCTCAACTCCCAAACCCACAACATCAGCCATTCCTACACCTTCACCCCCTGTCTCTAAACAGCCTCCACCTCCACCTATCCTTTAACCCAAAACACAACCAAGATTCCAATCTTAACCCAAAACATCTTCTAAAACTTCCAAGCCCCAGTCCTTAGAAGAATTTAAGGAGATCAAAAGGAAGCTCATCAACTGCACAACCTTGAGCGACATCTCTTATAAAGAAGAGTCAACTAAATTGAAATACATTGATGGCTCTTCCTGTTCCCTCATAAGAGATGCATTCCTTGATCTGCCTAGGGGAACATTAGACCAGCTCTCCAACTTCTGTCCATCAACAATGATACTCTTGTAGAAAAGGAGAAGAAGTTAAAGAGAAGATTGGTGACTCTGCTGGTGTGACAACCCACCCGAAACTCACCCGATTTCTTTGTACCAATGCAGTAGACCAGTGATGTAACACAACCATGTAACGCAATTTTTGGACAAAAATTCTTTCAACATGGGGATAAAGTGACATCCGGTAATTTTCCGTTACCAAACACCGTTAGTTTCGTTAGGTTTTGCATACACATGTCGTGAGCACACACCAGTTGTCGTTGAACGTTGGTGACCTAATAATAATTAACAATGGTTAATTGATAATAATTTAATTAATAATATTGATTATTAATTTGTATTTATGCGATTTATGAATTTTAAATTTTATTTGTCAATTTTACTTGATAACTGGATAGTGTGTGATATTTGATTCAAGTGCTTTGTTGTTAATTGAAATATATATATAACTATTACTAGTTGGCAATAATCCATGTGTTATGTGGTTAGAAACTAATTAAAAGAGGTTAAAAGCTTAGTTTATATAAAATACAAACATGAGGGTTAATTAGTAAAATTGTAATTAGCCAAAATAAAAAAAAAGAAGAAACAAACCCTAATCCCCCTCCCCACCCCCTTGTGCGACCGAAGAACACACACACAAAATTCGATTTTTGGTGAAGAACATCAAGAATTCATCGATTTTGATTGAGATTCAAGTGTTCAAGTTGTTATCAAGTGCTAATCATCATTTAAACACACCTAAAGGTAAGTATTTATCAAGATTTTCATAGTTTTGATCCATGTTTAACCCTAATTCGAAAATCATGTAGAAAACTCAAAATTGATGATGGTTTTATGATGATATGATGTCAGTTATGTTATATGAATGTTAATCTATGTAGATTATGCAAGAAATCCATGGTTTTGTCATCTAGTTCATATATTGCCAAAATTGGAAACTTTTCTTCATAAGAATTCATGTTTTGATGAATTGTTGATATTAAATGGGTGATTATGATTGCTATGAACTAGAGTAGGTATGTTATTTATGAGTAAATATGGATGAGTAAAAGTAATGCGGACAAAAAAGACTTGTATTATTTGTTCACCCATTTGAATAACAATACAAAGTACTCTCTATCTAGAATAAATTATCCATATAATTTATTCATAACACTAGTGCAAATATTTAGAAAACCAATTTCTAAATACTTCAAGTGTCAATATTTATTTACATGATTATATCATAAAATAAATATTGTGGGTGTTTGTCTAGCTTGTTATTGGGTATGACCCTACTTGGATCATAACATACTAGCCACATCAATTCAATATGTGTATTGGGCAGACCGTTCCCGACAATCTCCCACTTGCACAAGATACATAGAGAATTGATGCAAGTAGTAAATACCGCCTAACAATGGTTTACTACCCCTAATACGCATGACGAAGTGCCATTCAATAACATCATCTTCCTCAAGTCCCTAACTTGAAATGATTTAGGTGAATCTATCATTTATCCTTTTGTTAAAGATGTCATGTTAAATCCAAAGACACAGAATGACCATTCTCTATTGATTTAACTTAATCAGGCCTTAGACATCATACTCTTAACGAATAAGAGGAACAAATCCCATCTTGACTACATACGTTTCTCACAATCACCTTGTATCACACCTGAAACTAGCCTTATGTACTGTCCATTATTTCAGAACAGCAAAGTATAATATTTGGTGAATATCGAAACCTAATATGTATCTCAGGTCGGAGGATACAATGATATTCGTCTTCACTCAAATTTACTTATGATATTACATAATTCCATGCAGTAAAATTTGAGAGCGGGTCTGTCCAATATTTGTATCCTACAAATATCTATGAACCTTGGTAGCAACCTATTGCTCTATATTCATACCTTATGAATATCCACCAATCCAAGCTCTTAATAGTCTTACCTTCATATTTTTTTCCCACAAATATGACCAACTATGGACATTTAGAATAATAAACATATTCATATATCTAAACATGCTATAATGGAACATTACTCATAGTATCATAAACATATATATATATATATATATATATATATATATATATATATATATATATATATATGAGTCAAAATAAAAATTGTTCCGATATTTAAATACTAATTAGATCAAATCCAATCACTAGAATATCGAAGTCCTAAGGCACAAATATGACTCTCATGCTTTGGCATTTCAAGGAGCTTCATGAGTGGATCCGTAATATTTTGATCGGTGTGAACTTTATGAATACATATCTTTCATTTTTCAACTTCGTCCCTTATGTAGTTGAATCTCCGCTCAATGTGCCTTGTCTTTTGATGTGTATGGGGTTCCTTGATTTGAGCAATCGCACCCTCGTTATCCCAAAAGATCTCTAGAGGATCTTGAATGGTAGAGACTACCCCTAGATCAGCAATGAATTTCTTCAACCATGCAACTTCCTGTGCTGCCAATGAAGCGGCGATGTATTCTGATTCTGTAGTGGATAATGCTACTACATCCTGCTTTGAACTCTTCTAGGACACTGCCCCTTCATTCATAATGAAGACATACCCCTATTGTGATCGACAATCATCTCGATCAATTTGGAAACTCGAGTCCGTGTAACCCTTTACAACGAGTTCCTCTTTACCAGATCTCTATATTAGAAACATATCCTTAGTCCTCCTTAGGTATTTCAATATACTCTTAATAACCATCCAATGGCTATATCCTAGATTCTGCTGATATCTGCTTGTCATGCTCAAAGCGCATGAAACATCCGGTCTAGTGCATATCATTGCATACATGATGGATCCTATAGCAGATGCATATGGGATTTCCTTAATCCTTTCTTGCTCATCCTTTGAGCTTAGACATAGAGATGCACTCAAATCATGTAGAAAACTCAAAATTGATGATAGTTTTATGATGATATGATGTTAGTTATGTTATATGAATGTTAATCTATGTAGATTATGCAAGAAATCCATGGTTTTGTCATCTAGTTCATATATAGCCAAAATTGGAAACTTTTCTTCATAAGAATTCCTGTTTTGATGAATTGTTGATTTTAAATGGGTGATTATGATTACTATGAACTAGAGTAGGTATGTTATTGATGAAATTGTGTTGAAATTGATGAAAGGATAGATTTTAGATGTTACTTTCCCGAAAGGGAAACTTTAATTATATGAAACATGTGATCTTGTAAATTTGGCATGTATATAAAGTTAGGATCAAGCTAGAATGCTTGTTGAGGATGTTGAATGTGTTGGAATGTGTTGATTAGGTCAATTGGATGATTGATGAAGTATTTCAAAAATCTTGGTTTTCTTGGAAAATGTGCAAGTGTACAAGTATGGTATTATGTACAAGTCATGTAAATTGATAAATTGTGATTGTTGATTATTATAATGTTGATGTCTTGGTTTTATGAATTACATGTGGGATTGTGATGATGAGTATCATACACGCGTGCGAATTTGAGGCCCCTACTTAGTAGGATTGGTAGGGTTTAGGATGTGAAGTCGTGAGTGGCTTCACATGGCATGTAGTGCATGATTAGACTCCATGTATGATTTACTACTTGTGATGTAATTATAATTGTATCAAGCATGATTGATTGGTTGAGATTCATATGTGTAGTATGATAAACTATGTTATGATGATGATCATGATAGAACTTATGATTGTGATGTACGAGAATAACTTGTATGATAATCATGTGTATGAGTTGTTATACTTGATCATACAGGATTTCTATTAACATGTCACCAACGGTCAAACGGGTCAACCAGGTCAAATGAGTCTTTGTTTTCCAAAACCCTTGGGTCAACGTGTTTATTGAGCACTTTGGGTTGTTAAACTTTCTTGTTACACGTACTTATGTACTCTCGTGTTCTAGGTAACCTTTGAAGGGTTGTCTTTCCACTCATCGTTAGCTCTTTGTTATTGTTCATTACGTACTAGGTGAGTTCATGTCCCACTTTTTATACACTCTCTTTTGGGGGAGATAGCATACTCGTTTACAAACGCTTTATTATTGTGAATTGTGTATAGTGTAACATAGTGTGATATACCTTGAAAGTCCTCACACTTTCGGATCATTAATATTGGTAACTAGCGGGAAATTTTGGGTAGTACTACTGGGTCTAACAAGCCCCACCCGTGTGACTCGAGATCAAACGGGTGCAATATTGTCCTAACACAAACATCGTCACAACCTGGTATGTCGTGACGGGAGGCAAACAAACGAACACAGTCAGCTTCGATCGCGAAATCACTATGGTTATTACTTATGAATGTAGACTAGATATCTATTTCAATGCACTTCTTATGTTTTACAATTGTTACTAATTATGTTTAACGCAAACTTTTGAACTCACCAACCATTTTGTTGACTCTTTTAGTATGCTATTCTCAGGTCATTACTAGCAGCTTACCGTAGGAGCACGCACGAGTCATGCATACCTTGAAACAAACAATCATCTGTTTTGTCTTATTAAATATTTTCATACTTTGGTTTGGGCGCGTGTTTTGCGTAGTTTACATTTGGTACTTTATGTTTGAAATTCTTACAAAATGCTTCCGCAAATGTTTTAATGTTTCAAACTCTGAATTATTTCAGTTGTTGCATATAGTGTCGTTCTGAGTAACTAATGACTGAGATTCTTGTTTGTTCACTCGCCTCGCGATAAAACCCCGCACGTGGATTTTAAGGCTGTGATAGATTGGTATCAGAGCCATTGGTTATAGGGAACTAGGTTGCATACACACTAGTCTATAACCGCACACTTTGTTAGTTACTATTTCTTATCCCTTACTGTATGCTCACTGGCATACACATCACGTACCCTGTAGCATGGCATCATTTCACAAGATCTGGGTAAGACAACCTGTACATTCTAAATCACCTCCTCCTCCTCCTGTACCCCGATAGATGATCTGAGTGGCTCCAACACTCTTATCCTCCCAAGGAGATAGACTGGGATCAACCATTCGCACTGCCCGAACGCGATGCACCATGAGATTGGCGTTACTATCCCACTTATGTTGACCATATGCTTTATAGGTAGCCTATTCCTAAGCCCCTGCCTACTAGACTGAAGACTAGGTCCACTCCTTAGTTACCTACACCTACCCTCCCTTCGTTACCACATTCTAGAAAGCTGGTGATTACGACATTAGTTGCTGCTCTAGACACGGAGAAACAACGCACAAATGAGCTAAATGAAGTGGTCGGCACTTTACGACATGAACTACGTGAGACTAAGATGATGGTAGAAGAGTTGAAGGATCTGCAATTAAAGAGCTATAACCATCAACGCTCCTTAATTGATCATGTAGCTCAGGCGATCCACCGTTCGGATGCTAGGGATAACACCATCCACGACCATGGGGTAAGACTTGGTGATTCTGAAGCCCAGTTCGCAGTGATGCATATTGCTTTAGAACCTGACGAGGAACCTGAAGAGGAGCCAGAGGAAGCCCCGTAAGAAGAAGAACCAGAAGAGATGGAAGAGGATAGTGATGGGTCTGATGTACTAGACTAACTTCCTTATTCATCTGACTTGGACTACGTAGCATTTTTTTTTTAAAACCTATGTGGGAAGGGTTGTTTCCCACCCAACGGAAAAACTGAAAATTTTGACATCAACGGAATATTTTGTGAATTATTTACAATCTATTTAACTTTGATTATTATTATTTTGGTTATAAATGTTGTGGGTGATGAACTTTATTGTTTTTCTTACTATTTGCTATGCTTCAATGAGATAAATATGTTAGATGTTGCTCATTTGCATTTGTGAATATAAAGTGAAAAATGGAAGGTAAAGGCAGAGAACGTGGCAGAGGATGCGGCGCAGGACGCGGACAGGGTGCAGCTACAGTGAATATGACGCCCGCTGAATTGGCTACCCTGATTAATGAACATGTACAAGGGTAGTGGCTGCTGCACAAGCTGGACAGCCAGCAGGTAAATGATACAAATGGATTGATTAATACCCTACTTGCTTGTTTAAGCTGCTCAACTAATGTTTTGGTTTGTTGGCACAAGAGCCCACCCTGTACCTACAAATCCTTTATGGATTGCAAGCCTCACACCTAAAGTGGAACCGAAGGAGCTGTGGGATTGGTGCGGTGGTTTTAGAAGACCGAATCAGTCTTTGCAAAATGCAACTGCCCGCTATCCGATCAAGTAAAGTACGCTATTGAACCCTAGAAGGCGCAGCACTCTCTTGGTGGAATGCCCAGGTGCAGATGCTGAGTCAGGCAATGGCTAAAGACCTACCTTGGGAAGAATTCAAGACAATGATGACTGAGGAGTATTGTCCCGAGATGAAGTGCAAAAGCTGGAAGTTGAGTTCTGGAAACTAAAGATGCAAGGTTATGAGATTGAGGCCTATACTACCAGGTCTCATGAGTTGGCAACTTTGCGCCCAGGAATGGTAAATGAGATTCATAAAAGGATTGAGCTTTATTTACGTGGGTTGGTTCCTGAGATTCAGAGTATGGTGACAGCCTTGAACCCTGCCACCATATAATAGGCTATTAGGTTAGCCCACAGGCTGACCGATCAGGCAGTGGAACAAGGGAATTACCCAAACGGAGCGCGGTGGCTAGCGTACCCGATAACAAATGCAAGTGCGAAAATACTAGCAATAAGGGCTCATCCTTTAGCAATGAACACCACAGCAGCAACAACAACATCAAAGAGATTCGACAACATCTGAAATTTTAATCAGTCATCTTCCTCAAACCAAGGACAAGGTGGATATGTGGGGAAGCATCCAAAGTGCAACCGATGCAACTATCATCACATCGGCAGGTGTGACAACTTCAAGTGTTAGCGTTGTGGAAAGCTAGGGCACGCAGCAAAAGATTGTCATGGTGAATTGGTGAAGAAGCCACAACAAACACATGAAACACCAAAAGTATGCTTTGAGTGTGGGAAAGAAGGGCATTACAAGAGGAAATACCCTTAGTTGAGGAAGAATTGCAATGGTGTTGGGAACAATGGGAACAATAATAACAACCCTGGTAATGGTGACAACAATGGTGGTAACAATGGTGGAGACAAAGGGAGAGCCTTTGTCATCTGTTCAGGTGAGGCTCTAAACGATACTACTGTTGTTACTGGTAAATTTCCTATTAATGGTCGGTATGCTACTATACTATTTGATACTGGAGCCGATAGAAGTTTTATCTCTACTAAGTTTAGTAGTCTCTTAAGTGATATGCCTTCTACGTTGGAATCTAGATATGCCGTAGAATTAGCTGGAGTAAGCTAATCTACGTTACACATATCCTTAAAGGTTGCAAGATAGAACTTGCTGGTCACACCTTTGATAGCAATCTCATGTCTGTTACACTTGGGAGTTTCGATGTGGTCGTGGGCATGGATTGGCTGTCCGAGAAGTAGGCGGAAGTCATTTGCTATGAGAAGGTTACCCGCATTCCTCTCCTAGATGGGGAAATTCTCTCGGTTAAGGGAGAGAAAAGTGGCACTATGATAGGCATCATATCCTTTATGAAAAGCACAAAAGTGGCTACGCAAGGGTCGCTTAGCCATATTAGCCCTTGTAACTGACAAGCAATAGGAAGAAAAAGAAGATAGAGAACATTCTGGTAGTTCGTGACTTTCCCGAGGTGTTTCCAGAGGATCTGCCTGGACTACCACCCCATCATCAAGTTGAGTTTTAGGTTGATTTGACTCCCAGAGCAGCTCCAATTGCAAGAGCACCTTACCGGTTAGCCCTGAACGAACTACAGGAACTATCTACACAACTTCAAGAGCTATTGGATAAAGGGTTTATTCGACCGCGCTCATCACTATGGGGAGCCCCTGTTCTCCTTGTTAAGAAGAAGGATGGCACATTTCAAATGTGTATCGATTACAGAGAATTAAACAAAGTTACAATGAAGAATTGATACCCTTTGCCTCGTATAGATGATTTGTTTGATCAACTTCAAGGATCAAGCTATTACTCTAAGATTGATTTGAGGTTTGGTTATCATCAACTAAGAGTTCGAGAGGAAGACATCTTAAAGACTACATTCCGTACACCTTATGGTCATTATGAGTTCTTGGTCATGCCATTTAGGTTGACAAACGCACCAGCAGTGTTCATGAATCTCATGAATCGTGTGTGCAAACTCTATCTTGATTAGTTTGTAATCGTGTTTATCAATGACATATTGATCTATTCGAGGACCAAGGAAGAACATGAAGAGCACCTGTGTCTAATCTTGGAATTATTTACAAAAGGAACAACTATACGCCAAGTTTTCCAAGTGTGATTTCTGGATAAGCGAAGTGCAATTCCTGGGTCATATTGTTAATGAAAAAGGAATACATGTGGATCCTACAAAGATTGAAGAGATAAAGAATCGGTCGGTTCCCAAGACGCCTAGTGAGATATGGCAATTTCTTGGACTGGCAGGATATTATCGGCGTTTCATTGAGGGATTTTCTAAGATCGCTCATCCTCTCACAACATTGACCCATAAAGGAACAACATATAAATGGGGTGAGAGTCAAGAAGCCGCTTTTCAGTTGTTGAAACATAAACTTTGTAGTGCACCGATATTGGCATTACCAGACGAAAGTATGACTTTGTAGTCTACTGTGATGCTTCTATCCAAGGACTTGGTTGTGTCTCGATACAACATGACAAGGTGATAGCCTATGCTTCGAGACAAATGAAGGTGCATGAGAAGAACTACACCACCCATGACTTGGAACTGGGTGCGGTAGTTTTTGCCTTTAAGATCTGGAGACATTACTTGTACGGTACCAAATGTACTATCTACACCGATCACAAGATTTTTCAGCATATCTTTGAGCAGAGGGAGCTGAACATGAGGCAGCGATGCTGGGTGGAATTATTGAACGATTATGATTGCGCTATCAAATATCACCCGAGAAAGGCGAATGTAGTCGCTGACATGTTGAGTAGGAAGGAAACTGCTAAGCCCAGACGAGTGTGAGCTTTATAGCTTACTATTAGCACTCAATTACCTACACAAATCCAAGAAGCTCAAACAAAAGCTCTAAAAGCGGAAAATGTTGGATCTGAATCTTTACGTGGAATGGACAAACAGTTTGAAGTGAAAGCGGATGGAATTCGTTACTTCATGGACAGACTTTGGGTGCACTTGTATGGAAACCTAAGAGACTTGGTTATAAGTGAAGCACATAAGTCTAAGTACTCTATACACCTTGGTTCTGACAAGATGTATCATGACCTGAAGGCGCACTATTGGTGGCCTAATATGAAGGCAGACGTAGCTACGTATGTGAGCAAGTGCTTAACCTGTTCTAAGGTTAAAGTTGAATATCAAAAGCCATCTGGATTACTACAGCAACTGATTTTCCTTTGTGGAAGTGGGAATAGATTTCTCTGGATTTCATTACTAAATTACCTCGGACTCCTACTGGTTGTGACACGATATAGGTGATCGTAGACCGACTGACTAAGTCTGCTCACTTTTTGGCAATCAAGGAAACTGATGGAATGGATAAGTTAACTCAAATTTATTTGAAGGAGGTAGTTTCGAGACATGGTGTACCGATCTTGATTATTTCTGACCGTGATGCTCATTTTACATCACATTTCTGACAGTCGTTACAGAAATCTTTGGGTACGCGTCTGGATATGAGCACTGCTTATCATTTGCAAACAGATGGGCAAAGCGAACGTACTATTCAAACATTGGAGGACATGTTGCGTGCTTGTGTGATTGATTTCGGGAATAACTAGGAAGTTTGCCTACCATTGGTGGAATTTTCTTACAATAATAGTTATCACACCAGCATCAAGGCAACACCATTAGAGGCATTGTATGGGAGAAAGTGTAGATCACTGGTTTGCTGGGTGGAAATTGGTGATAGTCATCTAACAGGCCTTGAGTTGGTGCACGAGACTACCGAGAAGATCGTGCAGATAAGGAACCGTATGGCTACAGTACGAGACCGACATAAGAGCTATGCAGACAAGCGATAGAAACCTTCGGAGTTTTAGTCGGTGACAAAGTTATACTAGAAAGTCTCACCATGGAATGGTGTGATTCGATTCGGTAAAAGAGGCAAGCTTAATCCAAGATACGTTGGACCATTTGAGATTCTGGAAAGAATAGGTCTAGTGGCGTATCGATTAGACCTGCCTGACTCATTGAGTGGAGTTCACAACGTATTTCATGTCTCTAATTTGAAAAACTATTTGGCTGACAAGACGATGGTTGTACCGCTCGAGGAAGTACAAGTGGATGAAAAATTACGATTCATCGAAGAACCAGTTGAGGTGATGGGCCGTGAAGTCAAGACTCTTAAGCAAAGCAAGATACCCAAAGTCAAAGTTTGTTGGAACTCAAGAAAATTACCGAAATTCACATGGGAACGTAAGGATCAGATGAAGCTTAACTATCCTCATCTGTTCGAAACGACGACGACAGCCGGTGAAGGTATTGATTAAATTTCGGGACGAAATTTCTTTCAACATGGGGATGATGTGACGACCCACCTGAAACTCACCCAATTTCTTTGTGCCAATGCAGTAGACCAGTGATGTAACACAACCATGTAACGTAATTTTCAGGATGAAAATTCTTTCAACATGGGGATAATGTGACATCAGCCATTCCTACACCTTCACCCCCCGTCTCTAAACAGCCTCCACCTCCACCTGTCCTTTAACCTAAAACACAACCAAGATTCCAATCTCAACCCAAACCATCTTCAGAACCTTCCAAGCCCCTGTTCTTAGAAGAATTTAAGGAGATCAAAAGGAAGCTCATCAACTGCACAGCCTTGAGCGACATCTCTTATAAGAAAGAGTCAATTAAACTGAAATACATTGATGGCTCTTCCTGTTCCCTCATAAGAGATACATTCCTTGATCTACCTAGGGGAACATTGGACCAAGCTCTCCAACTTCTATTCGTCAACAATAATACTCTTGTGGAAAAGGAGAAGAAGTTAAGGAGAAGATTGGTGACTTTGCTAGTGTGACAAGCCACCCAAAACTCACCCGATTTCTTTGTCCCAATGCAGTAGACCAGTGATGTAACACAACCATGTAACGTAATTTTTGGGATGAAAATTCTTTCAACACGGGTATAATATGACATCCCGTAATTTTTCGTTACCAAACTCCGTTAGTTTCGTTAATTTCGTTATATAAAACGTGATCTTGTGAATTTGGCATGTATATGATGTTAGGATCATGCGAGAATGCTTGTTGAGGATGTTAAATGTGTTGGAATGTGTTGATTGGGTCAATTAGATGATTGATGAACTATTTGGAAAATCTTGGTTTTCTTGGAAAATGTGCAAGTGTACAAGTATCGTATTATGTACAAGTCATGTGTCATGATAAATTGTGATTGTTGTTTATTATAATGTTGATGTCTTGGTTGTATGAATTCCACGTGGTATTGTGATGATGAGTATCATACATGCGTGTGAATTTGAGGCCCCTACTTAGTAGGATTGATAGGGTTTAGGATGTGAAGTCGTGAGTGTCTTCACAAGGCATGTAGTGCATGATTAGACTCCATGTATGATTTATTACTTGTGATGTAATTATAATTGTATCGAGCATTATTGATTGGTTGAGATTCATATGTGTTGTATGACAAACTATGTTAGGATGATGATCATGATAGAACTTATGATTGTGATGTATGTGAATAACTTGTATGATAATCATGTGTATGAGTTGTTATACTTGATCATACAAGATTTCTATTAACATGTCACCAACGGGTCAAATGGGTCAACTAAGTCAAATAAGTCTTTGTTTTCCAAAACCCTTGGGTCAACATGTTTATTGAGCACTTAGGGTTGTTAAACTTTCTGGTTACACGTACTTATGTACTCTCATGTTCTAGGTAACCTTCGATGGGTTGTCTTTCCACTCATCGTTAGCTCTTTATTATTGTTTATTGCACACCAGGTGAGTTCATGCCCCACTTTTTATACACACTCTTTTGGGGAGATAGCATACTCATTTACAAATGGTTTATTATTATAAGTTTTGTATAGTGTAACATAGTGTGATATACCTTGAAAGTCCTCACACTTTTGGATCATTAATATTGGTAACTAGCATGAAATTTTGGGCAGTACTACTGGGTCTGACAAGCCCACCCATACGACTCGAGGTCAAACGGGTGCAATATTGTCCTAACACAAACATCGTCATGATCTGGTATGTCTTGACGGGAGGCAAACAAGCGAAACACAGTTAGCTTCGATCACGAAATCACTACGGTTATTACTTATGAATATAGACTAGCTATCTATTTCAATGCACTTCTTATGTTTTACAACTGTTACTGATTATATTTAACGCAAACTCTTGAACTCACCAACCGTTGTGTTGACTCTTTTAGTATGCTATTCTTAGGTCGTAAAGGGAGTGGAAGAGGAAGGCAAAGGGAGAGAGAACTAGTGAGACTCCTAGCTTCATGGAAGCTTCAATTAGGGTTGCCTCCAGGCCAAACATTCAAAAGAATGAGTTAAGGGCAGCAAGATTGAACTACTTGGGGTCTAGGAACTATAACATATATGAAATCATCTCTCTTCCTGTGGAGGAACTTAATGAATTGGCTAACACTAAAGTGTCAAAAGAGATGAAGGTAGCTGAGGCTACAGAGTTGCTCCTTAAAATTAAAGAAGAAAGAAAAAGGAAGAGACGTTACAAAGCTCCTACCCTCTCTCCAGTTCAAGAAATCCCTAAGGCAGAGGCTATGGCAGCTAAACAAGAAGCTTAGGTAGGTACGGAACAAGATAGACAGAACATGATAACCAACCTGAGTGCCACCAGCCTCTATCAAGCGGTAGACCTACTTCCCTTGTCAAATGAGTACATTAAGTTTGAGTACCTGAAGAAGCTTGAGCAAGAAGTACTGAAAGAACAAAAAGCTGCTAAGAGAAAGATGAGGGTAGAGGCTGCAAAGTCAAGAGCCACCATCTGAGTCAATCAGAAGAAGTCTATTGACAGACTGAAGATGGTGAGCTTCTTGAAGTTGTATGGGTTCTTCGAAAGGAGACTTAGTCCAATGTCTCTATCCATTATGGATGAGGACATTAGAGTGGTCAAGTAGAAGATTAAGAAAGGTGAGTTGGTAGACTTGCATTCTCCACAAAGTCATGCGGCACCTGAAGCTGAGGTTAAGGTTGAAACCCAAGAGACAACACAACCTGGACCTAGTGCTGCATCTCAGCCAGCTTCATCTTCTGACCCACAGTAGGGTTCTGATCCTTCTCCTTCTGAATCTATAAAAGAAAGGGACCCAACTAAGGAGGAGAAACTAGAAAAAGCTGGTACTCAAGACCAACCTCCTTAGTTAAAATACAAAAAGAGGTAGAGGATGGCCATTAGAAGGGACAAGAAGAAGAAGAAGTCCAAGGCATCCACCTCTACACATCAGGATGGGTCAGAACATCCTGAGGGTGATCAAGAAGAGGCTGCTCACTCAACTCCAATCCAGGTAAAACCTCTTGCTGTTGAGAGACCCATCTTGTATTGGGCATTTGCTAATAACCCAGACAGATAGTATGTCACTAAAGTTCAAGGGGGTCAAGATGTGTACTTTTAGCAAAACATACTTAACTTCCCTTTGCATGATCTTTATGACATGAGAAGATACTTTAAGAGTCTGAGAATCCTAAACAACTGATGATGAAAGGAATGGTCTTGATTCTGATGAGGAGTGTTAGCAGATGAAGATCAAGACTCAAATTTATCCTCCAGTTTGGTAGCATCGGCTTAGGGGGAGTTTGTAAGAGTTATACTTAGAGGCTGATGCAACCAAAGAGCTCTCAGTATGCACATATAAACTACAAGGAAAGTTACTTCAGAAGATTTGATACAACTCAATAAAATTCACTATGTATCGAATCTTCCAAAGCCAAAAGACCAATTCTTCCAAAGCCAAAGATGAAGTCTTTCGAAGCTTCAAGAAAAAGTCTTCTGAAGCCAAGAAACTGATTTTTTCCGAAGACAAAGAATACATGCAATCTCTGACTCACTTTTGACAAAATTTGAACCACTTTTTGCTGCCATCTCTAAAGACTCACCAACTTATACAAGTTGGTGAAAAGTCCATACTTTGTTAACTGTAGATTACGGTCATAGAGTCCGTAACTTTTGACTTATGTACTTTTATCCTTTTTGTATTAGATAAGGATGTAAGCTATGGTATGTCATAGTCACTAGTCAAAAGGCATTCTGCCTTTTGACTTTACATTAATCTTGTTGTCTAGATTAGTGTTTCCAGCTGGGTTTCAAAGTATGGCCGGCTGTAGGATGTAGTATAAAGTATATCAGGTACCAGTCCATAGGATTAAGCCTTGTAACACTTTTTAAAACACTTTAGAGCAATATACAACATTCTTGAAAACCATCTTATTACGTTCTGCTTGTGTTCTTTACTGTGTTTATTTTTTCAATATAGCTGGTTCCCTTTATGATCTGTTAAGTATGCTAAGTCTCTCCAGCCCTGTGAAACTGTTGCATTGACCCCCTTCATCGGTCCTTCAAAATTACTTCTATACCCTTTTACACATTAAATTGATGATTAATGAGTTGTCAATGATCATAGCTCTTCATCTATTTAATCAACACACCCTATTAGTTCTCACGGTTTTTAGATTAAACATGGTTTGAACCGAATCCATCCTATATATATATATATATATATATATATATATATATATATATATATATATTTGCGTAAGAAGAAATAAGGTGGTGACATGTGGCAAAACTAGAAAATAGGGTTAAAAGGTATTTTGGTGTATTAACCATTTAATCTAATTCCCTTTTTCCATTTAAAAATGTAGCACATTTCTTTTACACACTCTTTTCACCCACAAATCCTATCAACAATTAACCTCAAAATACAACCAAAGCCTAAAGATCTCTCATTGTCTTAAACTCCATGATTACATACAATAACTAATCAGCGATTAGAGGGGTTAACTTGAGCAGTGGGTGTTAATTGGTAGTGTTTTATGACAATGATTCGTTAGTCAATGATTGCGGTAATCGGAGGTAACAAATAACGACGGTGGATGACATCAATGATCAATGATACTCGAATGTCATTCGTTAGTCAACAGAAGACTTATTTACTGAAGAACAAAAGACAAGAAAAAGCCAAGTGTGAAGTACCCGCATTTGTTAATGCGGATGACTTGTGAACAAATGCTGACAAGTGTTTGTTCACCCGCATTAACAAATGCAGATGAAGACAGAAGAAATGCTGATGACTTGTTCACCCGCATTAGTCCATGCGGATGAACAACAGGAAATGCTGAACAAGACTTGTTCACCTGCATTAGTTTATGCGGATGAATAAATGATGAAATGCTGACAAGACTTGTTCACCCGCATGAACTAATGCGGATGAACTAAGTTAATGTTGATTACAAGACCACAAATGCTGCTGAAGAAATGTTCATCCGCATGAACTAATGCGGATGAACAACTACAAATGTTTGTATTTATTTTGTACTTAGACTAGATTCTCATGTATAAGTCAGGGGTAGTTTAGTCTTTTGTATAGGCAATGTGTATGCCTATAAATAGGGTTTCATACCCTAACTTTGTAAGGTTTTTGACTTCAACAGCTATGACATCAATATTATACATCTTTGACTTCTGTGTTCATGTGCTTCATTTACTCAAACATTTATTTCAGTTTCAACTATTCTGTAATATAGTAATTTCGCAACTATATTACTGACTTAGTCTCTATATTCGATCCTAGGTTGAGTCACATCAACCGATAATATCATTTTCAAACCCAGTCAATTGGTATCAGAGCCTCGGCTCTTGAATTCATCACAGAATCATCTCAGATTGTGTGTGAAAATCGATTGAACTGTAGACTGAGTTGTTTATCAGCAAGATATATACTTCTGATAAACATACAATCTGAAATCGAACACCGAGAAGTGGTAACAATATAGATCTGTTGCTGACGAACCTTCCCTCATATAAACAACATAATCTTAGAACTCCTTTGTGCTAACAGATCTAAACTTAACAGATCTGGTAAAGACTGTGAACAGAAATTTCAGAGAACAACTCACTGCTTGAACTTAAAATCAACTTAGAACCTTCTCAACCAAGTTATGATAAGTTTATCTAATATGGATTCTCACAATCTTTCTGAAATTGGGCATGCTTCTAAACCTCCTCTGCTTAAACACAAATTTGAGTTTAAGCAGTGGAAAATTCGTTTCAGAAACTACATTACAGGTGTAGATCCTGATTACTGGATATCTATTTGCAAAGGTCCCTACATTCCACTGTCTCTAAATGCTAATCAAGCTGCTCAGTACAAAACTGCAAGAATTCCCATTGAGGATCCTAGTTTAAATCTTGATGAAGAAGAATATAAGAAAATCAAGATTGATCTTAGAGCTTATTCCATCCTCACACAAGCACTGAAAATGGATGTTTTGAAAAGATTAGAAAAATATGGAACTGCTAAGGGGGTTTGGGATGCTCTACAGATCATGTGTGAAGGAAGTAGTGAAGTGACTGAAATTAACAAAGATAAGCTAATAAACCAATATGAAACTTTTCATCACACCAAAGGAGAGTCAATTTCAAGACAACTTCATAGATTTGTTCAACTGGTAAATGATCTTGAAATCATGGGGGTCAACTACAAAGAAAAAGAAATGAACAAGAAGATGCTGCATAGTTTACCAGAAAGCTGGAAACAAAATGTTACTATGTTAAAGAATACCCTTGATTTGGAGAGTACAAGCTTGGATATCATGATTGCCAAAATTGAGGCTCTGGAGCTGGATGAAAGGAGTAGAAATCTCAGTGGACCACAAGTCATTGAGGCTTACAAGTTTCCATCAGAAACTCATTCTATTGAGAATGCATTTAAGATTGAAGAAGATGACTTTCTTTCATTTGGTGACCAGTCAAAGACAACTGGATTCTGTGCTGCTCAACAACATAAACCCTCATCTTCTGCTCAGCCCACAGCAACACCCTGCAGTATACCCAATGATCAAAGATCTGAAGAACAGAAGGCTACTTACAATGCCTTTGTTGCTAGCTTTGAAGCCTATCTTGGGGGGAGACTCACATCAGCACACTTGATTCAAGAGGATCTGGAAGAGATGGATAATGATGATGTTGAAGAAATGGATTTACAATGGCGGATGGCCATGATTGCCATAAGAGCAAAGAAGTTCTTTCGTAAAGGGAAGAAACTAAGTCTTGATGAGAATACCAAGCTGGGGTATGACAAATCCAAGGTTAAGTGTTTTAACTGTGGAATGACCGGTCATTTCTCTCGAGAATGTAAATCTCTCAGGAGAAGCAACACCAACTTTCAAAGACCCACACATGGCCAGCATTCATCTCAACACAATACCAACTTTCAATCAAGCAACACTCATTTACACCAGCAGCAGAATCATCAACAGCCAATTCAGCAAAGACAACCTCTGCTGACTCATCAATCTCAAGGAAGTAATCAAGAAACTTCCAATGCACTTGTCATCAGACAAGATGGAGTTTGTGATTGGAGCTTGTATGTTGAGGAAGTCCAACCACAGTTTCAGAATCATGCACTTATGGCACATATCAATGATGGACCAACTCCAATGCCATCTGAGGTAAAATCCAATCTATGTTTTGAAAAATGTGTTCTAGAAGTACAGGGGTACAGGGAACATAATCATAAATTGGCTAATAAAATAAGAGAAGAAAAGGTGAAATCAGAGATGTTAAAACAAGAAATGAGAATTTATGAAGTTAAAATCAAATCTCTGTTGTCTGATATGGTAACACTCCATGGTGAAAAGTACACACTTGTGGCTGAAAATGAGAGGTTAACTGAATTGTTGACCAAATCAAAAGCTGAGCAATCAGCTACTAAAATGAAACTTGAAAAGTTTCAGCTCTCATCTGTGAAGCTGTAAGAGTTACTTGTGTCTCAAAAGGTGGCTAAAGATATGACTGGGATATGCTACAAAACTTCTCCTCCTCCATATAATGATAACTACACTGTTATGCCTGAGTCACTTACTCAATCAGATACAAAAGAATCTAAAATTATTGAAACCAAATCAATGATTTCTCAAATAACAAATCCTCAAAACAAACCAGGTGTTTACATTAAAACTAATGAAGATAAAATTATATTGGGTCATCCTATCAAAATCAAAGAGTGCTCAGACAAACCTGTGGTTATCAAGAAACCAAAGAGCCCAGTCAAATCAATTGTGCCTTTTGTAAAATTTATTCCACAAAATCTTAAAGTGAATCATACTGCTGAATGCTCAGTGAAACCATATGCTGAAAATCTGATTATGAGATCATATCTCCAAAAAATCAAGCGAATCAGATAAGGTTTCAATGAAATTCAAGGATAAAACCAAAGTTCCCTTAGTCACCAAAGGGAAAACCACTTTTGTACAAAAATCTAAAGTGAAATCTGATTCACCATCTTCATCAAATATCAAACAAGGAATTGGGTTTGATATTTTCAACAAAGAACATGTAGAACAATTCGATAGGAAATAAGGCAATACAGAAAGAAGCAGCATCAGTCCATAAAAACAAAGCAAGTCAAATTGTGAAACAATCTGTTGGCATCCCAAAGACTGATATGACTTCTTCATCAAGATTAAAGGACAATCAAATGTATTATGAATTCTGTGATATGACCAATCACAATACAGATGAATGCTACTTCACTGAGTACTGCTCTATCTGTGACATGAACAATCACTCAACGAAAAACTATCATTTTAACAAATACTGTTCATTATGTGATATGACCAATCACAATACAATTGATTGTTACTTTAATAAAAACGAATTGAAAATGTCACAAAACAATCCCATTTCATCAGTTCCAACTGATAAGGTCAGACACAAAAGTCTAACAAACCTGAACAAATCACTGAAGTCTCATCAAAAATATAAAATTAAAGTGATTTCTGACAAGAAAAAATCTATTCAACCTTTACACAAAAATCAAAAGGAAAGATTTGTATACTCTTCTGACACTTCAGATGAAATTGATGAAATCAAACTTCAAAGAAGTAATAGAAAAGGGCTGAAATCATCCTCCTCTAAAATTCAAACAAGAGGAAAATATCAAGAGGTGTGATTGATGCAAAGGGACAACCCAGACCATTATGGCTTGGGATCCTCATTCTAACTAGTTCTTATTGTGCTTGTAAGGTCATTCATACATGTCCAATAGCTTATGGTACATGGACAATGGATGCTCCCGACACATGACTGGAGACAGTTCCCTTCTTCATGACTTCAAGCATGTTCAAAGAACTACTGTGGTATTTGGAGGAGATTCACAAGGTGGTAGAATTACAGGAGAAGGTTCTGTGACAAATGGACTGCTGAGCTTTGATAAAGTGAACTACTACGAGCAATTGAACTTCAATCTGCTCAGCATGTCTTAGATTTGTGAGAAGAAATATTCCACTCACTTCACTGACTCTCATTGCTACATTCTGAAAATAGGATTCTACATTCCTGAAGAATGGGTTGTCTTGAAAACACTGAGGAAGAATAATACATATGTCTTGAACCTTAATTCTGCGCATCCGTCTGAAGAGACATGTCTTTTTTCTAAAGCATCTGTTGATGAGTCACAACTTTGGCATAGACGTTTAAGACACACGAACTTTAAAAACATGAACAGATTGGTCAAAGGAAACCATGTAATTGGTTTGCCTCAAAAAGAATTTCATTTTGTTGATCACTGTACTGCATGTCTTAAAGGAAAACAGCATAAAACCTCACATAAGCCAAAGCTTGTGAACACAAACAATTCTCCTTTGAAGTTACTTCATATGGATCTCTTCGGTCCAACTCATGTCATGAGTATTGGAAAGAAGCACTATTGTTTGGTGATCACAGATGATTTTACACGATTTACATGGGTCTTCTTTTTTACTTCATAAAAACGAGGCGTCCCAAATAATAAAAGATTTTATCACAAAAATAGAAAATCAACTTGATTTAAAAGTAAAATCAATTAGAAGTGATAACGGGACAGAATTCAAAAATGAGGATCTTAGTTCATTTTGCACACACAAAGGCATTGTTCATTAATTCAGTGCTGCTCGGACTCCACAACAAAATGGAGTGGCTGAAAGGAGGAATAGAACACTAATTGAAGCAGCTCGAACAATGCTGGCAGATGCAAAACTGCCCATTACATTTTGGGCAGAAGCTGTCAATACTTCATGTTTTGCAAAATCGAACTCTGATAATTAAAGAACACAATAAAACTCCTTATGAACTTCTTTTTCATAGAAAACCTTTTATTGGATTTTTGAAGTCATTTGGATGTCCGGTCTCAATATTGAACAATAGAGACCAATTAGGAAAGTTTGCTCCTAAGTCTGACGAGGGATTCTTTGTGGGATATTCCTCTGTTTCAAAGGATTTTCGGGTGTTTAATCCTAGATTAAACATCATTGATGAATCCACAAACATTCAATTCAATGAGCACTCTTTTCCAAAATCATCAATCGGTCCTGACTGGTTGTTTGATATTGACTCGTTTACAAGATCTTTTGATCAGTTTAACTTGTCAAATGCAGGATCCTCAGGCTCAGTGGATAGAAGGACTGATTTTCCTATGATTCCACCTTCTTCTGTTGATCAAGCTAATGAGGAAGTGCCACTACAAGCTGATCCTGTGAGACCAGTTATTCAACATCAAAGTATTTCAACTAAGGCTGATCATAGCCCAATGCCTTCTCCTTCTGCTGAACCATCAACTGAAGTGTGAAACCCTGAACCAGCAAGTGCTCCAGTTGAAAATAATAGAAATTCAAATAATGAAAGTATCCATAGTGCTGCTGAAGCTGAAGATGCTGAACCTTCTGATTCCTTTCATCATTCTCCCACATCACCACCACAAGATGCCTCTCACCAAGATGATCTGAATGTCTCTAATCATGACGTGTCCATTGCTGGTGATTTGATTCCAATTACCACAACACACAAGAATCATCCAGTGTCCAACATTATTGGTGATTTAGACGAGCGGGTGACACGAAGCAAGTCAAGTATTGCAAACATCTGTTTGTTTTCTTGTTTTCTGTGTCAAACTGTAGCCAAAAACATTAAAGAGGCTCTTCAAGACAATAGCTGGATTGAGGCAATGCAGGAAGAAGTGCTACAATTCAAGAAACAAGAAGTATGGCAACTGGTGGATCTTCCCAAAGGTCAATACCCTATCGGCACTAGATGGCTATACAGAAACAAGACTGATGACAGAGGGACTATCATCAGAAACAAAGCAAGGTTGGTAGCACAGGATTATACACAAGAAGAAGGAATAGATTATAACGAGGTGTTTGCTCCTGTTGCCAGATTAGAAGCCATGCGACTCTTTCTTGCGTACTCTGCATCCATGAAATTCACAGTTTATCAAATGGATGTAAAGTGTGCATTTTTGTATGGAAAGATCTCTGAAGAAGTTTACGTGAGTCAACCACCAGGCTTTGAGGATCCTGATTTCCCTCACCTGGTATACAAGCTTGATAAAGCTTTGTATGGCTTACATCAAGCCCCTCGGAAATGGTATGAGACCCTGTCATCCTTTCTTCTTGACCATGGTTATGAAAGAGGAAAGATTTGTTCAGAAAGAGAAAAGGGAATGAGATGCTGCTTGTCCAGATTTATGTGGATGATATCATATTTGGCTCTACCAACAAACAACTTTGCAAAGACTTTGAAGATCTTATGCATTCAAAATTTCAGATGAGTGCTATGGGAGAACTTACATTCTTCCTAGGTCTTCAAGTACAACAAACATCCAGTGGAATCTTCATTAACCAGTCAAAATATATGGAATCCATGTTGAAGAAGTTTCACTTTGCAGACTGTCAGTCCATCAAAACACCTGTTGATACAAATGTGAAGATTGGTCCAGACTCAGATGGAAAATCTGTGGATCAGACTCTTTATCGATCCATGATTGGTTCACTCATGTATTTAATAACTAGTAGACCTGATGTTATGTTTGGTGTTTGTGATTGTGCCAGATATCAGGCAGATCCTAAGGAATCTCACGTGAATGCAGTCAAGAGGATATTCAGATATCTTAAGGGCAAACCTGCTCTTGGATTATGGTATCCTAAGGAAGGAGACTTCAATTTCTATACATACACGGACAGTAACTTCGGGGGATGCAATTTCAACAGAAAGTCCACATCTGGTGGTTGTCAATTTCTTGGTCCCAGAATGGTGTCATGGTAGTGCAAGAAACAGACCAATGTTTCTGTATCGACAGCTGAAGCTGAATACATTACAGCATCAGCTTGCTGTTCTCAAGTTCTCTGGATTCAAAACCAGATGCTTGATTATGGTTATAATTTCTTGCAAACACCAATCCATAGTGACAACACTGTTGCTGTCTTCATAATAAACAATCCTGTTCAGCACTCAAAAACAAAACATATTGAAATTAGATATCACTTTTTGAGAGACTGTGCTAAAAAGGTTTAATCTAGATGATTTAGGTTAACACAGACAATTAGCTAGCTGATTTGTTTACTAAAGCATTTGACCCAAGTCGGTTTGAATTCTTAGTCCAATCAATCGACATGATTAACCTTGAGTAAAAATCAAAATTTACAAAAACATTAAAAAAAATCACAATATTACAAAAAGAAATCATTTTTTTGTTGAAGTCCTTGATTTGTACTTCTTTGGGATATGATATAATTACAGTCGTTATATTATTCACTGTGCTTAATTCAATATCTTGAAAGACTGACATGACTTACCTGATATGTGGGTAGGCTCAACTTGGAAAAGAAGATGAATGCTGTGATAAACTAAAGATCACAATCAACTGTGAATGCATCATCTCAGAGCATGTAAGTATCTAACCTATCCAAGTGTATGTATGTGTAGCAACCTAAACACACCAGGTCATGATACTTTATGAATCTCTCACACACATCAGTTTCTCCTCTGTTTTGCTGAGCAAAGACCTGGAGAAACAAGCACATAGTGTTGATGTCAAGATCCAAAAAGAGTCCCAATAAGGAACACATCCATCTGGGTGACAAATAAAACAAAATATTACATTCCAAGTGAATGAACAAAAAGAATCCCAAAGTGGATCACCTTCCAAAGTGAAGAGCAAAAAGAATCCCAATGAGGATCAAATAATAATAAGGATCAGGTAAAAGAATCCCAATATGGATCCCTCTTACCCAAAATGAATGAGATTTCATAATTTAAATGACCTGGTTTTGAAAGTTATGAGAAAGTTCTACCATACAGTACATAGGATAGTTGATCTTGCTATGCTTATGGGTGTGAGGCTCATGTTAAATGTTTAAACCAATCAAAACATGATAATAATCACATGCATTACAATATTGACCAAGAATGAGTTTAAGTGGACAAACATACCTTCAATCAATAAGTTCATGACAACTTGCACTTATGAAAGATAAGATTGATATGATCCCAAAATTTCAAACAATAGTACAAAATTTCTACATTTACAGATAAGCAAAACAATCAAAAATTCTGAAATATTTTCCTTCAATTTTATAAATTTGTGTAAAGTTTTATCCCATATGGATATAAACTTTAGGGGGAGTAGTAAAACTTTAAAAGGAAATATTTACAAAAACATGATATTTGCAAATGTAAAATAGGCAATATTGTTTTAAATCAAAATGGATAGTGTCTGTATGGAAATTATACCATAAACTGCTTCAGAAGATGCACATGGCCCAAAATCAATCAAACTGGGAAACATGTATCACATCAAGGATACAAGTCAATCAAAGCAAGAATTGACAATCTCAGAATCTGCTAAATCTTCATAAAGCACCAATGATGCAGATTCATCTTCATAAAATCAGAAACAGTTGTGCAAAACCAGTCAGAATCTTCCACTGCAACTACATTAATTTTTGACAAGTTCAAAATTTAATGCGGGTAAGAGCATTGGTTAATGCGGGTGAAGGTAACCTTGTTATTTAACCAATGCGGGTAACTGTTTTTGTGCAAGTAAAACTAATGCGGACAACAAAGTGTTCTTCCACATTTGAAACAGTAAAGGCGGACAGTTCAACTCATCAACATTTGCTATAGTAAATGCTGATAAGTTAAACTTTGTTCACCAGCATTTGCTACAGTAAACGCTGATAAGTTAAACTTTGTTCACCCATATTTGCTACAGTAAATGCTGATAAGTTAACTCTTGTTCACCCACGTTTGCTACAGTAAATGATGATAAGTTAACTTTGTTCACCCGCATTTGCTACAGTAAATGCAGATGGGTAAAATTACTTCTTCCGCATTTGTTACAGTAAATGCACTCATAGAAATTCTCTATGCGCATTTGCTACACTAGAACTTTTTAGCACTTGTAAAATTTTGTGAAAATTATGAGATGTACTATAAATACTCATTTAATGTGAGTCATTTATTACTTTTCAAATTTTGAGTGGACTTTTTATAGTGAGACGAGTGCCATATACTGTTCTTCTTCAACATTCAAATCTTCTCTAATCAAGAATCATTGTGTTCAAATCTAACATCAAAACATCCAAAAGTGTCTGTTGAATCAAAGTATTGTCAACTACAAGGTGATTTTCAAAATTTGAAAACCTTTGACAGTCGAACAAATGCTGAGTCATGGAACCCTAATTTTGAGAAATTCTGAAAATACACTCAAGAACAATGGATTTACATGAATGACAGAGTTCATTAAAACCAATGATTAGTGTAAACATCAAGTATTTCATGTGCTTCTAAAAACAACTAAGACATCGATAAACAGAGGATACAATCCCACAATAATGTTGAAACCTAATCATCTGTTTAAGATGTAAAACTTTGAAACACAATCAACATCATTTCAAATCATCTGAAAAGGACAAAGTTTGAGCCGTTTTTCATTCAAAATCAAAACTAGGTAAAACCACCTAATGTATTCATAATCACTATTTTGACTTAAAAAGTCAAAATTTGACAAATCAAACTCAATTCATATTCATTTGAGATAAAATTGTCATAATGTGCCCTAATTCGTTCATATCTTTTGTAGATTCATTATGGCAAATCTGACTTGGAGTAAACTCCATAATGTCAGTGGATTTCTCATCCCTGATGTCCCAGACGCAGAAGGACTAAGGGATATGATCAGATTCATTGCTACTACAAGAGTAGCTCATGCTATCACTGTCAGACCAGTCATATATGAGAACTACATAAGATCGTTCTGGGGAAATGCTGAAGTATTAGAGGTTGATGGCATAAAAGTAATTTTAGGGAGAATCTCTGATGATCACACTTTGGTTATTTTAGAACAAACTATGAGACAGTGTCTACAGTTTGGTGATGATGCCAACTCCCCCATAGAGTTTGATGATGATGACATTATGACTTTCTTTGCTAATATTGGATATGAAGGAGGGTTTGAAGCAAAACAAATAGTCAAAGGATTGGTTGACTTATAATGGAGATTTCTGATACACTATGTCCAACACTGTCTATCCAAAAGAAAGACTAGTTGGAATGACATTCCATTGACAACACCATCTCTTATATGTGCACTGTGCTTAAACAGACCATTCAACATGTCAGCCTATGTATTCAATGGTCTTGTTTCCAACGTTCAACAGGGAAGAAGGCACATGTTCCTCATGTATCCAAGATTTATCCAGTGCTTCATCAATGAAGCTTTCCCCAACATTGCACTAGAAGGTCCTATTCTGGATGTCCCTCACTATAATTCCAAGTCTTACAAGTATATCAAGAAAAGGGATCCAAGGAACTTTTATAGTGGTGCTTTCTTTCCACTACTACCATGGATGCAACAACTGATTAATCAACAAGAAGATGTTCCTGTGGTTGAGGAACAGGCTCAAGAAGAAGTTCATGTTATTGAGGAACAAGCACCAAAGAATGTTCCTATTAAAGAACCTATTCAAGAAGAGGCTGGAGTTTTTGTACAAGGAAGAGATGAACAACATGATGTTCCTATTATTGTGGAACAAATTGAGCCAATGTCACCACATGTTAATTTAGGTGGTGATCTTCACATTGAGCCTTCAATACATGATGCTGACACTCATTCCCCTTTTAGGGTTGATCCAATTATGTCACCTCCATTTTCTCCCATTCACACTCATGAAGAATCCTCAAACAGCTCTTCATATGAAGCTGCTGCTGCTACTGATGGATCTGGTGAATCTACCAGTTCATCAGATTCTTCTTAATCATCCAGTGATAAGGAGGATTATCATAAATTTGCACCATTACCTGAGAGACAAATGATCTCAGAGGAGGGTCCCTCTGAAAGTTTTGCTGAATCTAAAATAAACAGACCAGATGATAAAGACAGGATGATATCTGATCTGATAAATAAAGTTTTTAAAATAGAAAAGACACTGGATAGAAGGGCTGGAATCATCAATGATAGGATTTTAGAACTGGATGAAAAAGAAAAGGAATTGAAAGAATTGAAAGCCAAGTATGAAGCTGATATGAAAGAAAAGGATAATGAGATCAAAAAGCTCAAAACTTCATTAGAGATGGCTAGAGAAGAAATCTGTGGTCATTTGGACACTGTAGCCATTCAAACTCTCGCCATGGAAGATCAAGAACATCTGATGGAGATACAAACAGAAATCATTGCTGATCTTAACAAACAAAATGATGCTTTGAATAAAAGAATTGCTGAATTGGAACTGATTGCTCAATTAAAGGCTGAAGTTGGAAGAGAAGCAATAGACTATGAAACTGAAAAAACAGAAAAGGCAGTACCTTCATAACAGGAAGAACCCAGTGGTGTTAGGGATAATGATAGCTGGGATATGGTAGTACATTCTGATCCATTTACTGAAGATGAGGCTATGATGAATGATTTGATGGAAGATATGGATAGATATTATTCAAGTGAATTCATTATAGATGAGGAATTCTGGGATTACATTAAAAACACTAAATCCCCTTCTGATTCTATAGTTGGAATTCCACCACACCTTGTCCCAATAGAAGAACTTAGATTGTAGCTTGTTCCTGCTATTACCTTAACTACTGAATAGTAAAACTTGATAAAAAACCTTTGTGAAGAGTTCAAAGAAAAAGAAATAGTTGAAAAGAACAGAAAAGAAGCTGAACAACAGGAAATCATTGCTGAAATAGAGGCTGTTGAGGAAAACAACAGGACAAAGCTGATGTAGCATCTACATCAGGACCCAGAGTGATTACATACAAGAGAAAAGAAAGTACTTGACTGAAAAAGCAAAGGGAAAACTTCTTATGGTTGAGGAAGAACAACCAAAGAAGAAGGCTAGAGATGATCCTCGAAGTTTAGCAGCAATTGCTGAATTCTTAGATGAACATGAACAAGCAGAGAAAGAGTTACAACAAACTCTTGAAGTGACAATGTTGGAAGAAGGAGAGATTGAGGATGAACAAACTGAAAAACCCTCTGCTGTTGATAGTCCTGCAATTATTGAACCATCTGTGAAGAGTATGGTAGAGAAGGCTAAGACTAATGATCTTATGATACATGCCATGTTCCTGATCAACCATGGATATGATGCTAATGTTGTGTTTAGCATGACTTATGAAGGGATTGTTGAGGAGGTGAAAAAGATGGAAAAGTTGCTGGACCCATCCTTTGTCATAGAATATGAGAAGGAGAAAGAGACTGTCAAGCCAACACCTAGTATCACAAAGCCTGAAAAGAAGGATGACACCCAAACAGCATATCCTGAACCCTACAGTATGATAGATAGGGAGATGAAGGATTATCTTTCTATATAGGGATTTACAAAAAGAAAGCTTGGGAACATGAAAACCAATTCACTAAGGGCTGCTATGTTGAAAATGATTAATGAGAAAAGAGGTAGGCTGAAAATGAAGAAGAAGTGATTGGGAAGAACCCCAGAACAAGAACATCTGCACAAAATGTACAATTAACAACAAAAGACAAAGATGTTCTAGCCCCTATTCTGCACAAAAATCCAGAGTGGTTCATTGAACCTTCACAACTGAAACTTCAAGAAGGATTGACCACTGCTGAGATGATTAGAGGGGTATCTACTCCCAAAGGAAAAATTATTGCCTTGAAGTACGATAGCAGTTGGAACATGTTCATGGTGAAGAGAATCTCAGGCCTGGTGCAGTTCTTTACTGAATATACAGCCTTGGTTAATGCTATGAAGGTCCATGATTTAAAAGAGTTGGCTGATCTGGACCTAATCAATCATGATGGGATGTACAGGGGTTATGAGTTTATGGACTTTCTGAAGATGTTTAAGAGAACTAATAACTTCAAGTCTTTAAAAGCCATCTGTACTAGAAAAGACAAAACATTCACGAATCCCCTTAAACAGAGAAGAAAAAGAGAGGCTGAAGAGGTGGTATTCCTAGAGGTGCATGTGAAACCAGCAGAAACATTAAAAAGAAATTTGATTGCTGGAACACATAAGACCAAACCAATTTCCAGTGTGTTTTATGATGAGGAAACCTATGAATTGGTTATTGAGAGGAAATGAGGAGGAAAAGAAGCTCCTGAGATCAGAATCTTTAGTGGTTATGAAGTGAGATTGCTTGATGAATCCTATGTGCACTACATCTACACAAGACACTTCAAACCCCTTAATAATAAGGCTGCTAAAGATGATTTAGAGTTTATGCTTAAGTGTATCAAGACTCTCAAAATGGCCTTTGATAGGATAATCAATAAAAGAGAACAAAGAAGAAAGAAGAAACTGCCACTGCAGATGGGAAACATTGTCAAGCTTGAAGTGGATGCTGATGGTTCCCTCCTGATTCATAGAGATGGGTTATCATCAATTTCAGTTTGGGAACCCATCTCCTTGAAACAAATGCCTATTGCTGCAATCCACACCATGAGTGAGATGAAGATTCATCTGCTGAGTAGAGATAAGATGAAAGAGGCAAAAGATTTTTCCAACATGATCAAGGCAATTCTGAACCCTTCTATGGCAGGACCTGTAGTACCTGATGAAACTGCAACAACAATCTCTCCAACAACAGTCCAATAGAAGACATCACATCAAGACCCACCAGAATCATCACAACCACCTCCACCATTACACTCTTGAGGAACCCAGGCAGTATAATCTTTAGGGGGAGTATTGTTAGACCCTGAAAGGATCATACTTGCTAACTTAAGAGGTGGTTGGAGGTTGTTCTGGTTGGAAAACATCACAATAGAAGACTTATTTACAGAAGAACAAAAGGCAAGAAAAAGCTAAGTGTGAAGTTCCTGCATTTGTTAATGCGGATGACTTGTGAACAAATGCTGACAAGTGTTTGTTCACCCGCATTAACAAATGCGGATGAAAACAGAAGAAATGCTGATGACTTATTCACCCGCATTAGTTTATGCGGATGAACAAATGAAGAAATGCTGACAAGGCTTGTTCACCCGTATTAGTTTATGCGGATGAACAAATGAAGAAATGCTGACTATACTTGTTCACCCGTATTAGTTTATGCAGATGAACAAATGAAGAAATGCTGACAAGACTTGTTCACCCGCATAAACTAATGCGGATGAACTAAGTTAATGCTGATTACAAAACAACAAATGCTGATGAAGACATGTTTATCCGCATGAACTAATGCGGATGAACAACTTACAAATGTTTATATTTATTTTGTACTTAGACTAGATTCTCATGTATAAGTCAGGGGTAGTTTAGTCTTTTGTACAGGCAATGTGTATGCCTATAAATACGGTTTCATCCCTAACTTTGTAACGAGTCGACTTCAACAGTAATAACATCAATATTATACATCATTGACTTCTGTGTTCATGTGCTTCATTTACTCTAACATTTATTACAGTTTTAACAGTTCTGTAATATAGTAATTCCGTGACTATATTACTGACTTAGTCTACATATTTGATCCTAAGTTGGGTCACATCAACCGAGAATTTCATTTCAAACCTAGTTAATTTCTCTCGGGAATGTAATTCTCCCAGGAGAAGCAAAACCAACTTTCAAAGACCCACACATGGCCAGCATTCATCTCAACACAATACTAACTTTCAATCAAGCAACTCTCATCTACACCAGCAGCAGAATCAGCAACAACCAATTCAGCAAAGACAACCTCTGTTGACTCATCAATCTCAAGGAAATAATCAACAAACTTCCAATGCACTTGTCATCAGACAAGATGGAGTTTGTGATTGGAGCTTGTATGCTGAGGAAGTCCAACCATAGTTTTAGAATCATGCACTTATGGCACATATCAATGATGGACCAACTCCAATGCCTTCTGAGGTTAAATCTAATTTATGTTTTGAAAAATGTGTTCTAGAAGTATAGGGGTACAGGGAACACAATCACAAATTGGCTAATAAAATAAGAGAAGAAAAGGTGAAATCAGAGATGTTAAAACAAGAAATGAGAATTTATGAAGTTAAAATCAAATCTCTATTATCTGACATGGAAACACTCCATGGTGAAAAGTACACACTTGTGGCTGAAAATGAGAGGTTAACTGAATTGTTGATCAAATCAAAAGCTGAGCAATCAACTACTAAAGTGAAACTTGAAAAGTTACAGCTCTCATCTATCAAGCTGCAAGAGTTACTTATGTCTCAAAAAGGGGCTAAAGATATGACTGGGATAGGATACAAAACTTGTCCTCCTCCATATAATGATAACTACACTGTTATGCCTGAGTCACTTACTCAATCAGATACAAAAGAATCTAAAATTATTGAAACCAAAGCAATGATTTCTCAAACAACAAATCCTCAAAACAAACCAGGTGTTTACATTGAAACTGATGAGGATAAAATCAGATTGGGTCATCCTATCAAAATCAAAGAGTGCTCAGACAAACCTATGGTTATCAAGAAACCAAAGAGCCCAGTCAAATCAATTGTGCCTTTTGTAAAATTTATTCCACAAAATCTTAAAGTGAATCATACTGCTGAATGCTCAGTGAAACCATCTGCTGAAAATTTGATTATGAGATCATATCTCCAAAAAAATCAAGCGAATCAGATAAGGTTTTATTGAAATTCACGGATAAAACCAAAGTTCCCTTAGTCACCAAAGGGAAAACCACTTTTGTACAAAAATATAAAGTGAAATCTGATTCACCATCTTCATCAAATATCAGACAAGGAATTGGTTTGATATTTTCAACAAAGAACATGTAGAACAATTCGATAGGGAAATAAGGCAATACAGAAAGAAGCATCATCAATCCATAAAAACAAAGCAAGCCAGAATTGTGAAACAATCTGTTGGCACCCCAAAGACTGATATGACTTCTCCATCAAGATTAAAGACAATCAAATGTATTGTGAATTTTGTGATATGACCAATCACAATACAGATGAGTGCTACTTCACTGAGTACCGCTCTATCTATGACATGAACAATCACTCAACGAAAAACTATCATCTTAACAAATATTATTCATTATGTGATATGACCAATCACAATAAAATTGATTGTTACTTTAATAAAAAAGGATTGAAAATTTCATGAAACAAGCCCATTTCATGAGTTCCAACTGACATGGTCAGACACAAAAGTCCAACAAACCTGAACAAATCATTGAATTCTCTTCAAAAATATAAAATTAAAGTGATTACTGACAAGCAAAAATCTATTCATCCTTTACACAAAAATCAAAAGGAAAGATTTGTATACTCCTCTGACACATCAGATGAAATTGATGAAATCAAACTTCAAAGAAGTAAAATAAAAGTGCTGAAATCATCTTCCTCTAAAACTCAAACAAGAGGAAAATATCAAGAGGTAACAGTGATTGATGCAAAAGGACAACCCAAGACCATTATGGCTTGGGTTCCTCATTCTAACTAGTTCTTTTTGTGCTTGAAGGGTCATTCATACAGGTCTAATAGCTTATGGTACGTGAACAGTGGAAGCTCCCGACACATGACTGGAGACATTTCCCTCTTCATGACTTCAAGCATATTCAAGGAACTACTGTAGCATTTGGAGGAGATTCACAAGGTGGTAGAATTATAGGAGAAGGTTCTGTGACAAATGGACTGCTGAGCTTTGATAAAGTGAACTACTGCGAGTAACTGAACTTCAATCTGCTCAGCGTGTCTCAGATCTATGCCAAGAAATATTCCACTCACTTCACAGACACTCATTGCTATATTCTAAAACTAGGATTTACATTCCTGAAGAATGGGTTATCTTGAAGACACCGAGGAAGAATAACACCTATGTCTTGAACCTTAATTCTGCTAATCCGTCTGAAGAGACATGTCTTTTGTCTAAAGCATCTTTGATGAGTCACAACTTTGGCATAGACATTTAGGTCACAAGAACTTTAAAAACATGAACAGATTGGTCAAAAGAAACCATGTAATTGGTTTACCTCAAAAACAATTTCATTTTGTTGATAACTGTACTGCATGTCTTAAAGGAAAACAACGTTAATCCTCGCATAAGCCAAAGCTTGTGAACACAAACAATTCTCCTTTGAAGTTACTTCATATGGATCTCTTAGGTCTAACTCATGTCATGAGTATTAGAAAGAAGCACTATTGTTTGGTGATCATAGATGACTTTTCACGATTTACATGGATCTTCTTTCTACTTCATAAAAATGAGGCGTCCCAAATAATAAAAGATTTTATCACAAAAATAGAAAATCAACTTGATTTAAAAGTAAAATCAATCAGAAGTGATAACGTGACAGAATTCAAGAATGAGGATCTTAGTTCATTTTGCACACACAAAGGCATTGTTCATCAATTCAGTGCAGCTCGGACTCCATAACAAAATGGAGTGGCTGAAAGGAGGAATAGAACTCTAATTGAAGCCGCACGAACTATGCTGGCAGATGCAAAACTGCCCATTACATTTTGGGGAGAAGCTGTTAACATTTCATATTTTGTGCAAAATCGAACTCTGATTATTAAAGAAAACAATAAAACTCCTTATGAACTTCTTTTCACAGAAAACCATTTATTGGATTTTTGAAGTCATTTGGATGTCCGGTTTCAATATTGAACACCAGAGACCATTTAGGAAAGTTTGCTCCTAAGTCTGACGAGGGATTCTTTGTGGGATATTCCTCCGTTTCAAAGGCGTTTAGGGGGTTTAATCCTAGATTAAACATCATTGATGAATCAACAAACATTCAATTCAATGAGCACTCTTTTCCTAAATCATCAAACGGTCCTGATTGGTTGTTTGATATTGACTCGTTTACAAGATCTTTTGATTAGTTTAACTTGTCAAATGCAGGATCCTCAGGCTCAGTGGATAGAAGGACTGATTTTCCTATGATTCCACCTTCTTCTATTGATCAAGCAAAAGAGGAAGTGCCACTACAAGCTGATCCTGTAAGACCAGTTATTCAACATCAAAGTATTTCAACTGAGGCTGATCATAGCTCAATGCCTTCTCCTTCTGCTGAACCATCAACTGAAGTGAGAAACCCTGAACCAGCATGTGCTCCAGTTGAAAACAACAGAAATTCAAATGATGAAAGTATCCATAGTGCTACTGAAGCTGAAGATGCTAAACCTTCTGATTCCTTTCATCATTCTCCCACATCACCACCACAAGATGCCTCTCACCAAGATGATCTGAATGTCTCCAATCATGATGTGTCCATTGCTGGTCAAGTATTGCAACATCTATTTGTTTTCTTGTTTTTCTGTGTCAAACTGTACGCAAAAACATTAAAGAGGCTATTCAAGACAATAGCTTTATTGAGGCAATGCAGAAGAACTGCTACAATTCAAGAAACAAGTAGTATGGCAACTGGTGGATCTTCCTGAAGGTCAATACCCTATCGGCACCAAATGGCTATACAGAAACAAGACTGATGACAGAGGGGTTGTCATCAGAATCAAAGCAAGGTTGGTAGCACAGGGCTATACACAAGAAGAAGGAATAGATTATGATGAGGTGTTTGCTCCTGTTGCCAGATTAGAAGCCATACGACTCTTTCTTGCGTACTCTGCATCCATGAAATTCACAGTTTATCAAATGGATGTAAAGTGTGCATTTTTGTATGAAAAGATCTCTGAAGAAGTCTACGTGAGTCAACCACCAGGCTTTGAGGATCCTGATTTCCCTCACAGGGTATACAAGATTGATAAAGCTTTGTATGGCTTACATCAGCCCCTCGGAAATGGTATGAGATCCTATCATCCTTTCTTCTTGACCATGGTTATGAAAGAGGGAAGATTGATCAGACTTTGTTCAGAAAGAGAAAAGGGAATGAGATGCTGCTTGTCCAGATTTATGTGGATGATATCATCTTTGGCTCCACCAACAAACAATGCTGCAAAGACTTTGAAGATCTTATGCATTCAAAATTTCAGATGAGTGCTATGGTAGAACTCATATTCTTCCTAGGTCTTCAAGTACAATAAACATCCAATGGAATCTTCATCAACCAGTCAAAATATATGGAGTCCATGTTGAAGAAGTTTCACTTTGCAAACTGTCAGTCCATCAGAACTCCTGTTGATACAAAAGTGATGATTGGTCCAGACACTCCTATTGATACAAAAGTGAAGATTGGTCCAGACACAGATGGCAAATCTGTGGATCAGACTCTTTATCGATCCATGATTGGTTCACTCATGTATTTAACAGCCAGTAGACCTGACGTTATGTTTGGTGTTTGTGTTTGTGCCCGATATCAGGCAGATCCCAAGGAATCTCACGTAAATGCAGTCAAGAGGATATTCAGATATCTTAAGGGCAAACCTGCTCTTGGATTATGGTATTGTAAGGAAGGAGACCTCAATCTCTATGCATACACAGACAGTGACTTCGGGGGATGCAATTTCAACAGAAAGTCCACATCTAGCGGTTGTCAATTTCTTGGTCCCAGACTGGTGTCATGGCAGTGCAAGAAACAGACCAATGTTTCTGTATCGACAGCTGAAGCTGAATACATTGCAGCATTAGCTTGCTGTTCTCAAGTTCTCTGGATTCAAAACCAGATGCTTGATTATGGTTATAATTTCTTGCAAACACCAATTCATATTGATAACACTACTGCAGTCTTCATAACAAACAATCCCGTTCAGCACTCAAAAACAAAACATATTGAAATTAGATATCACTTTTTGAGAAACTGTGCTGAAAAAGGTTTAATCAAGCTGATTCAGGTTAACACAGACAATCAGCTAGCTGATTTGTTTACTAAGACATTTGACCTAAGTCGGTTTGAATTCTTAGTCCAATCAATCGGCATGATTAACCTTGAGTAAAAATCAAAATTTACAAAAACATCAAAAAATTCACATCATTACAAAAAGAAATCAATTTTTGTTGAAGTTCTTGATTTGTACTTCTTTGGGAAATGATATAATTACAATCGTTATATCATTCACTGTGCTTAATTCAATATCTTGAAAGACTGACATGACTTACCTGATATGTGGGTAGGATTAACTTGGAACAAAAGATAAATGCTGTGATAAACTAAAGATCACATTCAACTGTGAATACATCATCTCAGAGCATGTAAGTATCTAACCTAACCAAGTGTATGTATGTGTAGCAACATAAACACACCAGGTCATGATACTTTATGAATCTCACTAAAACACATCATTTTCTCCTTTGTTTTGCTGAGCAAAGACCTGGGGAAACAATCACATAATGCTGATGTCAAGATCCAAAAAGAGTCCCAATGAGGAACACATCCGATCAGGGTGAGAAATAAAACAAAAATGTTACATTCCAAGTGAATGAAGAAAAAGAATCCCAAAGTGGATCACCTTCCAAAGTGAAGAGCAAAAAGAATCCCAATGTGGATCATACAAAAATAAGGATCAGGTAAAAGAATCCCAATGTGGATCCCCGTTACCAAAATGAATGAGATTTCATAATTTAAATGACCAGGTATTGAAAGTTGTGAGAAAGTTCTACCATAAAGTACATGAGGATAGTTGATCTTGCTATGCTTATGGGTGTGAGGTTCATGTTAAATGTTTAAACCAATCAAAACATGATAATAATCACATGCATTACAAAATTGACCAAGAATGAGTTTAAGAGGACAAACATACCGTCATCAATAAGTTCATGACAACTTGCACTTATGAAAGATAAGATTGATATGATCCCAAAATTTCAAACAATAGTACAAAATCTCTACATTTACAGATAAGCATAACAATCAAAATTCTGAAATATTATCCTTAAATTTTATAAATTTGTGTAAAGTTTTATCCCATATGGATATAAACTTTAGGGGGAGTAGTAAAATTTTAAAAGGAAATATTTACAAAAACATGAAATTTGCAAATGTAAAATAGGCAACATTGTTTAAAATCAAAATGGATAGTGTCTGTATGGAAATTATACCATAAACTGCTTCAGAAGATGCACAAGGCCCAAAATCAGTCAAACTGGGAATCATGTATCACATCAAGGATACAAGTCAATCCAAGCAAGAATTGACAATCTTAGAATCCGCTAAATCTTTATAAAGCACCAATGATGCAGACTTATCTTTATAAAATCAGAAACAGCTGTGCAAAACCAGTCTGAATCATCCACTGCAACTACATTAATTTTTGACAAGTTCAAAAATTAATGCGGGTAAGAGCACTGGTTAATGCGGGTGAAGGTAACCCCGTCATTTAGCCAATGCGGGTAACTGTTTTTGTACAAGTAAAACTAATGCGGACAACAAAGTGTTCTTCCGCATTTGCTACAGTAAATGCGGACAAGTCATTTGTTCTCCCACATTTGCTACAGTAAATGCGCATAGGTAAATTAGTTCTTCCATATTTGTTACAGTAAATGCTGACATTTAATTTGTTCATCAGCATTTGCTACAGTAAATGCGCCCATAGAAATTTTCTGTGCGCATTTGCTACAGTATAGAACTTTTTAGCACTTGTAAAATTTTGTGAAAATTATGAGATGTATTATAAATACTCATTTAATATGAGTCATTTATTACTTTTCAAAGTGTTTGTTGAATCGAAGTGTTGACAAACATAAGGTGATTATCATAATCTGAAAAACCTTCGACAGTCAAACAAAATGCTGAGTCGTGAAACCCTAATTTTAAGAAATTCTTAAAATACACTCAAGAACAATGGATTTAAATGAATGACAGAGTTCATTAAAACCAATATGAGTGTAAATAACAAGGATTTACTTTGGTTCAAAGTATAACTCAGACATCGATGAACGGGGGAGACAATTCCATGACAATGTTGAAACCTAATCAACTGTTTGGAATGTAAAACTTTTGAAACACAATCAACATCATTACAACTCATACAGAAAAGACAAAATTTTGAGTTGTTCATCATTTAAAATCAAGATTAGGTCAAACCACCTAATGTAACAGTAACATCCATAATCACTATTTTGACCTGAAAAGTCAAAATTTGACAAATCAAACTCAATTCATATTCATCTGAGACATATTTTCCATAATGTTCACTAATTCATTCATATCTTTTGTAGATTTCATATGGCTAATCTGACTTATAGTAAACTCCACAATGTTAGTGGCTTTCTTAATCCTGATGCCCCAGAAGCAGAAGGACTAAGGGATTTGATCAGATTCATTGCTGCTACAAGAGTAGCTCATGCTATCACTGTCAGACCAGTCATATATGAGAACTACATAAGATCATTTTGGGGAAATGCTGAAGTATTAGAGGTTGATGGCACAAAAGTTATTTCAGGGAGAATCTCTGATGATCACACTTTGGTTATTTCAGAACAAACTTGAGATAGTGTCTACAGTTTGGTGATGATGCCAACTCCCCTATAGAGTTTGATGATGATGACATTATGACATTCTTTGCCAATATTGGATATGAAGGAGGGTTTGAAGAAAAAAAAAATAGTCAAAGGACTGGTTACCTTACAATGGAGATTTCTGAAACACTATGTCCAACACTGTCTATCCAAAAGAAAGACTGGTTGAAATGACATTCCATTGACAACATCATCTCTTATATGTGCACTGTGCTTAAAAAGACCATTCAACATGTCAGCCTATATATTCAATGGTATTGTTTCCAACATTCAAGAGGGAAGAAGGCACATGTTTCTCATGTATCCAAGATTTATCCAGTGCTTCATCAATGAAGCTTTCCCTAACATTGCACTAGAAGGTCCTATTCTGGATGTCCCTCACTATAATGCCAAGTCTTACAAGTATATCAAGAAAAGGGATCCAAGGAACTTTTATAATGGTGCTTTCTTTCCACTACTACCATGGATGCAACAACTGATTAATCAACAAGAAGATGTTCCTACGGTTAAGGAACAGGCTCAAGAAGAAGTTCATGTTATTGAGGAACAAGCACCAGAGAATGTTCCTATTGTGGAACAAATTCAAGAAGACGTTCAAGAACAAATACAAGAAACAGTTGATGAACAGTCTGCTGCTCTAAATCAACAAACTATTGATGAGCATGCAGAATTGAATGAAGAAACACTGAGGCCAATGTCACCACATGTTGATGTAGGTGGTGATCTTCACATTGAGCCTTCAATACATGATGCTGAGATTCATTCCCCTTTTAGGGTTGATCTAATTATGTCACCTCCATTTTCTCCCAGTCACATTCATGAAGAATCCTCTAATAGCTCCTTACATGAAGCTGCTGCTGCCTCTGATGGATCTGGTGAACCTACCAGTTCATCAGATTCTTCTGAATCATCTAGTGATGAGGAGGATTATCAACAATCCGTATCACTACCTGAGAGACAAATGCTCTCAGAGGAGGGTCCCTCAGAAAGTTATGCTAAAACTGAGATAAATAGACCAGATGAGAAAGACAGGATGATTTTTGAGTTGATGCTTAAAGTCTCTAGAATGGAGAAAACTCTGGATAGAAGGGCTAGAATCATCAATGATAGGATTCTAGAACTGGATGAAAAAGAAAAGGAACTGAAAGAATTGAAAGCCAAGTATGAAGCTGATATGAAAAAAAAGAATAATGAGATAAAAAAGCTCAAAGCTTTATTAGAGATGGCTAGAGAAGAAATCAGTGGTCATATGGACACTGTAGCTATTCAAACTCTGGCTATGGAAGATCAAGAACACCTGATGGAGTTACAAACAGAAATCATTGCTGTTCACAACAAACAGAGTGATGCTTTGAATAAAAGAATTGCTGAATTGGAGTTGATTGCTCAATTAAAGGCTGAAGTTGGAAGAGAAGCAACTGACTATGAAACTGAAGAAACAGAAAAAGCAGTACCTTCATAACAGGAAGAAGCCAGTGGTGTTAGGGATAATGATAGCTAGGATATGGTACTACATTCTAATCCATCTACTGAAGATGAGGCTATGATGAAAGATTTGATGGTAGATATGGACAGATATTCTTCAAGTGAATTCATTATAGATGAGGAATTCTGGGATTACAATAAAAACACTAAATACCCTTCATGGAAGATTTGGACAGATATTCTTCAAGTGAATTCATTATAGATGAGGAATTATGGGATTACATTAAAAACACTAAATCCCCTTCTGATTCTATAGTTGTAATTCCACCACACCCTGTCCTAATAGAAGAAGAACTCAGATTGCAGCTTGTTCCTGCTATTACCTTAACTATGAACATCAAAACTTGATAAAAAACCTTTGTGAAGAGTTCAAGGAAAAGAAACAGCTAAAAAGATCAGAAAAGAAGCTGAACAACAGGAAATCACTGCTGAAATAGAGGCTGTTGAGAAAAAAACAACAGGCCAAAACTAATGTAGCATCCACATCAGGACCCAGAGTGATTACATACAAGAGAAAAAGAAAGTTCTTGACTGAAAAAGCAAAAGGAAACTTCCTATGGTTAAGGAAGAACAACCAAAGAAGAAGGCTAGAGATGATCCTAGGAGTTTAGCAGCAATTGCTGAATTTTTAGAGGAGCATGAACAAGCAAAGAAAGAGTTACAATAGACTCTTGAATTGATAATATTGGAAGAAGGGGAGATTAAGGATGAACAAACTGAAAAACCCTCTGCTGTTGACAGTCCTGCTATTATTGAACCATCTGTGGAGAGTATGGTAGAGAAGGCTAAGACTAATGATCTTATGATACATGCCATGTTCCTGATCAACCATGGATATGATGCTGATGTTGTGTGTTTAGCATGACTTATGAAGGGATTGTTGAGGAGGTGAAAAGGATGGAAAAGTTGTTGGACCCATCCTTGTCATAGAATATGAAAGGAGAAAGAGACTGTCAAGCCAACAACTAGTATCACAAAGCCTGCAAAGAAGGATGACACCCAAACAGCATATCCTGATCCCTACAGTATGACAGATAGGGAGATAAAGGATTATCTTTCTAACAGGGATTTACAAAAAGAAAGCTTGGGAACATGAAAACCAATTCACTAAGGGCTGCTATATTGAAAATGATTAATGAGAATGGAGATAGGTTGAAATCTCTTGAAGAAGAAGTGATTGGGAAGAAGCCTAGAACAAGAACATCTACACAAGATGTACAATTAACAACAAAAGACAAAGATGTCCTGGCCCCTATTCTGCACAAAAATCCAGAGTGGTTCATTGAACCTTCACAACTGAAACTTCAAGAAGGTTTGACCACTGCTGAGGTGATTAGAGGGGTATCTACTCCCAAAGTCAAAATTATTGCCTGGAAGTACGATAGCAGTTGAACATGTTCATGGTGAAGAGAATCTCAGGCTGGTGCAGTTCTTTACTGAATATACAGCCTTGGTTAATGCTATGAAGGTCCATGATTTAAAAGAGTTGGCTGATCTGGACCTAATCAATCATGATGGGATGTATAGGGGTTATGAGTTTGTGGATATATTGAAGATGTTTAAGATAACTAATAACTTCAAGTCTTTAAAATCCATCTATACTAGAAAAGACAAAACATTTAGAATCCCTTTGAACAGAGAAGAAAAAGAGAGGCTGAAGAGGTGGTATTCCCAGAGCTGCATGTGAAACCAACATAAACATCAAAAGAAATTGATTGTTGGAACCCACAAGACCAAACCAATTTCAATGTGTTTTATGAAGAGGAAACCTATGAATTGGTTATTGAGAGGAAATGGGGAGGAAAAGAAGCTCCTGAGATCATAATCTTTAGTGGTTATGAAGTGAGATTGCTTGATGAATCCTATGTGCACTACATCTACACAAGACACTTCTGACCCCTCAATAATAAGGCTGCTAAAGATGATTTAGAGTTTATGCTTAAGTATATCAAGATTCTCAAAATGGCCTTTGATAGGATAATCAATAAAAGAGAACAAAGAAGGAAGAAGAAACTGCCACTGCAGATGGGAAACATTGTCAAGCTTGAAGTGGATGCTGATGGTTCCCTCCTGATTCATAGAGATGGGTTATCATAAATTTTAGTTTGGGAACCCATCTCCTTGAAACAAATGCCTATTGCTGCAATCCACACGATGAGTGAGATGAAGATTCATGTGCTAAGCAGAGATAAGATGAAAGAGGCAAAGGATTTTTCCAACATGATCAAGGCAATCCTGAACCCTTCTATGGCTGAACCTATACTACCTGCTGAAGCTGCACCAACACACTCTCCAAAAATAGTCCAACAGAAGACATCACATCAAGACCCACCAGAATCATCACAACCACCACCACCATCACACTCTTGAGGAACCCAGGCAGTAAAATCCTTAGGGGGAGTATTGTTAGACCCTGAAAGGATCATACTTGGCATCTTAAGAGGTGGTTGGAGTTGTTCTGGTTGGAAAACATCATAACAAAGACTTATTTACAGAGAACAAAAGACAAGAAAAAGCCAAGTGTGAAGTACCCGCATTTGTTAATGCGGATGACTTTTGAACAAACGCTGACAAGTGTTTGTTCACCCGCATTAACAAATGCGGATGAAGACAGAAGAAATGCTGATGACTTGTTCACCCGTATTAGTCCATGCGGATGAACAAAAGGAAATGCTGAACAAGACTTGTTCACCCGCATTAGTTTATGCGGATGAATAAATGATGAAATGATGACAAGACTTGTTCACCCGTATGAACTAATGCGGATGAACTAAGTTAATGCTGATTACAAGACCACTAATGCTGATGAAGACTTGTTCATCCGCATGAACTAATGCGGAAGAACAACTTACAAATGTTTATATTTATTTTGTACTTAGACTAGATTCTCATGTATAAGTTAGGGGTAGTTTAGTCTTTTGTACAGGCAATGTGTATGCCTATAATAGGGTTTCATACCCTAACTTTGTAAGGTTTTTGACTTCAACAGTTATAACATCAATATTATACATCTTTGAATTATGTGTTCATGTGCTTCATTTACTCAAACATTTATTTCAGTTTCAACTGTTCTATAATATAGTAATTTTGCAACTATATTACTGACTTAGTCTGTATATTCGATCCTAGGTTGAGTCACATCAACCGAGAATATCATTCTCAAACCCAGTCACCTTTTATCACACTCAGTTGTCACGTTGATTGTTCAGCACAAAACAACACATAGATTGTCGTTCTAACGCAAAACAAAACAAAACAAACGTGTTATATTAAAGCAAAATAATGAACACTAAAATAGCAAAGAAAGTGTTATTTCTATTTGTTTGATATTTTGACATAATACACCACAGATAACACATGAGATATGTTGTTTTGATGCAAATCAACATAGCACATGTTACTCAAAAAGCAGCACAAACTGTGTTGTTTACAAAAAAGTACAAAACTATGCTATTTGAATAAAAACAGCATAAAACTATGCTGTTTTTATGAAATTCAACTCAATTTTGTGCTGTTTTGATGAATTACAGCACCAAAATGTTAAAATACTACACAATTTCGCATCTTTTGTTTTTTCTTTGTAAAAATACAACAATACTATACTCATTTATAATGGAAATGATCTGCCCAAATACATATTGAATTGATGTGGCTAGTATGTCATGATCCAAGTCGGGTCATACCCAATAACAAGCTAGACAAACACCAAAGATATTTGTTTTATGATATGATCATATAAATAAATATTAACACTTAAAATATTTGGAAATTGGGTTTCCAAACATTTACACTTGTGTTGTATATAAATTATATGGATAATTTATTTCAAAGAGAGAGGAATATTAATTCATCCACATTCGTTAACACAGCCGCATTTGATGTGGGTGAAACAAATGCGGATGATGTTTACTCATCCGTATTTACAAATGCGGGTGAACAAACCCTGTCCACATTTGTTTTTGGAACAAATGCGGATGAGCATTTCTGAAAATGCTGATGGAAACATACATCCGCATTAGCTAATGTGGATGACCATTTGCAAATGTGGACGAATTATTTCACCCGCATTTACAAATGCGGGAGAACAACTTCATCCGCATTAACTATTGCGGATGTTGTTCTGAGAAATGCGGATGGGTTAAGGGGCTGGGCCCCACCCACTTTTCTCTCTCCTGAACTTTATGTTTCCAAGGACATGCAATATAAGATGGTTTGCAGATCTCTCTAAACTTACGACTTGAGAACACGAAAAGTGTAAGAACCCTTTTTCTCTGATCGGTCTAGAGAAATATAAAAGGGAGTTGTATAAGTGAAAATCCTAGCAACCGGTGTTCTTGTTGGTGGCTCATGGATAGACCAGCTTGAGGCTTCTTGCTTTAGGAGTTGCCATCCTCGTTCACCTCCTACCGACCTCATTGTTGAAGGTAGTTTTTCGTACCTTCTATGGTTGTTTGTAAGCATGATTTCATATATCGATCCATATGGGTTTTGACTGATTTTATATAAAAATGTTTTGATATATAAATTAGCTCCTGTAACAAGTTTAAAATCATATATATATTCTGCTGCGTTCTTCTATTTTATAAGGATAAAATAAATCTGTTTAACTTGTGAAAACCCAACAATGGCATCAAGAGCGGTTATATGGATACATGCTTCATTTGGACTGAAAATTCGGTTTCTTGGTGATGATTCACCAAAAGCCGAGAGGCTTCAGCCCTAGTATCCCCAAATTTTCAAGATCTATTTAGACATGCATATAGGAATCTTGGAAATTTATATCATTTGGATGATTTTGTTTTGGAAACAAACCATGGTTCTCGACTGTTTATGCTTGAGCCGAGAATCTATGGTTTAAGGGGATGCTTTTGGATTTTGCTTACATATGTGGATATGTATTTTTTTGTTCATAACCAAAGCAGAGACCTATGGATGAATGTGTTGTGATTTGTTTTAATTATTCAAATGGTTTGTAATAATTAACATGTTTATTCTCCTATTGGGTATGTAATTTATTTATTTTTCATTTGATATGTAAATAAATAGGCTAGTTGCACTTCACTTTTACTAGAAAAATTGTATTTAGAATATGTTTTGTAAAGAAGATGCAACAAGACTATCTTTCTCAGTTTTAACCGAAAGGAGAAGATGAAGGCCCAAAGGAGTTTGGCGCTGAAGTCAAAGCCTAAATGGAGACCCAAATGGATAGAAGAGTCACAACACAAGGTGAACACTTGAAGCATTTGGATGCGGTATCAAGTGGGAGTTCACCGGCACAAATGTTGTGTTCATTTTCACCCTTAGAAACGACTTATTAACTCACTTGTTTTGGTCAAAAAGTGATGTTTAAGCTTAGATGGCTACGGTTATGGACTCATGTGATGCTTGTGTGGTTGTTTTATTATTTTTTGTGATATATGGATATGCATGTTTAAACAATTTAAAATCAACAACAAGCATACAATTGGTTCTTATAAAACATTAACATGGTAATAAAAGGTTTATTAAAAGTTAATGTGTTCACAATAAAATTGGTTTATTGAAAGAACCTTGAAAATTGTTTTCACACTGGTACCACACATTTGAATGCATGCAAATGTTGGTGCAAAATTGTTTTCAAAACTAGAATTAATGAAAACTAAAATCCCTTTGAAACAGTTTAAACACCATCCTTTTACACAACACTCGAATCACTTGGAACTATTTGTGGGATAAGGTCACTAACCACTCTTAGGGAACTTGTGTGTTTGAGGTGGGGTTAACATATTGTGGATAAAGGTCACCTAACCACTTGCTATGTAACTCAGACGTGTGTGTAAGTAGGATAACTTGAGTTGGAAACCATGTGAATAGGGTCACCGAAGCATGGTGTACAATGGTGTTGATGGGATTAAACATGCCAACTAAACATAAGATGTTTAACCGATCCCATAAAACTAAAAGTTGCAAGGGTTGCAATTGTCAAGTGTTGACTACCTTGTTAATTTAAATGATGGGATAAAGGTCACCTAACCATTATTTAAATGTAACGTTGGATTCTAGATTTTCATTATTAATTGTCTATGAGACGTGAAGGGGTATTAATAATTAAAGTTTTATTTTCGGAAATACTAAAAATGAACTTTGTTTGTAGAAATGGCCGCCAACAACAACGCTCCCACCCCAACCGTCCATAACCTATCACTAAGAACTATATTAGAAAGGGATCGTCTTAACCATAATAATTTTATGGATTGGTTTCGTAACTTGAGAATCGTTCTCAAGCAAGAAAAGAAATCTTACGTACTAGACGATCCCATTCCAAAGCTTAAGAAGCTTAAGAAAAGGAAAGGGTAAGGGAAAGGCAAGAACTGAACCTCCAAAACCAAGCTTAAGAAGCCTAAGGTAACGAGAACGATCCATGCTTTGAGTGTGGTGAGATAGGACACTAGAAGAGGAATTGTCCAACCTATCTCAAAGAGTTGAGAAACAAGAGGGATGTTGGGCAGACCTCAGGTACAACTTTCATGATTCATATTGAATTGAATGTTATTTCTTCAAACACATGGGTATTGGATACTGGATGTGGAATTCATATTTGCAATTTGTTGCAGGGGTTCAAAAGAAATAAGCATTTCAAGAGGGAGACACAAGTCTCTACATGGTCAACGGAGCAAAAGTTGATGTTGAAGCCCAAGGAGACTATGTTTTGAAGCTTCCAAATGGTTTGGAAGTGTCTTGAAAAACATCTTGTATGCTCCTAGTTTGACTAGGAACATAATTTCTATTTCCCTTTTGAAACAATATGGTTATGTATTAAAGTTTGTAAACATGGTATTTTTGTTTTTATGGATGATGTATTTTATTTGAGGCTATGCCTTATAATGGTATCTATGAATTGGTTAATGATAACTCATCTTTTAATAACTCGTTATACTAAACAAGCACCAAGAAACTTAAAATGGGTTTAAGTGATTTATATCTTTGGCATTGTCGTCTTGGGCATATAAACAAGAATTGGGATTCAAACACTTCAAAAGAATGGTCTTTTGGAAACAAATGAAAATGGTTCATTTAATAAGTGTGAATCTTGTTTACAAGGAAAGATGACCAAGTTTCCCTTTAGTGGTACTAACGAAAGGGCAAAGGATTTATTAGGAATCATACATTCGGATGTATGTGGTCCTTTTAAGACAATGACAAGGAATGGTGAGAGATACTTCATTACCTTTATCGACGATTATAGTCGTTATGGTTATGTGTACTTGTTGACACACAAACCATGAAGCTTTTGAAATGTTCAAAGTCTTTAAGAATGAAGTAGAAAATCAACTCAATAAAACAATCAAAGTTCTTTGTTCAGATAGAGGAGGTGAATACCTGAGTGAGCTTTTCAAGATCATCTTACGAGTTGTGGGATTGTCTCACAACTTACTCCACCGTAACACCGTAACATAATGGGGTGTCTGAAAGGAGAAACCGAACCTTATTGGATATGGTTTGATCTATGATGGCTAGAAGCTCACTACCTCTATCATTTTGGGGTTTCGCATTGCTCTCCGCGGCTCGTATTTTGAATATGGCCCCAACCAAGAAAGTGGATACGACACCTTTTGAAATATGGCATGGAAGAGTTCCATCACTATCATATTTAAAGGTATGGGCTTGTGAAGCTTATGTGAAGCAGAACACCCAAACAAGTTAGAAAGTCGATCCATTAAGTGTATATTATTGGATATCCAAAGACTGTATGGATATTACTTCTTTAATCCAACCGAGCAAAAGGTATTTATTGCAAGAAAGGCTGAGTTCTTGGAAACTAAGTTCTTATGGAAGAACGACGTATAGAATAGTGGAAATTTATGAGGATCAAGAACCACAAGCCAATACACGTTTGGTTGAAATTAGCGATCAACAAGAGGTTGTTGATAATGATCAAATGGTTGATCAATACACACAAAACGTTCACAGATCTGGTAGAATTAGCATTCCACCTGAAAGATATTGATTTTTCATGAATGGATGCTATGTGGTTGACTCGGATGAACCAACTACATACCATGATGCAATGTCCAATTCGGATTGTGACAAATGGCTAGAAGCCATGAACGTTGAGATGCAATCCATGTATGACAACCAAGTATGGGAATTGGTTGAACCACCACTTAACTCCAAACTGGTTGGATGTAAGTGGGTTTTCAAGAAGAAAACCGATATGCATGGAAACTTGGATACTTATAAAGCAAGACTTGTAGCAAAAGGTTCACTCAAACTCAAGGGGTTGATTATGATGAAACATTCTCGCCTGTGGCAATGCTAAAATCAATTAGGATATTATTTGCCATAGCTGCATATTATGACTATGAGATTTGGCAAATGGATGTCAAAACCGCTTTCCTTAATGGACATCTCGAAGAGACTGTCTATATGGTTCAGCCTGATGGTTTTGTCGATCCAAAACATCCTAATAAAGTATGCAAGTTAAAGAAATCAATCTACGGATTGAAAAAGCATCGAGAAGTTGGAATCAACGTTTTGATGAAGAGATCAAGAAATTTGGATTCATCAAGAACGCTGATGAAGCTTGTGTGTATAAAAAGGCTAGTGGGAGCATTATCACATTCTTAGTATTGTATGTTGATGACATACTACTATTTGGAAATGATGTTCCAACCATGGAAGGTGTTAAAGCCTGGCTTGGAAGTTGCTTTCCATAAAAGATCTTGGTGAAGCCGCCTATATTTTGGGAATAAAGATCTATAGGGATAGATCTAGATGGTTGATAGGTTTAAACCAAAGTGCATACATTGATAAAATCTTGAAAAGGTTCAAGATGGAAAACTCTAAGAAAGGTATGGTACCTATTCAAAGAGGGACAATATTGAGTACATCTCAATGTCCGAACTCAAAGGATGAGCAAGAAAGAATGAAGGAAATTCCATATGCATCTGCTATAGGATCCATCATGTATGCAATGATATGCACTAGACCGGACGTGTCATGCGCATTAAGAATGACAAGTAGATATCAACAAAATCCAGGTAATAGCCATTGGATGGCTGTTAAAAGTATAGAAATACCTTAGGAGGACTAAGGATATGTTCTAATATATGGATCTGGTGAGGAGGAGCTCGTTGTAAAACGTTACACAGATGCGAGCTTCCAAATTGATCAAGATGATTCTCGATCACAATCGGGGTATGTCTTCATTATGAATGGAGGGGTAGTGTCCTGGAAGAGCTCAAAGCAGGACATGGTAGCATTGTCCACTATAGAATCCGGAATACATCGCCGCTTCATTGGCAGCTCAAGAGGCTGCATGGTTAAAGAAATTTATTGCCGATCTAGGGGTAGTCTTTACATTCAAGACCCCTAGAGATCTTTGTGATAACGAGGGTGCGATTGCTCAAATCAAGGAACCCCGTGCACATCAAAAGACAAGGCACATTGGAGGATTCAACTACATAAGGGATGAAGTTGAAAAGGGAAAGATATGTATTCGCAAATTTCACACAGATCAAAATATTGCGGATCCACTCACAAAGGTCCTTGAAAGGGCAAAGCATGAGAGTCATACTTGTGCCATAGGACTTCGATATTCTAGTGGTTGGATTTGATTTGTTTTGTATTTTAACTTTGGAACGAATGTAATACTAACTCTTTGTATAAATTATGACATTTTGAGTTATGTTCCATTTTAGCATGTTTACATCCATGAATATGTTTATTATTCTAATGTTCGTAGTTGGTTATATTTGTGGGAACAAATATGAATGTAAGACTATTATGAACATGGATTGGTAGATATTCATAAGGTATGAATATAAGCAAAAGGTTGCTACCAAGGTTCATAGATATTTGTGGGATACAAATATTGGACTGACCCGCTCTCAAATGTTACTGCATGGAATTTTATAATTGATCATAAGTAAATTTGAGTAAAGGCGAATATCATAGTGTCCTCTGACCTGAGATACATATTGGGTTTTGATATTCACCAATATTATACCTTGATCTAGTTCTTCACTGTTCTGAAATAATGGACAATACACAAGGCTATGTTCAGGTGTGATACAAGGTGATTGTGATAAACGTATGTAGTTAAGATGGATTTGTTCATCTTATTCGTTGAGAGTATGATGTCTAAGACCTGATAAAGTTAAATCAACAGGGAATGATCATTTTGTGTCCCTAGATTGAACATGACATCTGAAACAAAAGGATATATGATTGGATTCACCTAAATCAATTCAAGTAAGGGACTTGAAAGAATGATGTTATTGAATGGCGCTTAGTCATGCATATTAGGGGTAGTAAACCTTTGTTACGCGTATTTGCTACTTGCATCAATCCTCTATGTATCTGTGCAAGTGGGAGATTGATGGAAATGATCTGCCCAAAATACATATTGAATTGATGTGGCTAGTATGTCATGATCCAAGTCGGGTCATACCAATAACGAGCTAGACAAACACCAAAGATATTTGTTTTATGATATGATCATATAAATAAATATTAACACTTAGAATATTTGGAAATTGGGTTTCCAAACATTTACACTTATGTTGTATATAAATTATATGGATAATTTATTTCAAAGCGAGAGGAATATTAATTCATCCGCATTCATTTAACACAGCCGCATTTGATGTGGTTGAACAAATGCGGATGATGTTTACTCATCCGCATTTACAAATGCGGGTGAACAAACCCTGTCCGTATTTGTTTTGGAACAAATGCGGATGAGCATTTCTGAAAATGCTGATGGAAACATACATCCGCATTACCTAATGCGGATGACCATTTGCAAATGCGGACGAATTACTTCACCCGCATTTACAAATGCAGGAGAACAACTTCATCCGCATTAACTAATGCGGATGTTGTTCTGAGAAATGCGGATGGGTTATGGGGCTGGGCCCCACCAACTTTTCTCTCTCCTGAACTTTATGTTTCCAAGGACATGCAATATAAGATGGCTTGCAGATCTCTCTAAACTTACGACTTGAGAACACGAAAAGTGTAAGAACCCTTTTTCTCTTGATCGGTCTAGAGAAATATAAAGGGAGTTGTATAAGTGAAAATCCTAGCAACCGGTGTTCTTGTTGGGGCTCATGGGTAGACCAGCTTGAGGCTTCTTGCTTTAGGAGCTGCCTACCTCATTGTTTAAGGTAGTTCTTCATACCTTCTATGGTTGTTTGTAAGCATGATTTCATATATCGATCCATATGGGTTTTGACTAATTTTATATCAAAATGTTTTATATTAATTAGCTCACTGTAACAAGTTTAAAATCATATATATATTTCACTGCGTTCTTCTATTTTGTAAGGATAAAATAAATCTGTTTAACTTGTGAAAACCCAACAATATAAAGAGGAAAAAATACTTGATTTTATGATGTATTTTTTTGTGAAAGAATATAGTATGAAAAAGTTATAAATGTTTATAAAAATTTGAGGAAACTCAAAAAAGTCAACAAAAGTGGTTATATAACCAAAATATCCTTTCACTTCTTTTCTATAATTTTATATTAACCATTAATTAAAAAATAGAAGGCTAAGATCATTTCTTAGCCTTTGAGGGTTTCATTGAAAATCATATTATAATTGAAAATCAAAAAACCATTATTAACCATTGATCTTTTTGATCTATGGTTGAGCTTTACTAGTGGTTTTTTTGGTAATTAAATAGAAGATTATGAGTGTTTAAATAGGCATTAAGGGCAAATAATAAGAACAAAAAATATTACTTGGTAACTACCACATTAATTATAAACATTAATTATAAAAATTCCTAAATTTACTCACATCTTTGTAAGGCCCCGTTCCCGGGACGCTTCCATCGGTCAATCATCGCATAAAACATATAAAATTCATCATTTTGCACCAGAACTTTAAACTTTTCATTATAATTAAAACATATCAATACATCATATCTTTAATTTACATCATCAAAAATTGTATTAATACAATATCATCTAAAAAATGTGGATGCCAGAAGCATTCCCAGTAGCTTATGCATCCAGTCCTGCACTTCCTCAACATCAAACGGTTACCTGCCAACTATTATGCATACAAAAAGTCAACGACGCTGAGTGAGTTCTAGTTTTCATAATCAAAACTTTACATTACTTTAAATCATATCCTTTACTTTCGTTCGTGATCACACATCATATGTACATTTAGATAAAAATCATTATCTTCATCATCGTTCATCATTAGTAGTTTTCCGTTCATTCGTTAACATCTTTACTTTCTTTTGGATCCTGCCATATGCTAAACACCCCAACATTGTGCATGAAGCTGGTACTTATCAAGGCCTGAGAACAACCCCTAATCATTGTGCATGAAGCAGATACATTGTGCACAAAGCAGATACATTATGCACGAAGCAAAATACCGTACGGGGTAAGAGATAAGGACTCCATCATTCATTACTTCCATTTTCATCATCCGTTGTCTTTCACTTTCATTAAGTAATACTTTACTTACGTACATAAGTATAACACATCATGTAAAGTCACATCATATACATAACCTGGAACAACATCATCATCATAACAGCACACAATGCATAACTATCATAAAAAAGAATACCACCACAAAACATCATTCTTAGCACTTAAACTCTACTTCCCAAAATTCTAGAAAATCCTAAGTCTCAGAAGGAATGCGGATGAACTTAACAATGTGGATGAACAAAGAAATGCGGATGAGCAAACAAATGCGGATGAGCAAACAAATGCGGATGAACACTTCATAAAATATTCGAAGTGTCCAAGGAAGTGCGCATGAACCAAATGCGGATGACTGAAACAAATGCGCCTGAACACTGTAGCAAATGCGCATGAACAAAATAAATGCGCATGATCATTGTAGGAAATGTGCCAGAACAAAACACTTATGCGAATATTCAACTCTAAATGCGAAGGAACAAAATACTTAGAATATTGAACATAAAAGAAATGCGGTTGAATGCTCAACAAATATGAATGAATACATACAAACGCGGAAGAACAAAGCAAATGCATACCAACATTCAACAATGCGGATGAGCAAAAGACTTATGCAAGTGAACAAGTCTAAATGCGGATGATCACCCAACCAATGCGGATGATATTTACCCACCTGCAATGCAACTTATGCCATAATCGGTTCCCAATCATCATTCTAACACATCCTTAGCACAGATCTAGCATGCTAAACACTTAGAACATACTAAAATCATACACATCTTAGAATCATCTAAAACATACATCACACAGTCGCATATCATGCTGAAATTCGTAGTCTAGTTTAGAAAACATTCTGCCCATTATGCGTACAGACCTAAACACTTAGAAAATCAGTAAAAGAGGGGATCTAGAACTCACCTTGAATAGCTTTCGAGTAAAACACCTCAAACCTGAGAGCCCACTTGAAGTTCCAGCACCTAAAACCCACGAAAACGAGCACTAAACACCAAAATCTTGGTCCAGAAGCTCGAACCCAGCAGAAACAGGGGAAGAAACACTTGAAAACTTTACCTTTCTTGAAGATCTTCTACTTTCTCACTCTAAAAACTGGTTGAGGGCTTCTCTCACTCTTTAGAACCGAAGGTTACAGGAGAGAAAAGAGGTTATGGGCGGCCATACCTCTTTTAAACCCCACTATGTGCAAGTTTGCCCTTGCACGCTTTTAATCCCTTGCTTTTAAAATGGCTTCCTGATTGCTCCCTTACTTTTCTTTCTCTGAAATTTCCGGGTGTTACAAGTCCACCCCCTTATATAGGTTTCATCCTTGAAACCTATCACTTCTTAAAGAGATCTGGGTAGTGCCATCTCATTTCTCCCTCTGATTCCCCAAGTGGCCTCCATTACTTCAATGCAACGACCATAGCAACCACATTAGAGAACCTTTCGATATCTCCTGTAGCAACCCCAAACTCAAGAACTATGAATCTCAGATGGTGTCCATGGGACTTCCATTGCATCACCGCCTCAACGTTTGTAGGGTCTACCATAATCCCTTCAGGATTAACACATGACCCAAAAGCTGAACCTCACATAACTTGAAGCACACTTGGTGAACTTGGAGTATAGCTTCTCCCTTTGATGCGTGTACAACACTTCTTGGATGTGACTGACATGTTCTTCTTCGCTCTATGAAATAATCAGAACATCATCAATGAACACAGTCACTAATTTATCTAAAATAGGTCGGTACACCTGATTTATTAGATCCATAAGCAGTTGGCGCGTTGGTTAAACCAAAGGACGTCACGAGTACTCGTAGTGTCTATAACACGTATGAAAAGCTGTTTTAGGAATATTTGCTCCTCCACCTCCATTGATGGTAACCAGATCAAAGATATATCCTCGAGAACCAACTGGCACCTTGGAGCTGATCAAACAAGTCATTAGTCCTCGGTAACAGATATTGTTCTTCTTCACTGTCACTTGTTCAGCTCACGGTAGTCGATGCTCATTCTCATGCTACCGTCCTTCTTCTTCACAAACAAGACCGGAGCACCCCAGGGAGAGATACTAGATCGGATTAACCCCTTATCCAGTAACTTTGGCAGCTGAGTCATCAATTTCTTCATCTCGAAAGGAGCTAATCGATATAGTGCCTTGGCAACAGGTATCAATTCGATTTCGAACTCGATCTCGCGGTCCGGTGGCACACCTGATACATCCTCCAGGAATATGTCTAGAAAGTCACACATGACCGGTACGTCGGGCCATCATGGTACGGATGCATCCACATCTTTCACCTAAGCTAGGTAGGCACTACATCCACGCCTCGTACACTCCTCTGCCATAACAATCGAAATTGCTTTCGGGACCGCACTAACTCTATCGCTATAGATTGCCACCAACTCCCATCAGCGCGGTCAATCGAATCATCTCTTACGACACACGATGTTGCCACATTGGCTGCTAGCCAATCCATCCTAGGACTACATCAAATCCGCCTAAGGGCACCACGAATATTATCAGGGAACTATGGCCTTCCGATTCTATCATAGAGTCCTTTAGGGCACTCATGTATCCTAGTGGACTTACTGATAGTAGTTTTTACATCGAAGGGCTCATCAATCCTTCTACTCCTAACTGATACTTATCATAAAAGATAGCAGAACTAAAACTCCTAGCACCGAAATCAAAAACGGAGGCACAAGTTTAGTTTACTAGGAATGTACCTGGAACGATGTCAGGGTCCACCCTAGCCTCCTCTTGGGTCATAGTAAATGCCCTGGCTTCGGCCCTCTTCCCTTCCTTCTCCTTCTCAATCCCCTTCCTTGCCTGGAGTTCTCAGCCCTCGGCTTCTTGCAGTCTCTGCTCAAATGCCCTGCTCCACCACAGTTATAACATTTCACCCCTTTATAGTCCCTCGCCCTATGGCCCTCCTTTCCATATTTAAAGCAGAGATTCGATCCCCACCTATAATTCCCTGCATGCTCCTTCTGCACTTCTGCAGGCCTTCTATCCCCTGTTATTGCATTCTGATCATTGACTCTCATCCTCTTACCTCCAGCCACAAATCCACCATCATTATACCGCTTCCCATTCCTATTCCTACCATTGTCCCCTTCTTCTCCACATCCACCATCGCCATCGCCTTTCGCTCGTCATATAGTCTCCCTGCTAGATGTGACCACCGACCTAAATGTACCTGGCCTAGCGGCAATCAGATGTCTGCGGATATCTGCCGGCAGACCATGGACGTGGATAATATGGCATACGTGGATAACTTCTATGATAATCATGTGTAACGAGTTGCTATACTTGATCAAACAAGATTTCAATTAACATGTCACCAATGGGTCAAACGGGTCAACTAGGTCAAATGAGTCTTTGTTTTCTAAAACCCTTGGGTCAACATGTTTATTTAACACTTAGGGTTGTTAAACTTTTTGGTTACACTCACTTATGTACTCGTGTGTTCTAGGTAACCTTTAACGGGTTGTCTTTCCACTCACCGTTAGCTCTCTATTATTGTTCATTTGCGTACCAGGTGAGTTCAATGCCCCACTTTTATTTACTCTTTTTTTTAGGGAGAAAGCATACTATATTTTAAAATGCTTTACTATTATAACATGTGTTTAGTATAACATAGTATGTTATACCATTGAAAGCTCTTACAATGTGGATCATTAATTAAGGAATCTAGTAGGAAATCTTGGGTAGTACTACTGGTCTGACAAGCCCCACCTGTAAGACTGGAGGTCAAGCGGGTGCAATATTGTCCTAAACGACTAACAGCATCACGACTTGGTATGACGTGGCGGAAGGCAAACAAACAAACATGGTCAAGTTCAATCGCGAAATCACTATTGTTTATTACTAATGAAATTAAACTAGCTATCTATTTCAATACACTTGTTTATATTCACAACGCTATTGTTTATGATTACTTGCAAACTCTTTAACTCACCACCATCATGTTGACACTTTTAGTATGCTTTTCTCAAGTTGTTACTAGCAGTCACCCTTAGGAGCACTCACATGTAGAGCATGCTTTAAACAATCATTGTTTTACATTTGGGTTTATTGCATATTTACGTACTATAGTTTGGGCGCGTGTTTTGCGCATTTTATATTTATTACTTGGGTTTGAAATATTTACAAAATGCTTCCGCAAATGTTTTAAAGTTTTAGACTCTGGTTTGTCTTAAATGTACATATAGTGTCGTTCTGAGTAACTAATGACTTGGATCCTGGTTTGTTCACAGGCCTCGCGGTAAAACCCCACACGTGGATTTTGAGGATGTGAAGATTGTTATCAGAGCCATTGGTTATAGGGAACTAGGTTGAATATACACTAGTCTTTAACCGTACCAGTTAGTTAGTTACTCGTTACTTATCCCTTACTGTATATACTCATTGGCATACACATCATGTACACTGCAGTATGGCATCATCATCATTATCCCCTATTCGACACGTGCCAAGAAAGGGAACCCAAGGATCCTACTATTCGTTTGCGGTCTACGATTTTGGCTCTCGACCCCTTTGTTTATAGCTGATACGTATCTTACGGGCAAGCCGATGATTGAGCGGGACATGGCTGATCCTGACAATGGGGATAGGTATTGTACTACACTGAACAAGATGCTAGAAAAGGAATGTGTTCCATTTTTGATCCCTACTATGACCAGAGATTCCATATTATACCCCTACCTTGCACACCTTATAGCGCTATCGCCGCTGTGGTGCCTCATATGATAAACCGTGACAAAATGTCAAGGAGAAATTTAAAAGTTGGACGTGCGATAGGAGCACGACAGTAGAGTGTATAAAGAGATGGAAGACTCGTGGCTCGATATGCAAGGACGTCAGGATGGCAAGACATGAGAGATTTAGACTTTGCATGGGAAGGTTGTTGAGTTGACGGCTACTCTTAACGCGATACCACAATCAACTTCATGAGGATATTATCCGTTATCATGAGTTGGAAAACCAGCTTGAGCTTAGGAGGCCTCGTGGAGGAGCCTCAAGAGGTACCAGAGGAGGTACTAGAAGAGAACAGATGAAGAACCGGAGGAAAGCTGGAAGAAGAAACTGGGGAGGAATAGGAAGAGATGGAGGAGGATAGTGATGGGTCTGAAGTGATAGACTGATTTCTTTTATTCATCTGACTTGGACTACATGGTGTTCTTTTTAAAACCTACGTGGGAAAGGTTGTTTCCCACCCAACTGAAAACTTGAAATTTTGACACTGATTGGATATTTTGTGAGTTACTTATATTTATTTATCATGAGTTATTATTTTGGTTTATAACTATTGTAGCTTGACGAATTCATTATTTCTTTATTTACCATACTTCAATGAGATTAATATGTTGGATTTTACTCATTATTATATTTGTGAATATAAGGTGAAATATGGACGGACGTGGGAAGAGGATGTAGAAGAGGTCGTGGACGTGGATCCGGTGCTGTGAACATGACCCTGGCTTATTAGCAGCTTTAATTAACCAATACGTGTAGGAAATGGTGATGCTCAAGCTGCCCAGTTTGGATTTAATGATGACCTTGTCATTAATTACGCGAATATTCTGTTAGACGGTTAATCAATTGGTTTGACTAAACATTCTAAATTGTTGAATTCAAGACCGCTAGCATGCATGTACAATGCATTTATGGCCTTTAAGCCCACACCTATAGTGGAGCTGAAAGAGCTGTGGGATTAGTACGATGGTCTGAGAAGACCGAATCGGTCTTCGCAAAGTGTGCAATTGTCCGGCGGTAGACCATGTGATATATGCCACGTGAACTTGGAGGGTGTAGTGAAATGTATTTGAGCATTCTAGAAGTTGGAGGTTGAGTTCTGGCAATTAAAGATGGAGGGATCTGAGATCGAGGCCTACACTACGAGGTCTCACGAGCTGCTGACTCTCTGTCCTGGAATGATAAACCCGCCAATCAAGAGGATCGAGCTCTATTTGCATGGGTTAGTGCTAGAATTACAGAGTATGATGATTGCTTCAAACCCCACCACTATCCAGCAGGCTATTCGGTTAGCTCATAAGCTGACGAACCAAGCGTAGAGCAAGGCAGATACCCAAACGGGCGTGCTGGCAAGCATGCCCTAAAAACAAACACAAGGGGATAACTCTGGGAACAAGAGCTCGACACCCAACAACCACCAACAATAGCAGCAGAGAAGGTTTGACAACAACCATAACTTTAATTAGTCATCTTCCCAAATCAAGGACAAGGTGGATATGTGGGGAGTATCCAAAGGCAAGCGATGCAATTCCATCACGGTGTGACAACTTTTGATGCCAGCGTTGTGTGAAAGAAGGACACTGGCGAAGGATTGCCGTGGTGAATTGATGAAAAAGACCCAGCAAACACAAGAAACACCAAAAGGCTGTTTTGAATGTTGAAAAGAAGGACATTACAAGAGGATCATCCACAATTGATGAAAATGGTAATGGTGCTGGGAACAATGGCAACAACAACAACAATGGTGACAATGGAGACAACAACAGTGGCAATAATGGTAGAGCCAAGGGAAGAGCTTTTGTCATGGGTACAGGTGAGGCTCTAAACGACCTCACTACTCTTACTGGTAAATTTCTTTTAATGGTGTTTTTGCTACTGTGTTGTTTGATACTGGAGCCGATAAAAGTTTTATCTCTACTAGGTTTAGTAGTCTCTTAAGTGATATGCCTTCTACATTTGAATCCAAATATACCGTAGAATTGGCTGATGGTAAGAAAATTACGTGACGCATATCCTTAAGGGTTGCAAGATAGAATTCGCTGGTCATACCTTCGATATCAATCTTATGCCTGTTACACTGGGGAGTTTCGATGTGGTTGTGGGCATGGATTGGCTGTCCGAGAAGTAGGCGGAAGTCATTTGTCACGAGAAGGTTACTCGCATTCTCTTGTAAGGCCCCATCCCAGGAAACCCCACAGTTGGTCATAATAGCATTACATATTAAAACATTGAAATAAGAAAAACATTGCAGCGTAATAATTAAAAAAAAAAACATTTCATGCATTAGTAAAAAATTTTGCCAAGAAATACATCATTGTTACAAGTTTAAAAACACAAGTTAAAGTTGTGTATTACAAGATAAAAATATCATTTCTGCATAACATGGATGCCTGTCTTTATTTGCTAAGTAGCTCCATCCTCGTGCCATCCCTAGCAACTTCATTACCTGGCAACTGATATGCATATAAACTCCGCATTCCTGAGTGAGTTCTAGTTTTGATAATATATAAAAATATACATCTTGAAAGCTTCCTTTAGTGATCACCCATCACTATACTAATAGTCAAATTGACTGATATGTTCATTAAAACATTCATTATCTTTCTTTCTTCATTATCTTTCTATTTCATTAACTAGGATTGCACAAAGCATGAGCCTAAATCATTTGGTTCGCAGCAAATGCCAAACCCCACCAGTACACATTTATAAGTGTTAGCTAACCCCTGACAGTTGACCCACACTGCTAGGCACAAAGCCTGCTCATGATTACAGGTCCCATTCATTCATTCATTGGTCAATCACAGGATTATACCCCAGATGTGCATCCTTATGGGCTGAAACAGCCACACATCAGTTAAGCTAACGACAACATGGTCGTGTCATTTTGCTTGTAAGACTTTCATTCATCCTAAGGGCCTGGGGGTAACATTCATTAGGTTCCACTTCTTCTATTATTCCTTTGTGTCCACTTGATTATGAATAATACTTTTTAAGTTATCCATAGTCTTTAATCACATAATATGAAATATTAATTATCACCCACAACAGCAGCACATAAAAGTTCATAACATAACAAGGATTGTAACGCCCGGAAAATTCCAGAAAGAAGAAAAGAAAAGAAAGTAAGGGAGAAAAAAGAGTATTATTTTAAACCAAGGAGTTAAAAGTGTGCAAGGGGCAAACCTTCCCATAATGGGTTCATAAAAGGAGTTAATGCTGCCCATACCCCCTCTCTCATGCATATTGTCAGCTGAAAAAAGAAGAAGCTCCCATCCGTTTTAGAGAGAGAAAGTGGAAGTTTTTCAAGAAGGTGAGATTTTAAAGAGTTTTCTTCTTGGTTCAGTTGGTTTTAACTTCTAGACTCATCTTTGTGTGTTTATAGATGTGTTTAGTTGCCTTGTTTCATGTGGGTTTAGGTGCTAGAACTCCAGGTTGCTCTCGGGTTTGAGTTGTTCTACTTGACAGCTATTTAAGGTGAGTTCTAGATCCCCTCTTTTACTGATTTTCTACTTGTTTGGGGTTGATATGCATACTAAAATGATGTTACTGGAATAACTAGGTTTTCCACTGTTAAAAGGACTTCTTACGAAAATGTATGTGTTTTAATATTCCATGATGTTGAATGATTGTTTGTTATGTTTAAGTGTGTATCTTGATAGATCTATGTGAAGGGTATGTTTAGAAATGATGTATGGGATTAGAAACTACGTAAGTTGGAATGCTGGTAGGACATGCTATCGGCTATGGACTTTGTATGTCCACTTTGGACTCTTAGAGAATCCGTTGTGGATACTAAGTGTCCGCTGTGGACACTTGTGATCTAGACCGTCCGCTGTGGACATCGTTTGTCCACTGTGGACACTTTAGGAATTCATGCATGTCCATTGTAAGTGCTTAACATGTCCACTGTAGACCCTTTAGTATGCATGCATGTCCGCTGTGAACATTAACTGTCCGCGTGGACTTGCATGTCCGCTGTGGACACTTGGAGATTTCATGTTGTCCGCTGTGGACATAAACTGTCTGCTGTGGACCCTTAAGCACTTTAGCTGTTCGCTGTGGACTATGGTTGTCGCTATGGACACTTAGAATGTTTTAGGTCATCTGCTGGTGAACACACTTAGTGTCTATTCTTGCGCTGTGGACCCTTAGACATCCGCGTGGAGTTGGTCGTCCGCTGTGGACCTGCAGGTAAATGTTTTATGAACATTTAATGTAAGATAATGGAAAAGGAATTATGTGCGTATGCTATGTGAATTATGTGCTTCTAGTAGATTTGGATACTGATATAGTCAGAATAGGGAATGCTTGGGATGAAGAGTAAAGTAAGTGGCTAATCACAACTGGCCACTCTAATTAGGGACTTACTATACTTGACATAATCTGAGCTATTAACTTGAATGACCATGTTGGTGTTTGAATCTTATAGTGTTTGGAGATGGTTGGTGGTAGATCTTCGAAGGCTTCTGGAGGTGGAGGTCTTGGCGGACGTGGTGCTGGGCCGCGTGTCATGAGGAACAGAGCTAGGAAGGATGAAAAGGCAGTTGTGGAGGAAGTTCATCAAGTACATGCAATGATTCTGCTGTCTGTGGTGACTGAGGTTATTAGAGGCGTGAGAAAGGATGAAAAGAAAAAGAAAGAGGAGAAGAGGAAAACCGTTGGGAGGGAGGGAGGGAGAGGGGAGAGGTTTAGGGAAGGAGAGCAACCAGTGACTGAGATGATTGTCTCCAGTAATGAAAGAGGAGGCGAGGCAGTGCAGGAAACTGCAAAGGGGTTCAATTATAGGGCATTCCAGAGATGCAAGCCCCTAACTTTTAATAGGAATGTGAATCTGCTACTACTCACCGATGGGTGAGGGAAATGGAAGGTTGTTGGACATCAGCAGTGCAGGGAGGACCAAAAAGTGAAGTTTGCTACCACTTGTTTCTGGATTTGGCCCTATGTTAGTGGGACAATATTCTCAAGGCCAAGGGTAGCAGGCGATTGGAAGGATGAGTGGAGTGAACTGAAGAAGTTGGTGATCGAGGAGTTTTGTCCTCATAGGGAACTCACAAGATTGAGAGAGAGTTCCTGCCAGTTAGAGGCGGAAACATGACACATCAGCAGTATACGACCAAGTTCAACGAGATGGCGAGGCTGGTTCCAGATCAGGTGATGCCTGTGTCACAAAAGATCAAGAGATACATCCAGGATCTGCCAGTGGAATCCGTAGGCATCTGATTACGCTCGGCTAGGTACGTTTATGTCGATGGTCATCTAGCAGGGAGACAGTACGATGAGAGAGAGGAGGTGACTGTGGTGGGTGTGAGTAAGAAAGGTGGTGGTGACAGAAACTGGAACGGGAAACGATTTGGCAGTGGTGGTTTTACTCCCAAGAACAAAAAGGCAAGGGTGGAAGACAAGAAGGTTGTGACGGCAGATACATGGATGAGGAGGTGTAATAAGTGTGGGAAGGAGCATGCGATGGAATGTAAGTGGGGGTCGAACATCTGTTTCAAATGTGGGAAGGCAGGGCAATTGCCAAGGATTGTGGGGTGATGAGGTGCTATAACTATGGAGAAACAGGTCATATGAATGGGAGTGCAAGAGGCCGAGAGCTGAGAGCTCGAAGGTGGGAAAGAGACTGAGAAAGGAAGGAAGTGCAGAAGGCCAGGGCGAGAGCTTTACCATGACCCGCGAGGAAGCCAGAGTGGACCTCGTGGTGTATCAGGTATATTTCTGGTTTATGATGCTAGTGCCTTTGTATTATTTGATTCTAGTGCTAGTAGGAGTTTTATTTCTGCTGCCTTATTGTGATAAGTTTCTTTTTAAAAGCAGAAAGACTGATGAGCCCTTTGATGTAGAAACTGCCATTAGTAAGTCTACAGGATTTCTGATATGGTAGAAGATTATGACATAGAGTTGGAAGGACATATGTTTTCTGCTAGGTTGTGTGATGCCTTAGGTGGATTCGATGTAGTCCTAGGGATGGATTGGCTAGCAGCCTATGAGGCAAACATTGTGTGTCTAAGAGAAGATTCTATTGACCACGCCTGATGGGTTCGGTGACGATTTACGACGATATAGTTAGTACATCCTGAAAGTAATTTCAATGGTTGTGGCAGAGAAGTGTATGTGGCATGGATGTGGTGCCTATTGGCTTTTGTGAAGGATGTGGATGCGATTGTACCACGCATGTCGGATGTACCGGTTGTGTGTGACTTCTCAGACGTATTCCTGGAATATTTATTAGGTGTGCCACCTGACCGCGAGATTGAGTTTCAAATTGATCTGATACCTGGTGCCCAACCTATGCAAAGGTGTCGTATTGTCTTGCTCCCTCCAAGATGAATGAATTGATGACTCAGCTCCAAGAGTTGTTAGATAAGGGGTTCATTCGACCGAGTATCTCTCAGTGGGGTGCTCCGTCTTGTTTGTAAAGAAGAGGCGTAGCATGATGATATGCATCGACTACCGTGAGCTGAAAGTTGACAGTGAAGAATTGGTATCCGTTACTGAGGATTGATGACTTGTTTGATCAGCTCCATGGTGCCAGTTGGTCTCAAGGATATTCCTAAGTGTTGGACCAAAAGAACCAATGAGCTGATCAGAAAACCCTTAAGTCCCACAGACATTACAACAACTGAAGTAGTCTGCAACAGCTGAAGACATCAACTGATAACAAGGTCTGAAGACAAAGTCTAAAGTTAAAGAACTAAGACAAAGTCTGAAGACAAAAGCTGAAGACAAGACTGAAGACCAAGTTTCAGATGTTGTCACAAACAGCTGACAAGACCTCTTCAGTAGTTGTGGATGGTTTCCTTTCAGTAGTTATATTTTCCTTTCAGTTCTTTTGTAATCAGTAGTTTTATGTTTCTTGTAATCAGTACTTATAGTTTCAGTAGTTTAGTTTCATCTTGTACTTAGCATATTCTGATATGTTCTCAGATGTTGTGAACATTCTCAGTAGTTTGCTTACTTTTAGTTGTTTGTAATAATTCTGTTAAATGTCACTATCAAGTGACATCAGCAGACGTCACATTCCTTTATATAAGGAATGTTGACCTAATTGTAACCTGCGAAGCTTAGCGGCTGATATACCGAAGCATTGTGCATGAATGATATTATCCTTTTGCAGAAAACCCTCTTTTCTATAACCCGTGTACTGTTCCATTGAATATCTATTGTGTTCTTGCTATATTGTCTAATTCTTGTTCTAATTCCGCTGCAATTCAACTCTAATTGATCAAACTTAGATCGCTGATCCTGTCTATGGTATCAGAGCAGGTTAATCATTGATCGGTTTAACAATTGATCATTGAAACTGCTATTTCGATATCTAAAGTTTGATCGAATTAGCATATTTGCAAGAATTGGTTATAGAGATTGATCTTCTGCTGCTTCTGTTATTAATTTGAGTTTCTTCTTGGTTCATATTGAGTTTTGTTGGTTTTTGTGCTAAATCGTGAAACTTGATTGAATTGGTTTGAATCTGAGAATGACTACTCCATCTAATGACCCTTTAATACTGGCTCCTCAACCAAGCCTCCGATGCTGGTTAGGAGTGAGTATAACATATGGCAACGAAGAATGCTCCATCACCTGTCTGTTAACAGTTCAGGTTGTGGGACATCTGTGGTTCACGGTCCACACAAGCCTATGGTGAACATCCGAGACCAACCAATGGTTCGAAGAAGAAGGAGCAATCTCAGATGAAGGTCGTAAACTGTTGAGATTGATGCTAAAGCCCATGGAATTCTTGCCATGGCACTGCCTAATGAAATCTATTCTGGGCTTATGCATCATGAAACTGCTCATGACCTCTGGAATGCTTTGAAGGAACAATTCGGAGGAACTGATGAGGTCTTAGCAAACAACAGAGAAATCCTCGCCAACAATATGAGACATTCTCTCATAGGAAGGGTGAGACACTGACTCAACAGTTTGAGCGTTTCTCCTGCTTGATCTCTGAGCTGAAAATGGTCAAGCATGAGTTATACTAACAGCCAGATGAACAACAGATTCCTCAGATCACTACCTGAGAGATGGGACACATACACCATTGTCCTACGCTCAGTGCAAATCTGGATAGCCTATCTCTCACCCACTCCATGGGAAACTGCTTACATTTGAAAAAGAGATAGAGCAGAAAAGGAATCTGGCATCATCAGAAAAGCTCACTGATGACTTTGTACCAGGGAACACTGCCTTGGTCGGTCATGAGTCAGAATATGCTGGATCAGAAAGCCATTATGATGAGCATATAGATTTCTCTTCAAACAGTTCTGATCAGGCATTTGTTGGTGTGACAGTCATTCTGGGTGTAATAGTGATAATTTAGCTTTATCATGGATGATTGATGGGTATTGCTGATGATGATTTAGAAGAGATGGAATATTTGAGCCAAATGGCCTTGATCAATATCAGATCTCAAAAGTTCTACAAGAGAACTGGTAGGAAATTTCCAGGACTCTCTGGCAAAACCAAATTTGTTTTGACTAGAGTAAGTTGAGGTGTCACAAATGCCACAGGCTTGGGCACTTTGCAAAGAGTGTAGATCAACTGGATCTAACTCCTCTGCACCCTTGTGACCTTTCCAAGCAATAGTTCACAAAACAAAGGGCAACATCCTGCTAGTTCTGGTCATCACTCACAACCTCAATCTCTTCATATTTTGTCCCTCAGGGTCCAATGCCATATCCATATCCCTGCTATTACATGCCACAGCCAAATCCAGTTCAGTTCCTATAGCACAACAACCTCACCCTACCTGAGCCCTCAACCCATCTCCATCACAATCTCAACCTCATCACAGCTCTTCACCCAGGAGTTTTGACTGGAGCAGCTTACCAGATGATCTTTCTGGTTTCAATGAGCAATTATTTGCTGGTGCTGGTCCAACATGTGGTGAACATCCTTTTGGGAATCTTGCTCTCATGGCCTGGAGTCTACTGAGGGTTCCTGCTCCAATGCATCATCTTCACAGGAACCCAGGTATCTTCTGAGGCTAAAGCCAAGTTATGTTCTGAATCATGCATAGCTGCCTTTGTCTCTATTAGAGAGGCAAATGTAGCTTTAATCAATCAAAATCTTGAGCTTGAGAAAACTATTTCCAAAAGAAAAGCTGAGTATGAGTCTGCTCTTAATGACAAAGATGATGAGATTACAAGCTTAAATGCCAACTAATGATGAAAAGGCTAAGGTAGAGGTCAACTTGAGAACCACAGAAGTCTCAAAGAGACACTTGCAGCTACCCAAGTTGAGTGTGACCCTGGGTAACATCCTGCAAGGGATTTGAAATGCTTCTCAGCAAGCAAACAACTTCAAATGTAAGGTGGAATAGGTTACAATCATACGCACCACCTACTGATTTTACTTCAAAATCAATAGTAAAATCTGAAGGTGAAAGTAATTTCCAAACCACATCATCATGTGATTCATCCTCAAATGATAATACAAAATTAGGGATGAAGTCAGTGTTAAGATCTCAGCAATCAATGCCTGATGGTTTAAATGCTGATAAAACATGAAGCTAAGCAATTCAGATGTTGTCCTCAAAGTACTCCAAGTACTGAA
>CM046434.1:33829249-33923470 GCA_025506505.1 Flaveria sonorensis
ATAGGAACATCATGTTGTTCATCTCTTTCTTGTACAAAAACGCAACAATAAGGTTTCTCAATAGGAACATTCTCTGGTGCTTGTTCTCAAAACATGAACTTCTTCTTGAGCCTGTTCCGCAACCATAGGAACATCTTCTTGTTGATTAATCAGTTGTTGCATCCATGGTAGTAGTGGAAAGAAAGCACCACTATAAAAGTTCCTTGGATCCCTTTTCTTGATATACTTGTAAGACTTGCATTATAGGAGGACATCCAGAATAGGACCTTCTAGTGCAATGTTGGGGAAAGCTTCATTGAAGAAGCGCTGGATAAACATTGGATAGATGAGAAACATGTGCCTTCTTCCCTCTTGAATGTGGAACAAGACCATTGAATACATAGGCTAACATGTTGAATGTCTGTTAAGCACAGTGCACATATAAGAGATGATGTTGTTAATGGAATGTCATTCCAACCAGTCTTTCTTTGGATAGACAGGTTGGACATAGTGTATCAAAAATCTCCATTGTAAGTCAACCAGTCCTTTGATGTTTGTTTTGCTTCAAACCCTCCTTCATATCCAATATTGGCAAAGAATGTCATAATGTCATCATCATCAAACTCTATAGGGGAGTTGGCATCATCACCAAACTGTAGACGTTGTCTCATAGTTTGTCTGAAATAACCAAAGTGTGATCATCAGTTATCTCCCTAAAATAACTTTTGTGCCATCAACCTCTAATACTTCAGCATTTCCCCAGAATGATCTTATGTAGTTCTCATATATGATGGTCTGACAGTGATAGCATGAGCTACTCTTGTAGCAGTAATGAATCTGATCATATCCCTTAGTCCTTGTGCTTCTGGGGAATCAGGATTAAGAAAGCCATTGACTTTATAAATTAGTGAACATTATGGAATATGTCTCAAATGAATATGAATTGAGTTTGATTTGTCAAATTTTGACTTTTCAGGTCAAAATTTAGTGTTTGCATGTTACTGTTACATTAGGTGGTTTGACCTAATCTTGATATTAATGATGAACAACTCAAAATTTTGTCTTTTCTGTATGAGTTGTAATGATGTTGATTGTGTTTCAAAAGTTTTACATTCCAAACAGTTGATTAGGTTTCAACATTGTCATGGAATTGTCTCCCTGTTCATCGATGTCTAAGTTATACTTTGAACCAAAGTAAATCCTGTTATTTACACTAACATTGGTTTTAATGAACTCTGTCATTCATGTAAATCCATTGTTCTTGAGTGTATTTTAAGAATCTTAAAATTAGGGTTTCACGACTCAACATTATGTTCGACTATCGAAGGATTTTAGATTCTGATAATCACCTTATGTTTGTAACACTTCAATTCAACAGACACTTTGAGATTTTTTTATGTAAGTCTTGAACACAATGATCTTTGATTGAGAAGATTTGAATTTTGAATTTGAAGAAGAACAGTATATGGCACTCGTCTCACTATAAAAAGTTCACTCAAAATTTGAAAAGTAATAAATGACTCACATTAAATGAGTATTTATAGTACATCTCATAATTTTTTACAAAATTTTACAAGTGCTGAAAGTTCTATACTGTAGCAAATGCTGATGAACAAATTAAATGTCCATTTATTGTAATAAATGCGGAAGAACTAATTTACCTATCCGCATTTACTGTAGCAAATGCGGAGAACAAATGACTTGTCCGCATTTACTGTAGCAAATGCGAAAGAACACTTTGTTATCCGCATTAGTTTTACTTGTACAAAAAGTTATCCGCATCGGCTAAATGACGGGGTTACCTTCACCCGCATTAACCAATGCTCTTACCCGCATTAATTTTGAACTTGTCAAAAATTAATGTAGCTACAGTGGATGATTCTGACTGGTTTGCATAGCTGTTTTTGATTTATGAAGATAAGTCTGTATCATGGTGCTTTATGAAGATTTAGCAGATTCTGAGATTGTTAATTCTTGCTGGATTGACTTGTATCCTTGATGTGATACATGATTCCTAGTTTGACTGATTTTGGGCCTTATGCATCTTTTGAAGCAGTTTATGGTATAATTTCCATACAGACACTATCCATTTGATTTAAACAATGTTGCCTATTTTACATTTGCAAATATGTTTTTGTAAATATTTCCTTTTAAAATTTTACTACTCCCCTTAAAGTTTATATCCATATGGGATAAAACTTTACATAAATTTATAAAATTTAAGGAAATATTACAGAATTTTGATTGTTTTGCTTATCTGTAAATGTAAAAATTTTGTACTATTGTTTGAAATTTGGGATCATATCAATCTTATATTCATAAGTGCAAGTTGTCATGAACTATTGATTAAGGTATGTTTGTCCTCTTAAACTCATTCTTGGTCAATATTGTAATGCATGTGATTATTATCATGTTTTGATGGTTTAAACATTAACATGAACCTCACACCCATAAGCATAGCAAGATCAACTACCCTATGTACTGTATGGTAGAACTTTCTCACAACTTTCAATACCTGGTCATTTAAATTATGAAATCTCATTCATTGTGGTAAGGGGATCGACATTAGGATTCTTTTACTGATCCTTATTTTTGTATGATTCATTGGGATTCTTTTGCTCTTCACTTTGGAAGGTGATCCACTTTGGGATCTTTTTGTTCATCACTTGGAATGTAATATTTTTGTTTTATTGTCACCTAGATTGGATGTGTTCCTCGTTGGGACTCTTTTTGGATCTAACATCAGCACTATGTGCTTGTTTCCCCAGGTCTTTGCTCAGCAAAACAGAGGAGAAACTGATGTGTGAGAGAGATTCATAAAGTATCATGACCTGGTGTGTTTAGGTTGCTACACATACATACCCTTGGATAGGTTAGATACTTACATGCTCTGAGATGATGCATTCATAGTTGAATGTGATCTTTAGTTTATCACAGCATTATCTTCTGTTCTAAGTTGAGCCTACCTACATATCAGGTAAGTCATGTCAGTCTTTCAAGATATTGAATTAAGCACAGTGAATGATATAACGACTGTAATTATATCATTTCCCAAGAAGTACAAATCAAGAACTTCAACAAAAATGATTTCTTTTGTATATGTTAATTTTTTGATGTTTTGTAAATTTTTGGTTTTTTTAAACAACAAAGATTACTCAAGGTTAATCATGCCGATTGATTGGACTAAGAATTCAAACCGACTTGGGTCAAATGCCTTAGTAAACAAATCAGCTAGCTGATTGTCTGTGTTACCTGAATCAGCTTGATTAAACCTTTTTCAGCACAGTCTCTCAAAAAGTGATATCTAATTTCAATATGTTTTGTTTTTGAGTGCTGAACGGATTGTTGTTATGAAGACAGTAGCAGTGTTGTCAATATGGATTGGTGTTTGCAAGAAATTATAACCATAATCAAGCATCTGGTTTTGAATCCAGAGAACTTGAGAACAGCAAGCTGATGCTGCATGTATTCAGCTTCAGCTGTCGATACAGAAACATTGGTCTGTTTCTTCATTGCCATGACACCAGTCTGGGACCAAGAAATTGACAACCGCCTGATGTGGACTTTCTGTTGAAATTGCATCCCCGTAGTCACTGTTTGTGTATGCATAGAGATTGAAGTCTTCTTCCTTAGGATACCATAATCCAAGAGCAGGTTTGCCCTTAAGATATCTGAATATCCTCTTGACTGCATTCACATGAGATTCCTTGGGATCTGCCTGATATCTGGCACAAACACAAACACCAAACATAACGTCAGGTCTACTGGCTGTTAAATACATGAGTGAACCAATCATGGATCGATAAAGAGTCTGATCCACAGATTTGCCATCTGTGTCTGGACCAATCTTCACTTTTGTATCAACAGGTGTTCTGATGGACTGACAGTCTGCAAAGTGAAACTTCTTCAACATGGATTCCACATATTTGACTGGTTGATGAAGATTCCACTGGATGTTTGTTGTACTTGAAGACCTAGGAAGAATGTGAGTTCTCCCATAGCACTCATCTGAAATTTTGAATGCATAAGATCTTCAAAGTCTTTGCAGAGTTGTTTGTTGGTGGAGCCAAAGATGATATCATCCACATAAATCTAGACAAGCAGCATCTCATTCCCTTTTCTCTTTCTGAATAAAGTCTGATCAATCTTTCCTCTTTCATAACCATGGTCAAGAAGAAAGGATGACAGAGTCTCATACCATTTCTGAGGGGCTTGATGTAAGCCATACAAAGCTTTATCAAGCTTGTATACCCTGTGAGGGAAATCAGGATCCTCAAGCCTGGTGGTTGACTCACGTAGTAGACTTCTTCAGAGATCTTTCCATACAAAAATGCACACTTTACATCCATTTGATAAACTGTGAATTTCATGGATGCAGAGTACGCAAGAAAGAGTCGTATGGCTTCTAATCTGGCAACAGGAGCAAACACCTCATCATAATCTATTCCTTCTTCTTGTGTATAGCCTTGTGCTACCAACCTTGCTTTGTTTCTGATGACAATCCCTCTGTCATCAATCTTGTTTCTGTATAGCCATCTGGTGTGATATATATGACCTTCGGGAAGATCCACCAGTTGCCATACTTCTTGTTTCTTGAATTGTAGCAATTCTTCCTGCATTGCCTCAATCCAGCTATTGTCTTGAAGAGCCTCTTTAATGTTTTTGGGTACAGTTTGACAAGAAAACAAGAAAACAAACAGATGTTTGCAATACTTGACTTGCTTGTGTCACCTGCTCGTCTAAATCACCAATAATGTTGGACACTGGATGATTCTTGTGTGTCCTGGTAATTGGAATCAAATCACCAGCAATGGACACATCAAGATTGGAGACATTCAGATCATCTTGGTGAGAGGCATCTTATGGTGGTGATGTGGGAGAATGATGAAAGGAATCAGAAGGTTCAACATCATCATCTTCAGCAGCACTTTGGATACTTTCATCATTGAATTTCTGTTGTTTTCAACTGGTGCACAAGCTGGTTCAGGGTTTCTCACTTCAGTTGATGGTTCAGCTGAAGGAAAAGGCATTGAGCTATGATCAGCCTCAGTTGAAATACTTTGATGTTGTATAACTGGTCTCACAGGATCAGCTTGTAGTGCACTTCCTCATTAGCTTGATCATCAGAAGAAGGTGGAATCATAGGAAAATCAGTTCTTCTATCCACTGAGCCAGAGGATCCTGCATTTGACAAGTTAAACTGATCAAAAGATCTTGTAAACGAGTCAATATCAAACAACCAATCAGGACCGTTTGATGATTTGGAAAAGAGTGCTCATTGAATTGAATGTTTGTTGATTCATCAATGATGTTTAATCTAGGATTAAACACCCTAAAAGCCTTTGAAACAGAGGAATATCCACAAAGAATCCCTCGTCAGACTTAGGAGCAAACTTTCCTAAATGGTCTCTGGTGTTCAATATTGAAACCGGACATCCAAATGACTTCAAAAATCCAATAAATGGTTTTCTGTGAAAAAGAAGTTCATAAGGAGTTTTATTTTCTTTAATAATCAGAGTTCGATTTTGCACAAAACATGAAGTGTTGACAGCTTCTGCCAAAATGTAATGGGCAGTTTTGCATCTGCCAGCATTGTTCGTGCTGCTTCAATTAGAGTTCTATTCCTCCTTTCAGCCACTCCATTTTGTTGTGGAGTTCGAGCTGCACTGAATTGATGAACAATGCCTTTGTGTGTGCAAAATGAACTAAGATCCTCATTTTTGAATTCTGTCCTGTTATCACTTCTGATTGATTTTACTTTTAAATCAAGTTGATTTTCTATTTTGTGATAAAATCTTTTATTATTTGGGACGCCTCATTTTTATGAAGTAAAAAGAAGACCCATGTAAATCGTGTAAAGTCATCTATGATCACCAAACAATAGTGCTTCTTTCCAATACTCATGACATGAGTTGGACCGAAGAGATCCATATGAAGTAACTTCAAAGGAGAATTGTTGTGTTCACAAGCTTTGGCTTATGTGAGGATTATGCTGTTTTCCTTTAAGACATGCAGTACAGTGATCAACAAAATGAAATTCTTTTTGAGGTAAACCAATTACATGGTTTCCTTTGACCAATCTGTTCATGTTTTTAAAGTTCGTGTGTCCTAAACGTCTATGCCAAAGTTGTGACTCATCAAAAGATGCTTTAGACAAAAGACATGTCTCTTCAGACGGATGAGCAAATTAAGGTTCAAGACATAGGTGTTATTCTTCCTCGGTGTCTTCAAGACAACCCATTCTTCAGGAATGTAAAATCCTGGTTTCAGAATGTAGCAATGAGAGTCTGTGAAGTGAGTGGAATATTTCTTGTCACAGATGAGACACGCTGAGCAGATTGAAGTTCAGTTGCTCGTAGTAGTTCACTTTATCAAAGCTCAGCAGTCCATTTGTCATAAAACCTTCTTGTAATTCTACCACCTTGTGAATCTCCTCCAAATGCTACAGTAGTTCCTTGAATATGCTTGAAGTCATGAAGGAGGGAACTGTCTCCAGTCATGTGTCGGAGCATCCACTGTCCACGTACCATAAGCTATTGGACCTGTATGAATGACCCTACAAGCACAAAAAGAACTAGTTAGAACGAGGAACCCAAGCCATAATGGTCTGGGTTGTCCTTTGCATCAATCATGTTACCTCTTGATATTTCCCTTGTTTGAGTTTTAGAGGAAGATGATTTCAGCCTTTTCTATTACTTCTTTGAAGTTTGATTTCATCAATTTCATCTGATGTGTCAGAAGAGTATACAAACCTTTCCTTTTGATTTTTGTGTAAAGGTTGAACAGATTTTTGTTTAGTAATCACTTTAATTTTATATTTTTGATGAGAATTCAGTGATTTGTTCAGGTTTGTTAGACTTTTGTGTCTGACCTTGTCAGTTGGAACTGATGAAATGGGCTTGTTTTGTGAACTTTTCAATCTTTTATGATTAAAGTAACAATCAATTGTATTGTGATTGGTCATATCACATAATGAACAATATTTGTTAAAATGACAGTTTTTCGTTGAGTGATTGTTCATGTCACAGATAGAGCAGTACTCAGTGAAGTAGCACTCATCTGTATTGTGATTGGTCATATCACAGAATTCACAATACATTGATTGTCCTTTATCTTGATGGAGAAGTCATATCAGTCTTTGGGGTGCCAACAGATTGTTTCACAATTCTGACTTGCTTTGTTTTTGTGGACTGATGCTGCTTCTTTCTGTATTGCCTTATTTCCTATCGAATTGTTCTACATGTTCTTTGTTGAAAATATCAAACCCAATTCCTTGTCTGATATTTGATGAAGATGGTGAATCAGATTTCACTTTAGATTTTTGTACAAAAGTGGTTTTCCCTTTGGTGACTAAGGAAACTTTGGTTTTATCCTTGAATTTCAATGAAACCTTATCTGATTCGCTTGAATTTTTGGAGATATGATCTCATAATCAGATCTGCTTTCAGCAGATGGTTTCACTGAGCATTCAGCAGTGTGATTCACTTTAAGATTTTGTGGAACAAATTTTATAAAAGGCACAATTGATTGACTGGGCTCTTTGGTTTCTTGATAACCACAGGTTTGTTTGAGCACTCTTTGATTTTGAATAGGATGACCCAATCTGATTTTATCCTCATCAGTTTCAATGTAAACACCTGGTTTGTTTTGAGGATTTGTTGTTTGAGAAATCATTGATTTGGTTTCAATAATTTTAGATTCTTTTGTATCTGATGGAGTAAGTGACTCAGGCATAACAGTTGTAGTTATCATAATATGGAGGAGGACAAGTTTTGTATCCTATTCCAGTCATATCTTTAGCCCATTTTAAGACACAAGTAACCTCTTGTAGCTTGACAGAGAGAGCTAAAACTTTCAAGTTTCACTTCAGTAGCTGATTGCTCAGCTTTGATTTGGTCAAACAATTAGTTAACCTCTCATTTTTAGCACCCACAGTGTGTACTTTTCACCATGGGTGTTTCATGTCAGATAACAGAGATTTGATTTAACTTAATAAATTCTCATTCCTGTTTAACATCTATGATTTGCACTTTTCTTCTCTTATTTATAGCCATTTGTGATTATGTTCCCTGTACCCATGTACTTCTAGAACACATTTTTCAGAACATAAATTAGATTTTACCTCAGATGGCATTGGAGTTGGTCCATCATTGATATGTGCCATAAGTGCATGATTCAGAAACTGTGGTTGGACTTCCTCAGCATACAAGCTCCAATCACAAACTCAATCTTGTCTGATGACAAGTGCATTGAAGTTGTTGATTATTCCTTGAGATTGATGAGTTAGCAGAGGTTATCTTTGCTGAATTGGCTGTTGCTGATTCTGCTATGGGGTGTGTAGATGAGAGTTGCTGATTGAAAGTGGGTATTGTGTTAAGAGAATGCTCGCCATATGTGAGTCTTTGAAAGTTGGTGTGTGGCTTCTCCGGGGGAGAATTACATTCCTGAGAGAATGACCAGTCATTCCATAGTTTAAAGCACTTAACCTTGGATTTGTCATACCCCAGCTTGGTATTCTCATCAAGACTCAGTTTCTTCCCTTTACGAAAGAACTTCTTTGCTTTCATGGAAATCATGGCCATCTGCCATTGTAAATCCATTCTTCAACATCATCAGGATACATCTCTTCCAGATCCTCTTGAATCAAGTGTGATAATGTGAGTCTCCCACCAAGATAGGCTTCAAAGCTAGCAACAAAGGCATTGTAAGTAGCCTTCTGTTCTTTAGATCTTTGATCATTGGGTATATTGCAGGGTGTTGCTGTGGACGAGCAGAAGATGAGGGTTTATGTTGTTGAGCAGCACAGAATCCAGTTGTCTTTGACTGGTCACAATATGAAAGAAAGTCATCTTTTTCAATCACAAATGCATTCAACAGAATGAGTTTCTGATGGAAACTTGTAAGCCTCAAGACTTGTGGTCCACTGAGATTCTACTCCTGTCATCCAGCTCCAGAGCCTCAATTTTTGCAATTATGATATCCAAGCTTGTACTCTCCAAATCAAAGGTATTCTTTAACATAGTGACATTTTGTTTCCAGCTTTCTGGTAAACTGTGCAACATTTTCTTGTTCATTTCCTTTTCTTTGTAATGACCCCCATGATTCCAAGATCATTACAAGTTGAACAAATCTATGAAGTTGTCTTGAAATGACTCCCTTTGGTGTTATGAAAGTTTCATATTGGTTTATCAGCTTATCCTTGTTAATTTCAGTCACTTTACTACTTCCTTCACACATGATCTGTAGAGCATCCCCAACCCCTTAGTAGTTCCATTTTTCTAATCTTTCCAGAACATCCATTTTCAGTGCTTGTGTAAGGAGGAATAAGATCGAAGATCAATCTTGATTTTCTTATATTCTTCTTCATCAAGATTTAAAATGGGATCCTAATGGGAAATCTTGCAGTTTTGTACTGAGCAGCTTGATCAACATTTAGAGACAGTGGAATGTAGGGACCTTTGCAAAGAGATACCAGTAGTTAGGATCTACACTGTAATGTAGTTTCTGAAATGAATTTTCCACTGCTTTAACTTAGATTTGTGTTTAAGCAGAGGAGGTTTAGAAGCATGCCCAATTTCAGAAAGATTGTGAGAATCCATTTAGATAAACTGATTTTAACTTGGTGAGTAAGGTTTTAAGTTGATTTAAAGTTCGAGCAGTGAGGTTGTTCTCTGAATTTTCTGTTCACAGTCTTTACCAGATCTGTTAAGTTTAGATTGTTAGCACAAAGGAGTTCTAAGATTTTGTTGTTTGTGTGAGGGAAGGTTCGTCAACAATAGATCTGTATTGTTACCACTTCTTGGTGTTCGATTCAGTGTGTATGTTTATCAGAAGTATAGATCTTGCTGATAAACAACTCAGTCTACAGTTCAATCGATTTTCACACACAATCTGAGATGATTCTGTGATGAATTCAAGAGCCGAGGCTCTGATACCATTGACTAGATTTGAGAATGATATTCTCGATTGATGTGACTCAACCTAGGATCGAACATGAGACTAAGTCAGTAATATAGTCGCGGAATTATACATTACATAACAGCTAAAACTAAAATAAATGTTTGAGTAAATGAAGCACATGAACACAGAAGTCAAAGATGTATAATGTTGATGTTATCACTATTAAAGTCAAAAAACCTTACAAAGTTAGGGTAAGAAACACTATTTATAGGCATACACATTGCCTGTACAAAAGACTAAATTACCCCTGATCTATACATGAGAATAGTCTAAGTAGAAAATAACCATAAACATTTGTAAGTTGCTCATCGCATTAGTTCATGCGGTATGATCATGTTTCATCAGCATTTGTGGTCTTGTAATCAGCATAACTTAGTTCATCCGCATTAGTTCATCGGAGTTGAACAAGTCTTGTCAGCATTTCATCATTTATTCATCCGCATAAAGTAATAAGGGTGAACAAGTCTTGTTCAGCATTTCAATTTGTTCATCCACATGGACTAATGCGGGTGAACAAGTCATCAGCATTTCTTCTGTCTTCATCCGCATTTGTTAATGAGGGTGAAAAAAAAACTTGTCAGCACTTGTTCACAGTCATCCGCATTAACAAATACGTGTACTTCACACTTAGCTTTTTCTTGTCTTTTGTTCTTCTGTAAATACGTCTTTGTTGTGATGTTTTCCAACCAGAACAACCTCTAACCACCTCTTAAGTTGGCAAGTATGATCCTTTCAGGGTCTAACAAAATTGACAACTGCCAGTAGTAGATGTCCCATCCAAGTTACATCCTGCATAATCACTTTCAGTATAAGCAAATAAATTGAAATCATAATTTTTAGGATACCGAAGGCCGAGTGTTGGTGACCCTTGAGGTACTTAAAAATCCTCTTGACAGCTTTCATGTGAGATTCCTTTGGATTACTTTGATAACGTGCAAACTGATAAACAAGAAACATGATGTACGGTCTGTTTGCAATGAGATACATTAGAGATCCGATCATTGATTGATACATGTGTTGATCAAAATCTTCTCCCGTGAGATCAGGAGTCAAGTAGGAGGAGACGACATAGGAGTAGGAGCTGTCTTGGAGTCTTGAAATTTGTATTGCCTAGGATACTATGAATATACTTTTTGATCTATCAGTATTCCCTATCATATTATTTAACTTGAATGCCAAGTAAAACATCATTTCTCCAAGAGAAAACTCATCTCAATTTCTTCTCATGACTGCTTCAAATTCCTTACACAAGTCATCATTGGTAGATCAGAAGATAATATCATCGACATAAACTTGAACGAGAATAAGATCATCACCAGTCTTCCATATGAGTAAAGTTTGATTAATGGCACCTTTTGTAAACTATTTTCAAGCAAATGTTCAATGAGAGTAGCATACCAAGCTCGAGGTGCTTGGTGTAAACCACAAAGTGCTTTGTCTAACTTGTAAACATAGTTAGGATGATCTAGATCTACAAAACCTGGTGGTTGATAGACATAGGTTTCTTCTTTCATTTCACCATACAAGAAAGTAGTTTGACATCCATTTGATATACTGTGATGTTCTTGTATGAAGCATATGCCAGAAAAATTGATCCTTGATAGTTGAATGACCTGATGCTTATTGTTGTTGTTGCTGTTGCTGACACAACTGGGAGTAGCTGACCTAGTAATTCGGATTACTAGCCATTTTGGCATACAAAGTAGATGCTTCAGCTCCCATGTGTTGATATAATGGTAGCCTTTGTTTGTCATCCATGTCATAGGACTTGAGGGTTGAGATTAGATTGCTCAGGGATAGGGTAAACAAATCTTTGGTCTCTGATTGTAGTGCAGTGTGTTCCAGCTATACGGTAGTGAGTTCAACAACTTCTGCTCACTAATTGTTCTCCATTGTAATTTCTGCACTCTTTATTGTGGTTATGAGTAAGACGAACCTAGACATCTGGGCTTCTAAAGTTTCACCAAGAATATGATTGAATATTGAACTCTTGGTTAAGCATGTCTTTCCTACTTTCTGCATGTCTTTGTTCCCATTATCTGCTCTTCTATAGCATCCCATAAATCTTTCGCCTTTCTGTAGTCCTTGAATTTCTGGGCTATCTCAGTTGTAAGCGCCATAGTGATGGCAACATACGCTTGGTCATCAAGCTCTCTTTTTCATGTCTTCCTCATCCTATAGAGCTCAGGCTTTGGCACTAAGTCTCCCTTGTCATTAGTGTAAATTGGAAGTATGGAACCTGTTTAATGGATCTCATCATGCTCAGGGTTCGTGTAGATGACATGGTTCTCAAAGCGATAGAGAACCAATCCGGATAGTCTTCCTAGTAAGAAGTTGGGGGGCTTTGTGCTAGTTCCGATCTCATTGTCGAGATTGAGTGTAGCAGTAATGTGCTTCAGATTTGCCATCTTTCAGAATTTGAAATCAACTACTTCAAAATCTTCAAACTTGAAGTTTTCATGCGAATACTCAAGTTCTCGCGCGAATCTGACAAACTTTTCACGCGGAAAGTTTTGAAACTGAATTTTGCGAAAACCTCAACTTCTTGCGCGAAAGGAATCTTTCTGTAACAAACTTCTACGAAAACTAATACTTTTCGCGCGAATACCAACTTTTCGCATAGAATCACCAACTTGTCGCTTGATCCATTTGTGCAATTTCAAAGATTTCCAGCTTCAATTTTTCACCTAATTGATTAAGTTTGATAATTAAAGGTTCAATTAGTGATTAGGTTCAATTAAGATACTAGTTGTCTCTAATTGATTCAATCAATCTTGTTTAAAGTCAAAAACATTTCAAATGACGAGATTATTAGTTTCACCATATTCAAAAATGATCAAAGTTTGCACCAATCAAGTGGATCTTCAAGAATAGGTTCTAGAGCACTCCAAAAGTATCATTTCAATCTTCAAATCAATCGATCTAGAGCAACAAGGCTTTGATACCAATTGTAAGGATCAATACAATATGTAGATCGATCTCGTAATGAAAAACGCGGAATATTGACATTACGGTTAAGATTGAATCAATGGATGAACATGAAACATAAGATGTAAATAACTTTGAGTGGTATTGCTCTTGATTTGATTACAATTATAGTAAATGCAAAATCAGGAAATGAACAAAAGCTTACTATTACATTACAAAATCCTATGTCTATAAACTAAGAGTTCTCGCGTGAGTCACTAGTTCTCGCGAGGACTTGATGTTGTCCCGCGAGAAGCAGTCTTTGTTGTAACTTAACTTCTCGCAAGGCTTGATCTTCTTATCTTTATTTGATTTCCTGAGCCTCTAGGTCAACACTACAATTATGTTAAATATCTTTTTATAATTAATAATTTGCATTTTATTTTTTAAACCCATGTAAACACGAGTTTACGAAAGTTAGTATAAATAAATAAAAACAAACAACTAATCAAAGATATTATGAATATCATAGCATGATTTGACCCGATTCAATACTATATCCCTATATCCAATTAAAGGGTCAAAACAATCCAAAATTGTTCTCATTATTGCACATAACTTTTCAATGTAATTATTCAAATCTTAATTTATTCATACTAATATCCTCACACCCACCCCATATCTAACTCATAGTTTGATCTATCAATGACTTGTATAAAATTATCTCATACTCGATCACTTTTTCAAAAGTATCTATTTTCAATCTTCTTACAATTTTGTATCACTTTTATGATCTATATGTTGTAATCTCACTTTGACCTTCAATGTATAGGGTTTTCAATCCTAATTGCCTTGACTTTGGTTAATTTATGTAAATTTCATTACATTTAGTAGGTGTTGTGAATCTTAATAACTAGAAGAAATTTGAGTATTTTCATCAAATTCTCAGAAATTTGAGCTGTGATTCTTTCTATGATAAGTCTTTTAGCAATGAAAATTTGAAAATTAAGTTCATTGATGATTGTGAATGGTAGTAGAAATATATTGTAAACTCATCGTTAAGTTCTTCGTATATTTGGAAAAAATGCAAGGTGCATACCTTCACAAAAAACATGAGATTAACTGTTGGTGTCGGCCGATGCAATATCGAAGAAACAAACAACTTTACGAATTGGCTATTAAAATTTGATGAAGGTGACCTCTGTGGATTGAATGATGAGGAGTCTACGATAGATATACCACACGATCTTCTTATTACTAATTCAGTCAATCCAATATCAGATTTAATCGACTTTGTGTATCCTTCTATCATTAGTAATTCTGAAAACCTAACTTTCTTTCAAGAGAGGGCAATTCTTGCTCCAAGAAATGAAGTTGTTCAAGAAATCAATGATTGTTTACTTACACTGTTTCTAGGTGACGAAAAAGAGTACCTCAGTTCCGATTTTATAAGCCAAAAAGAGTATATTAACGATACATTCGATGATAATTTATGCTCTTTGGATTTTTAAACGGAATAAAGGTTTTTGGATTACCAAACCACTCTTTAGTATTAAATGTTGGTGTTCTCGTCATACTTTTGAGAAACATTGATCAAAAAAGTGGTTTGTGTAATGGAACTAGAGTTAAGTTATATCACTCTACAATCATGTTATAGAAGCTGGGATTATATCATATAGCAATGTTGGCACCCGTACATTCATTCCAAGATTGAGTTTAATACCTTCTAACAAAAGGATTCCTTTCAAGTTTAAAAAAAGACAGTTTCTTTTGGGTGTATGTTTTTCTATGACAATTAACAAAAGTCAAGATCAATCTCTGTCAAGAGTCAGTTTGCACTTAAAGAGCCTATTTTCATGCATGGTCAGCTTTATGTCACCTTGTCACAAGTTAAGAGTGAGTAGAAATGGATTGAAACTCTCAACTTTAGATAATGATGGCAAACCTACTAATGTTACTACAAATTTAGTTTACAAAGAGGTTTTTTGCTCATTTGTGACCTTATGATCGGAATTTGTTGTGTCTTATTTAATATATAACGCATTTGGTTTTATTTATGTTTTTGTGTATTTAATAATTAACTCTCCCCCTCCCGTGTAATACACGGGTAACTAAAGCTAGTAATTCATATATAAACAAAAGCATTCAACTTTTTACCAAAAAAAAACATTGGTAAATAATAAATAATTTGCAATTATTAATAATGATCAAAATTTTATTTTGGTTTAAAATCTTTAAACCAACTTAGGTTTCTATAGTTTTGCAACCAAGGCCCCGATTCCACTATTGGGAATTCCTATCTCATTTATGGTTTTCAAAACCAAATCCAAAAAAGCACATCGGAAGTCTTAAGAAAATCAAGATAGGATAAATTTTCAGTGATAAAGTTTAAAACAAAAGAAAAACCAAAATTAACACATCATAGGGTGCTAAGAATATGATACCTTGATTAGTTAGTCAAGTTCACCGCTAAAAAGATGACACATGCTAAAAATTATATCTAGATGCCAGTCCAATCTTCACGAATCTTGAATTACAAGCCTTATATGATTCATGTTTGTCCTGATCCAAAAGTTTAAAACTTTTGGTGAACATGTCTAATGAGAATCATGATCAAATCACGATGGAAAAGGAAACTCGAATACATTGATCGGTTGCAGCAGCTCGCCACTGACCTGTGGTAGCGGAGGCGGTGTTACAGGGTGTAAGCCCCGTTGCTGGAAACCCCACAGTTGGTCATTCATAGCACTTTTCATATTAAAACACATTCAGATTCATCAAATCAAGAGAACTTTGCAGCGGAAAATTTTAATAAAAACCATAGAATTCATTAACCATTACTTTTACCAAGAAATACATTGTTGTTGCTAGTTACAAAAAGAACATCTAGTTGCATTTCAAAACAAAAATAACTTTTTAGCATGCCATGGATGCCAGTCTTTATTTTCTAGGTAGCTTCAAACTCGTGCATCCCCAGCAACACCAATACCTGCCAACTGATATGCATATAAAAAGTCAGCGTTGCTGAGTGAGTTCTAGTTTAATAATATAGAAAAATATACGTTTGAAAACTTCATAATCAATCATTAAGAGATTCTTTATCTTTCTTTCTTCCATTATCTTTCACTTTCATTGTCTAGGTTTGCACAAAGCAAGAGCCTATATTATTAGTTGACAACAAATGCCAAACCCCTATCGGCAAATGATTTTTTGGTAGCTAACCCATTCGACAGTTGACCCACACTGCTAGGCACGAAGCCTGCTCATGAATACGGGTCCCATTGATGGGTCAATCCCCAGGATTAGACCCCAGATGTGCATCCTAAATCAGTCACACATCAGTTGAGCTAACGACAACAAGGTCGTGCACCTCATTCCATTGTGCTTGCAAGGCTTTCCATTGATTATAAGGGCCCGGGGTAACATTCATTAAGTTCCACTGTCTTCTTTTATTTCTTTGTGTCCACTTGGTTATGAAAAATACTTTTAAAATATTCACTATTTTAATAATCACATACCATGAAGTATAAATAAAACTATCCATAACAAGCAGCCCATAAGAAGAGAATCAAACATTAGAAATATTAAACAAGCATAATCTTTCCTTATACATCAGTACTTAACACTTAAATTCTATTCCTAAATTTTCAAAATAATTCTAAGTCCTCGAAGAAATGCGGATGAATGTATACTAATGCGGATGAACAAATGCGGATGAAAGTCTTCAGAAAATATTCTAAGTGTCTAAAAGTATGCGGGTGAACCAAATGCGGATGAAAAAGTCCAAATGCGGATGAACTAGTCCAATCCGGATGAACAAAATACTTAGACTATGGAACATAAAACCAATGCGGTTGAATGCTTAGCAAATGCGAATGAAGACAAGCAAATGCGGGTGAACACTTAACAAATGCGGATGAACACTTAACAAATGCGGATGAACACTTAACAAATGCGGATGAACACTTAACACATGTGGATGAATACTTAACAAATGCAGTTGAACAAATACCCACAACGAACAGCCAAAGTCCATAGCGGATGACTAAGTCCACAGCGGACAGTCAAAATGCCTGAGTGTCCACAGTGAACATGCAAAGTCCATAGCGGACATGCAAATCCACAGCGAACAGTGTCCACAGCGGATGACCAACATCCATAATGGACACTTTGTTTATAACCAAGTGTCCACAGCGGACTCACAGAGTCCACAACAGACACCAAGTCCAGTACCTGTGATGCAACTTATGAAATTTCCCAGTCCCAAACATCATCTTAACATGAACTTAGCTTAGATCTATCAGTCTAACCCTTAGAACATCTTAAACATTTATACAATCAACATGAAAATCATAAGACATAACTATATCATCATAAACAACCGTATCATACATGGAGAAGTCATAATTTGCTTCAAAAACATCAGTTAAATATGCATAACAACCCCAAATAAGTAGAGAACATTTAAAAGAGGGGATCTAGAACTCACCTCTAACTGCTTTCGAGTAAAACTCCTCCAAACCTGAGAGCAACCTGGAGTTCTAGCACCTAAACACACGAAAACACATAACCAAACACATAGAAACACTTAAGGAATGGTTCAGAAGCTGAAAACTCAACTGAAATCGAGAAAAACACCATAGAATCTACCTTTTGAAGACTTTCTCTTTAAAACCAGGTGAAACTTCTTCTTCTTTCTTCAACCAAGACTTCTTGCATGAGAGAGAGAAGTATGGGCGGCCTTAACACCTTTTTGAACCCATTATGGGCAAGTTTGGCCCTTGCCCGCTTTTAACCCCTTGTTTTACAATAATACTCTTTTTCTCCCTTGCTTTCTTTTCTTTTCTTCATCCTGAAATTTTTCGAGTGTTACAAGTCCACCCCCCTTGTATAGGTCATCCCTGAAACCTGTCACTCCTCGAACAGTTGTGGGTAATGTTGTCTCATTTCCTCCTCAGTCTCTCACGTAGACTCGTACCCCTTCCTGTGTCTTCACTGTACTCGCACAAGTGGAACCACTTTATTCCTTAGCCTCTTCTCTTTTCTATCAATGATGGCCACTGGCTGCTCCATATAATTGAGCCATTCTTCCACCTCGATATCCTCTAGTGGCACGATCATATCTTCATCGGCTAAGCACTTTCTTAGGTGAGATACATGGAATGTCGGATGAATCCCACTTAACTCATCGGGTAACTGCAGTCGATAGGCCACCTCTCCTACTCAGGCAATGATTCGGAAGGGCCCTATGTACCTCGGACTTAACTTTCCCCGCTTCCTAAACCAGATGATCCCTTTCCAATGCGAGACCTTCAGTATGACTCTATCACCCACCTTGAATTCAATCGGTCTACGTCTCTTGTCGGCATACGACTTATGTCTATCTTTTGCCGCCTTCATAAAGGCCTTAATCTTTTCCAACTTATCGGTCGTAGCCTCGATCACCTCAATGCTCCCTATCTCCTGCTGCCCGATGTCACCCAACACACAAGCGTTCTACACTTCCTACCGTATAGCATCTCATATGGGGGCATACCAATGGTGGCATGATAACTGTTGTTATATGAGAATTCGGCTAACGGTAAGTGTTCGTCCCAACTTCCTCCGAAATCAATGACGCATTCTCGTAGCATATCCTCCAGTGTCTGAATCGTCCTCTCCGACTGACCGTCTGTCTAAGGATGGTAAGCCGTACTGATATGTAACCTCATCCCCATCACATCATGAAATCTTTTCCAAAACTTAGATGTAAACCTAGTGTCACGGTCAGACACGATAGACACCGGTACGCCATGACGAGTCACTATCTCTTTGATGAACAGATCCGCCAACCTCTCAGATGAATATGTCTTGTGGATTGGTAGAAAGTGAGCACTCTTCGTCAGACGATCAACTATCACCCATATGGCATCGTATCCCCTTGCCGTACGCGGTAACTTCATAATGAATTCCATGGTGATGTGCTACCATTTCCACTTGGGTATATCCAAGGGTTGGATCTTCCCGTATGGCTTTTGGTGCTCCGTCTTCACTTGTAAACAAGTAAGTCACTTACTCACATACCCCGCCATATCGCGCTTCAGTCCCGGCCACCAGTAATCTTTCTTCATATCATGATACATCTTTGTAGCACCGGGATGAATTGAGTATCGAGTCTTGTGAGCCTCATCCATGATCTTCCCACGCAGACCCCCATAACAAGGAATCCACATCTGCCCCGATCGAGTTCGGACACCAAGAGTGTTCTCCCCCAACTCGACGACTAGACCTTTCATCCTTTCAGAGTTAATCTAATCTTCTTTCAGCGCTTCATCCTGAAATTACTTAATCTGCTTCATCACATCGGAGGTCATAACCAACTGATAAGCTTTCAACCGAATCGACTTGGGTTTCTCTTTTCAGCTAAGGGCATCCGCCACCACATTGGCCTTGCTCGGATGGTAACGGATCTCACAATCATAGTCTTTTATCAACTCTAACCATCTCATCTGCCTAATATTGAGATCCTTCTACTCGACAAAGTACTTCAGACTTTTATGATTAGTGAAGATGGTGCACTTCGTCCCGTACAGGCAGTGCCTCCAAATCTTTAATGCAAAGACCACAGCCGCCAACTCCAAGTCATGAGTTGGGTAGTTAGTCTCATGAATCTTCAACTTTCGGGATGCATAGGCTTTGCATCAGCACGCAACCTAATCCCGAATAAGAAGCATCTAAATAGACCACCAAGTCTCCATTCCCTTCGGGTAACGTCAAGACAGGAGCTTGGGTCAATCTTTTCTTTAACACTTCGAACCTCACATCCTTATGGGTCAATTTGGTCAATGGTGAGGCTATCTTGGAGAAGTTTTGAATGAACCTTCTGTAGTAGCTTGCCAAACCCAAGAAACTGCTGATCTTGGATGGCGTCTTTGGAGACTTCCATTGCATTACCGCTTCCATCTTTGCCGGGTCCACCATAATGCCTTCAGAATTAACCACATGACCCAAAAACTAAACTTTCCGCAACCAGAAAGCCCATTTGGAGAACTTAGCATACAGCTTCTCTCTTCTAAGCGTCTCCAATACCTCGCGAATGTGACCGGTATGCTCTTCTTCACTCTTTGAATAAATTAGGATATCATCGATAAACACAATCACTGATTTATCCAACATCAGCCAACACACCCGATTCATCAAATCCATAAAAGTAGCTAGCGCGTTGGTTAAACCAAAAGACATAACAAGGAATTCGCAATGCCCATATCGTGTTCGAAACGCGGTCTTCGGGATATCTGTTCTTTAACTTTTAGCTAATGATAACCGGATCGGAGATCTATCTGTAAGGCCCCATTCCCGAGAACCCCACAGTTGGTCAATCACAACCTCATTTATATCAAAACATATTAAGATTTATTAAGTAATAAAATATTGCAACAGAATAATTCATTAAAAGCCATTTCATGCTTTAATAAACACATTTGCCAAGTAATACATCGTTGTTTACAAGATTACAAAATATCACTTAGTTGTATTACAATACAACATCATTATAATTGCATGAGATGGATGCCAGTCTTGCCCGCCATGTAGCTTCACCCTCATGCCATCTTCAGCAACAAGTTACCTACCAACTAAAAATGCATAAAAGTCAACGTCGCTGAGTGAGTTCTAGTTTTATATAAAAGAATACTTCACCTTTAGTAAAAACCTTTTCATTCGTGATCACACAACATACGTACAACTTGATAATATCATTATTATCTTTCAACATTCTTTTCATTCATTTCGTACATTCATCATTATCGTTCACTATCATCTAGACCCATGTCATATGTTATACCCCAAACATTGTGCATGAAGATGGTACTGGGCCAAACTCTATAAATACCCCTAACATTGTGCACGAAGCTGACTCCCGTACCGGGGCAAGCGACAAGGGTCCCATTTCGTACATATTGGTCAATCACAAGGATTAACCCCTGTGCGCATCCTCATGGGTTAGCTAAACCGCATACAGTTGAGCTAACAACCCCTCAATGAGTTGTGAACCTCCTTGCTTGCAAGACTTTACATTCATTCATTAGGTTCCACTTCCTTAATACTGTCTTTCACTTTATTATATAATACTTTACGTATAAGAGCATTAACACACCACGTAAAGTCACATAATAATACATAATAAGGAACATCAATAATAGGCCACAACATGCATAACATGAACAAACATAACCCACCAAAACATTCTAGAGCTTAATCATAAATTTCCATTTTTCCTAAAATTTCAGAAAATTCTATGTCATCTTAGGCGCATGAGCACTATGCAGGCGCATGGGCACTTTACAGGCGCATGGGCACTTTACAGGCGCATGGGCACTATGTAGGCGCACGGACAGTTGGGTACATGGGAAAAACTTAGGCGCATGGGAACTATGCAGGCGCATGACTACTATGCTGGCGCATAAGTACTTGGGCGCATGGGAAAACTTAGGCCCATGGGAACTATGCAGGCGCATGAGTACTATGCAGGCGTATGAGTACTTGGGCGCATGGGGAAACTTAGGCGCATGAGCAACACTTAGGCGTATGGGCAGTTACTTAGGCGCATGGGAACTATAAAGGCGCATGAGTACTATGCAGGTGCATGAGTACTTGGGCGCATGGGGAAACTTAGGCGCATGAGCAACACTTAGGCGTATGGGCAGTTACTTAGGCACATGGGACTATACCAGTTCTAATATATGCAAATTTTCAGTTCCCGATCATCAGCCTTACATAATCCTAGCCCAAATCTAATATACTAAGCTCATAAAACAAGCATACAACCACATAATCGATCAAAACATTCACAAACACACAAACCCACATAAACAGGGGAAACATATACAGTTTTTAACATACTAGAAATTACAAAATCATAGTTTACATGCATTTCAGCCCCAAAACATGTTTAAAACAGAAAAACCGGGGATCTAGAACTCACCTACAGCAGCCTACGAATAAAACTCCTCCAAACTCGAGAGCACTTGGAGTTCAAACACCTAAACACATCAAAAACACACAACAGAACACAAAGAAACACATAAGACTCGGTCTACAAGCTGAAAACCCAGCTGGAACCGAACAAAACACACAAAATCTTACCTTCTAGACGATCTTCTTCTTCTTCTCTCTAGAAACCGATGAAACTCTGCTTTTCTTCTTTTTCTGCTATCGAAGGCAGTTGGTGAGCAGAGGGAGTGGGCGGCCATGCCACTTTTAAACATAATAGTATTAAAGTTTGCCTCTTACACAACTTTAACCCCTCAACTTAAGTTATTTCACCTTTATTTCCTTATACTTTTCTTTTCTTTTCTTTCTACTTTTTTATTATATCCGGGTGTTACAAGTCCACCCCCTTATATAGGTTTCCTCCCCGAAACCTGTCACTCCTTGAATAGCTGTGGATAATGCTGTCTCATTTCTTTCTCCGTCTCCCACGTAGACTCGGATCTCTTCCTGTGCCTCCACTATACTCGCACCAGTGGAACCACTTTATTCCGCAGCCTCTTCTCTTTTTTGTCAATGATGGCCACCGGTTGCTCCACATAATTGAGCCGTTCATCCACCTCAATATCCTCCAGTGGCACAATCATATCTTCATCGGCTAAGCACTTTCTTAGGTGAGATACATGAAATGTCGGATGAATCTCACTTAACTCATCGAGTAGCTCCAACCTATAGGCCACCTCTCCTACTCGAGCAATGATTCAGAAAGGTCCTATATACCTCGGGCTCAGCTTACCCCGCTTTTTGAACCGAATGATCCCATTCCAAGGTGAAACCTTTAGCATAACCTTATCACCCACCTTGAATTCAATCGGTCTACGCCTCTTGTCAGCATACGTCTTTTGCCTATCTTTTGTCGCCTTCATAAAGGCCTTGATATTCTCTAACTTTTTAGTCATAGCCTCGATCACTTCAACGCTCCTCAACTCCTTCTTTCCGATGTCTCTCCAACATACAGGCGTTCTACACTTTCTACCGTACAACATCTAATATGGTGGCATACCAATGCTGGCATGATAAATGTTGTTGTGTGAGAATTGTTCATCCCAACTTCCTCCAAAATCGATCACGCATGCTCGTAGCATATCTTCCAGTGTCTGGGTCGTCCGACTGACCATCTGTCAAAGGATGGTACGCCGTACTGATATGCAACCTCGTCCCCATTATGTCATGAAATCTCTTCCAAATCATGGATGTAAACCGAGTGTCACGGTCAGACACGATAGACACTGGTACACCATGACGCGTCACAATCTCTATCATGAATAGATCTTCCAACCTCTCAGATGAATATGTCTCGCGGATCGGTAGAAAGTGAGCACTCTTCGTCAAATGGTCTACTATCACCCATATGGCATCATACCCTCTTGCTGTACGCTGTAACTTCATAATGAAGTCCATGGTGATGTGCTCCCATTTCCACTCGGGTATATCCAAAGGCTGGATCTTCCCATATGGCTTCTGATGCTCAGCCTTCACTTGCAAGCAAGTAAGGCACTTACTCACATACTCCGCTACATCACGCTTCATACCCGGCCACCAGTAATCTTTCTTCATATCATGATACATCTTCATAGCACCGGAATGAATGGAGTATCAAGGCTTATGAGCTTCATCCATGATTCGCCCCCGTAGGTCTCCATAATGAGGGATCCATATCCGCCCGAAGCGGGTTCTTACTCCGAGAGTGTTCTCACCCAACTCCGAGACTAGACCTCTCATATTTCGGAGTTAAGGCGCTCTTCTTTCAAAGCCTTATCTTGGAACCGCTTGACCTGTGCCATCACATCAGAGGTCATCACCAACTGGTAAGCTTTCACCCGGATTGGCTCGGGTCTCTCCTTTCAGCTAAGGGCATCCGCCACTACGTTGGCCTTACCCGGATGGTAGTGGATCTCATAATCATAATCCTTGATCAACTCTAACCACCTCCTCTGCCTCATATTGAGATCTGTTTGCTCAAAGAAATACTTCAAGCTCTTGTGGTTAGTGAAGATAGTGCACTTCGTCCCGTACAAGTAGTGCCTCCATATCTTCAATGCAAAGACTACAGCCGCAAGCTCTAAGTCATGAGTAGGGTAATTAGCCTCATGGATTTTCAACTATCAGGACGTATAGTCTATAACCCTTCCCCGTTGCATCAGCACACAACCCAATCCTAAATAAGAAGCATCTGAATACACCACCAAGTCTTCATTTCCTTCGGGCAATGTCAAAATAGGAGCTTGAGTCAATCTTGTCTTCAACTCCCAAAAAGCTTTCTCCTGTTCTAAACCCTATACATGATGGAATTGATCTGCCCAAAATACATATTGAATTGATGTGGCTAGTATGTCATGATCCAAGTCGGGTCATACCCAATAACGAGCTAGACAAACACCAAAGATATTTGTTTTATGAAGTGATCATATAAATAAATATTAACACTTAGAATATTTGGAAATTGGGTTTCCAAATAAATTTACACTTGTGTAGTATATAATTATATGGATAATTTATTTCAAAGAGAGAGGAATATTAATTCATCCGCATTCATTTTACACAGCAACATTTGATGTGGTTGAACAAATGCGGATGATGTTTACTCATCCGCATTTACAAATGCGGATGAACAATCCCTGTCCGCATTTGTTTTGGAACAAATACGGATGAGCATTTACGGAAATGCTGATGGAAACATACATCCGCATTAACTAATGCGGATGACCATTTGCAAATGCGGACGAATTACTTCACCCGCATTTACAAATGCAGGAGAACAACTTCATCCGCATTAACTAATGCGGATGTTGTTCTGAGAAATGCGGATAGGTTAAGGGGCTGGGCCCCACCCACTTTTCTCTCTCCTGAACTTTATGTTTCCAAGGACATGCAATATAAGATTGCGTGCAGATCTCTCTCAAGACACACGATTGGTGAACACGAAAGTGTAAGAACCCTTTTCTCTCGATCGGTCTAGAGAAACAAAAGGGAGTGTATACAAGTGAAAATCCTAGCAACCGGTGTTCTTGTTGGTGGCTCATGGGTAGACCAGCTTGAGGCTTCTTGCTTTAGGAGCTGCCATCCTGTTCACCTCCTGCCGACCTCATTGTTGAAGGTAGTTCTTCGTACCTTCTATGGTTGTTTGTAAGCATGATTTCATATATCGATCCATATGGGTTTTGACTGATTTTATATAAAAATGTTTTATATAAATTAGCTCACTGTAACAAGTTTAATATATATTTTCCGCTGCGTTCTTCTATTTTATAAGGATAAAATAGATCTGTTTAACTTGTAAAAACCAACAATGGCATCAAGAGCCGGTTATATGGATACATGCTTCATTTGGACTGAAAATTCGGTTTCTTGGTGATGATTCACAAAAGCCGAGAGGCTTCAGCCCTAGTATCCCCTATTTTTCAAGATCTATTTAGACATGCATATAGGAATCTTGGAAAATTTATATCATTTGGATGATTTTGTTTTGGAAACAAAACCATGGTTCTCGGCTGTTTATGCTTCAGCCGAGAATCTATGGTTCAAGGGGATGCTTTTGGATTTTGCTTACATATGTGGATATGTATTTTATTTGTTCATAACCAAAGCTGAGACCTATGGATGAATGTGTTGTGATTTGTTTTAATTATTCAAATGGTTTGTAATAATTAAACATGTTTATTCTTCCTATGGTATGTAATTTATTTATTTTTCATTTGGTATGTAAATAAATAGGCTAGTTGCACTTTACTTTTACTAGAAAAATGTATTTAGGATATGTTTTGTAAAAGAAGATGCAACGAGACTATCTTTCTCGGTTTTAACCGAAAGGAGAAGATGAAGGCCCAAAGGAGTTTGGTGCTGAAGTCAAAGCCTAAATGGAGACCCAAATGGATTGGAAGAGTCACAACACAAGGTGGACACTTGAAGCATTTGGATGCGGGATAAAGTGGGAGTTCACCGGCACAAATGTTGTGTCATTTCACCCTTAGGAATGACCTTATTAACTCACTTGTTTCAGTCAACAAGTGATGTTAAGCTTAGATGGCTACGGTTATGGACTCATGTGATGCTTGTGTGGTTGTTTTATTATTGTTTTGTGATATATGGATATGCATGTTTAAACAATTTAAAATCAACAACAAGCATAAAATTGGTTCTTATAAAACATTAACATGGGTAATAAAAGGGTTTATTGAAAGTTAATGTGTTCACAATAAAATTGGTTTTATTGAAAGAACCTTGAAAATTGTTTCACACTGGTACCACACATTTGAATGCATGCAAATGTTAGGTGCAAAATAGTTTTCAAAACTAGAATTAATGAAAACTAAAATCCCTTTTGAAACAAGTTTAACACCATCCTTTTACACAACACTCGAATCACTTGGGAACTATTTGTGGGATAAAGGTCACCTAACCACTCTTAGGGAACTTGTGTGTTTGAGGTGGGGTTAACATATTTGTGGGATAAAGGTCACCTAACCACTTGTATGTGTAAACTCACACGTGTGTGTAAGTAGGACAACTTGAGTTGGAAACCATGTGAATAGGGTCACCGAAGCATGGTGTACAATGGTGTTGATGGGATTAAACATGCCAACTAAACATAAAGATGTTTAACCGATCCCATAAAACTAGAAGTTGCAAAGGGTTGCAATTGTCAAGTGTTAACTACCTTGTTAATTTAAATGATGGGATAACGGTCACCTAACCATTATTTAAATGTAACGTTGGATTCTAGATTTTAATTATTAATTGTCTATGAGACGTGAAAGGGGTATTAATAATTAAAGTTTTATTTTCGGAAATACTAAAAATGAACTTTGTTTGTAGAAATGGCCGCCAACAACAACGCTCCCACCCCGACCGTCCATAACCTATCACTAAGAACTATATTAGAAAGGAGTCGTGTTAACCATAATAATTTTATGGATTGGTTTCGTAACTTGAGAATCGTTCTCAAGCAAGAAAAGAAATTTTACGTACTAGACGATCCCATTCCCGACGAACCCGATGTTAATGATGTTGAGGCCTATAATGATTGGGTTAAGCACACTGAGGATACTGAGCAGGTTTCTTGCCTCATGTTTGGAACTATGATTCCTGAGCTCCAAAAGGATTTAGAGCATCATGGGGCATACGACATGATTACCCAGTTGAAGGAAATGTTCCTTCAACAAGCAAGGGTAGAACGCTTCGAAACGGTTCGAGCGCTTCATGCATGTCGCATGGAAGAAACTCAATCGGTTTCATCTTATGTACTTAAGATGAAGAGCCACATTGATCGCCTTGAAAGGCTAAATTGTCCCATCTCAAAAGAGTTGGCCACGGATTTGATCCTTAATGGCCTAAGTAAAAGGTTTGAGACGTTCATCATGAATTATAACATGAACGGGTGGGACAAGAGCATTGGTGAGCTTCACGCAATGCTCAAAACGGCCAAGGCGGGGATGGGTAAAAGGGTTTTACCCGTCTTCACAATCAATGAGGGAGGCAACAAGAAAAGGAAACACCCCGATCCCAAGGCAAATATTGCTAAAGGAAAGGGATACGTCAAAGGAAAGGGTAAGGGAAAGGCAAGAACTGAACCTCCAAAACCAAAGCTTAAGAAGCCTAAGGTAACGGAGAACGATCCATGCTTTGAGTGTGGTGAGATAGGACATTAGAAGAGGAATTGTCCAAACTATCTCAAAGAGTTGAGAAACAAGAGGGATGCTGGGCAGACCTCAGGTACAACTTTCATGATTCATATTGAATTGAATGTTATTTCTTCAAACACATGGGTATTGGATACCGGATGTGGAACTCATATTTGCAATTTGTTGCAGGGTTCAAAAGAAATAAGCATTTCAAGAAGGGAGACACAAGTCTCTACATGGGCAACGGAGCAAAAGTTGATGTTGAAGCCCAAGGAGACTATGTTTTGAAGCTTCCAAATGGTTTGGAAGTTGTCTTGAAAAACATCTTGTATGCTCCTAGTTTGACTAGGAACATAATTTCTGTTTCCCTTTTAAAACAATATGGTTATGTATTAAAGTTTGTAAACAATGGTATTTGTGTTTTTATGGATGATGTATTTTATTTTGAGGCTATGCCTTATAATGGTATCTATGAATTGGTTCATGATAACTCATCTTTTAATAACTCGTTATACCAAACAAGCACCAAGAAACTTAAAATGGGTTTAAGTGATTTATATCTTTGGCATTGTCGTCTTGGGCATATAAACAAGAATCGGATTCAAACACTTCAAAAGAATGGTCTTTTGGAAACAAATGAAAATGGTTCATTTAATAAGTGTGAATCTTGTTTACAAGGAAAGATGACCAAGTTGCCCTTTAGTGGTACTAACGAAAGGGCAAAGGATTTATTAGGAATCATACATTCGGATGTATGTGGTCCTTTTAAGACAATGACAAGAATGGTGAGAGATACTTCATTACCTTTATCGACGATTATAGTCGTTATGGTTATGTGTACTTGTTGACACACAAACATGAAGCTTTTGAAATGTTCAAAATCTTTAAGAATGAAGTAGAAAATCAACTCAATAAAACAATCAAAGTTCTTCATTCAGATAGAGGAGGTGAATACCTGAGTGATGCTTTTCAAGATCATCTTATGAGTTGTGGGATTGTCTCACAACTTACTCCACCCGGAACACCGCAACATAATGGTGTGTCTGAAAGGAGAAACGAACCTTATTGGATATGGTTCGATCTATGATGGCTAGAAGCTCACTACCTCTATCATTTTGGGGTTTCGCATTGCTCTCCGCGGCTCGTATTTTGAATATGGCCCCAACCAAGAAAGTGGATACGACACCTTTTGAAATATGGCGTGGAAGAGTTCCATCACTATCATATTTAAAGGTATGGGGTTGTGAAGCTTATGTGAAGCAGAACACCCAAAACAAGTTAGAAAGTCGATCCATTAAGTGTATATTTGTTGGATATCCCAAAGACTGTATGGGATATTACTTCTTTAATCCAACCGAGCAAAAGGTATTTATTGCTAGAAAGGCTGAGTTCTTGGAAACTAAGTTTCTTATAGAAGAAACGACGTATAGAACAGTGGAAATTGATGAGGATCAAGAACCACAAGCCAATACACGTTTGGTTGAAATTAGCGATCAACAAGAGGTTGTTGATAATGATCAAATGGTTGATCAATACACACAAAACGTTCGCAGATCTGGTAGAATTAGCATTCCACCTGAAAGATATGGATTTTTCATGAATGGATGCTATGTGGTTGACTCGGATGAACCAACTACATACCATGATGCAATGTCCAATTCGGATTGTGACAAATGGCTAGAAGCCATGAACGTTGAGATGCAATCCATGTATGACAACCAAGTATGGGAATTGGTTGAACCACCACTTAACTCCAAACTGGTTGGATGTAAGTGGGTTTTCAAGAAGAAAACCGATATGCATGGAAACTTGGATACTTATAAAGCAAGACTTGTAGCAAAGGGTTTCACTCAAACTCAAGGGGTTGATTATGATGAAACATTCTCGCCTGTGGCAATGCTAAAGTCAATTAGGATATTATTTGCCATAGCTGCATATTATGACTATGAGATTTGGCAAATGATGTCAAAACCGCTTTCCTTAATGGACATCTCGAAGAGACTGTCTATATGGTTCAGCCTGATGGTTTTGTCGATCCAAAACATCCTAATAAAGTATGCAAGTTAAAGAAATCAATCTACGGATTGAAACAAGCATCGAGAAGTTGGAATCAACGTTTTGATGAAGAGATCAAGAAATTTGGATTCATCAAGAACGCTGATGAAGCTTGTGTGTATAAAAAGGCTAGTGGGAGCATTATCACATTCTTAGTATTGTATGTTGATGACATACTACTATTTGGAAATGATGTTCCAACCATGGAAGGTGTTAAAGCCTGGCTTGGAAGTTGCTTTTCCATAAAAGATCTTGGTGAAGCCGCCTATATTTTGGGAATAAAGATCTATAGGGATAGATCAAGACGGTTGATAGGTTTAAACCAAAGTGCATACATTGATAAAATCTTGAAAAGGTTCAAGATGGAAAACTCTAAGAAAGGTATGGTACCTATTCAAAGAGGGACAATATTGAGTACATCTCAATGTCCGAACTCAAAGGATGAGCAAGAAAGAATGAAGGAAATCCCATATGCATCTGCTATAGGATCCATCATGTATGCAATGATATGCACTAGACCGGACGTGTCATGCGCATTAAGCATGACAAGTAGATATCAACAGAATCCAGGTAATAGCCATTGGATGGCTGTTAAAAGTATATTGAAATACCTTAGGAGGACTAAGGATATGTTTCTAATATATGGATCTGGTGAGGAGGAGCTCGTTGTAAAAGGTTACACGGATGCGAGCTTCCAACTGATCGAGATGATTCTCGATCACAATCGGGGTATGTCTTCATTATGAATGGAGGGGCAGTGTCCTGGAAGAGCTCGAAGCAGGACGTGGTAGCATTGTCCACTACAGAATCCGAATACATCGCCGCTTCATTGGCAGCTCAAGAAGCTGCATGGTTAAAGAAATTTATTGCCGATCTAGGGGTAGTCTTTACCATTCAAGACCCCCTAGAGATCTTTTGTGATAACGAGGGTGCGATTGCTCAAATCAAGGAACCCCGTGCACATCAAAAGACAAAGCACATTGAGCGGAGTTCAACTACATAAGGGATGAAGTTGAAAAGGGAAAGATATGTATTCGCAAAGTTCACACAGATCAAAATATTGCGGATCCACTCACGAAGCTTCTTGAAAGGGTAAAGAATGAGAGTCATACTTGTGCCTTAGGACTTTGATATTCTAGTGATTGGACTTGATCTATTTTGTATTTTAACTTTGGAACTAATGAAATACTAATTCTTTGTATAATTTATGACATTTTGAGTTATGTTCCATTTTAGCATGTTTACATCCATGAATATGTTTATTATTCTAAATGTCCGTAGTCGGTTATATTTGTGGGAACAAATATGAATGTAAGACTATTATGAACATGGATTGGTAGATATTCATAAGGTATGAATATAGAGCAAAACGTTGCTACCAAGGTTCATAGATATTTGTGGGATACAAATATTGGACTGACCCGCTCTCAAATGTTACTGCATGGAATTTTATAATTGATCATAAGTAAATTTGAGTAAAGGCGAATATCATAGTGTCCTCTGACCTGAGATACATATTGGGTTTTGATATTCACCAAATATTATCTTGATCTAGTTCTTCACTGTTCTGAAATAATGGACAATACACAAGGCTATGTTCAGGTGTGATACAAGGTGATTGTGATAAACGTATGTAGTTAAGATGGGATTTGTTCCTCTTATTCATTGAGAGTATGATGTCTAAGGCCTGATAAAGTTAAATCAATAGGGAATGATCATTATGTGTCCCTGGATTGAACATGACATCTGAAATGAAAGGATATATGATTGGATTCACCTAAATCAGTTCAAGTAAGGGACTTGAAACGAATGATGTTATTGAATGGCACTTAGTCATGCATATTAGGGGTAGTAAACCGTTGTTAGGCGGTATTTGCTACTTGCATCAATCCTCTATGTATCTTGTGCAAGTCTGCCTAAAATACATATTGAATTGATGTGGCTAGTATGTCATGATCCAAGTCAGCTTATACCCAATAACGAGCTAGACAAACACGAAATATATTTGTTTTATGATGTGATCATGTAAATAAATATTAACACTTAGAATATTTGGAAATTGGGTTTCCAAAATTTACACTTGTGTAGTATATAAATTATATGGATAATTTATTTCAAAGAGAGAGGAATATTAATTCATCCATATTCATTTTACACAGCCGCATTTGATGTGGTTGAACAAATGCGGATGATGTTTACTCATCCGCATTTACAAATGCGGATGAACAATCCCTGTCCGCATTTGTTTGGAACAAATGCGGATGAGCATTTCTAGAAATGCTGATGGAAACATACATCCGTATTAACTAATGCGGATGACCATTTGCAAATGCGAACGAATTACTTCACCCGCATTTACAAATGCGGGAGAGAACAACTTCATCCGCATTAACTAATGCGGATGTTGTTCTGAGAAATGCGGATGGGTTAAAGGGTTGGGCCCCACCCACTTTTCTCTCTCCTAAACTTTATGTTTCCAAGGACATGCAATATAAGATGCTTGCAGATCTCTCTCAAGACACACGACTGGAGAACACGAAAGTGTAAGAACCCCTTTTCTTGATCGGTCTAGAGAAACAAAAGGGAGTTATACAAGTGAAAATCCTAGCAACCGGTGTTCTTGTTGGTGGCTCGTGGGTAGACCAGCTTGAGGCTTCTTGCTTTAGGAGCTTCCATCCTGTTCACCTCCTGCGACCTCATTGTTGAAGGTAGTTCTTCGTACCTTCTATGGTTGTTTGTAAGCATGATTTCATATATCGATCCATATGGGTTTTGACTGATTTTATATAAAAATGTTTTATATATAAATTAGCTCACTGTAACAAGTTTAATATATATTTTCCACTGCGTTTTTCTATTTTATAAGGATAAAATAGATCTGTTTAACTTGTAAAAACTCAACAATACAAACTTCACATCCTTGCGGGTCAGCTTGGTCAATGGTGAGGCTATCCTTGAAAAGTCTTGAATGAATCTCCTGTAATAGCCCACTAAACCCAAGAAACTACGGATCTTGGATGGCGTCTTTGGAGACTTCCACTGTATCACGCCTCCACCTTTGCCGGTTCTACCATGATCCCTTCGAAATTTACCACATGACCCAAAAACTAAACCTCGAGCAACCAAAAAGCTCACTTGGAGAACTTAGCATACAGCTTCTCTCTTCTAAGTGTCTCCAATACCTCACGAATGTGACCGGCATGCTCTTCTTCGCTCTTTGAATAAATCAAGATATCATCGATAAACACAATCAATGATTTATCTAACATCAGCCGACACACCCGGTCATCAAATCCATAAAGGCAGCTGGCGCATTAGTTAGACCAAGAGACATAACGAAAAACTCGTACTGTCCATAACGCGTGCAAAAAGCTGTTTTAGGGATATCTTGCTCCTTTACCTTCAACTGATGGTAACCAGATAGGAGATCTATCCTCGATAACCAACTGGAACCTTGGAGCTGATCAAAGAAGTCATCAATCCTCGGTAACGGATACTGTTTCTTCACGGTCAACTTGTTTAACTCACGGTAGGATGCACATCCTCATACTACCATCCTTCTTCTTTACAATCAAGACCGGGGCACCCCAGGGAGAGATACTCGATCGAATGAACCCTTTGTCCAACAACTCTTGCAACTGAACCATCAGTTCCTTCATCTCGAATGGAGCCAATCGATATGGTGCCTTAGCAACAGGTTGAGAACCAGGTATCAAGTCGATCTGGAACTCGATCTTGTGGTCCCGTGGCACACCTGGTAAATCATCTGGGAACACGTCTGGAAAGTCACACACAACTGGTACGTCGGGCAATTATGGTACTGACGCATCCACATCCCTCATGTAATCCAGGTAGTCACTACATCTATGTTTCATGCACTTCTCAGCCACCACCATCGAAATCACCTTCGAAACTATAGTAACTTGATCACCGTATAACGTCACTGAACTCCCATCAGGCGCAGTCAATCGGATCCTTTTCTTACGACACACAATATTTGCCTCATAGGCTGCTAACCAATCCATCCCTAGAACCACATCGAATCCGCCTAGGGGCATCACAAATAATTTAGCAGAGAACTTATGTTCAATTCTATGTCATAATTCTCTATCAGATCAGAAATCCTGGTAGACTTACCAATGGCAGTTTCTACATCGAAGGGCTCATCAATGTTTCTACTCCTAACAGGCAACTTAGCACAGAAGGCAGCAGAAATAAAACTCTTACTAGTACCAGAATCAAATAATACAGAGGCACAAGTTTGGTTTACTAGGAACGTACCTGACATGACATCGGGGTCCACTCTAGCCTCCTCCTGAGTCATCGTGAATGCTCTGGCTTTTGCTCCCTGCCCATCCTTCTCAGTCCCCTTCTTTGCCCCAGATCTCTCGGCCCTCGGCTTCCTACAATCTCTACTCGTATGCCCAGTCTCGCCACAATTATAGCACCTCGTCACTCCACAATCCCTTACCCTATTATCGGGCTTCCTACACTTGAAGCAGAGATTTGATCCCCACTTGCATTCCCCCGCATGCTCCTTCCGACACCGGTTACACATCTTTGACCCGTACCTGTCGTCACCACCCTCCTTTCATCCATTCTTTCCTTTTTTCTTTGGGGGTGAAACCACCACTGCCAAATCTTTTCCCCTTCCAATTTTTGTTACCATCACCTTTCTTATTCACCTCTACCATTACCACTTCTCTTTCATCATACAACCTCCCTGCCGGATCAACCACCGACCTAAACGTACTCGGTCGGGCGGCGATCATGTGCCTGCGGATGTCTGCCGGCAAACCTGAATATACCTCTTAATCTTCCTTGACACCGGCGTCACCTGTTCCGGTACCAGCCTGACATCTCATTGAACTTGGTAGTATACTGCTGGTGTGTCATGGTTCCCGTCTCCAGCTATAGGAACTCTCGCCCTGCTACCCTCAGCCTAGACAATGTTGTCCCACCAGCATAAGGCCGAGTCCACAAATGAGTGGGTAGCAAACTTCACCTTCTTGTCCTCTCGGCACTCACTGATATCGAGCACCGCCTCCATGTCCCTCACCCATCGGTAAGCAGCAGTAGCAGCATTGCCATTCCCATCAAAGTTAGGGGCTTGCATCGCTGGAATGCCCCATAACTACACCCCTTGGCAGATTCCTGCACCACTTCCTCCTCCTCTTTATCACTGGAGACAACCATCTTAGTCTCTGGTTGCTCCCCTTCACCGAAACCTCTCCCAACGGTCCTCCTCCTCTCCTCCTTCTCTTTCTTTTCATCCTCCATCACAGCACGAATAACCACGGTCACCACAGACGGCAGGATCGTCTGCATGACCTGATGAACCTCCTCCACAACTGCCTCTTTCATAGAGGCTCTCAAATTAACACTCTCATCACCGCCTTCTGGTAATGAAGCTCGGGCTCTGCAGAGCCGTCCCAGCAGCCTTAGCCTTGTTCCTGATGACACGTGGCCTAGCACCACGACCACCCTGCATACCTCCTCGAGAAGCCTTCAAAGATCTACCACCCGCCATCCTCTAAACACTATAAGATTCAAACACCAACACGGTCATCCAAGGTAATAGCTCAGTTTATGTTAAGTATACTAAGTCCCAAATTACAGTGGCCAGTTTATTAGCCAGTTACTTTACTCTTCATCCCCCAAGCATTTCCTATCCTAACTACATCAGTATCCAAATCTACTAAGAGCACATAAATCAGATAGCACGCGCACATAATACCGGTTAACCTTAAGAAAGTAAATTACCTGATGGCACGTAGCTACTTGGGCTGGCATCCCTCCATTCGGTCCATTCTCAGTTAAGTTTAGGTTTTAAAAACAATTTACCCAATTCTCTTATACTTTGGCTCTGATACCAACTTGTAAGGCCTCATTCCCGAGAACCCCACAGTTGACCAATCACAACCTCATTAATATCAAAACATATTAAGATTTATTAAGTAATAAAATATTGCAGCGGAATAATTCATCACAACCCATTTCATGCTTTAATAAACACATTTGCAAGTAATATATCGTTGTTTACAAGATACAAAATATCACTTAGTTGTATTACAAAAAAACATCATTATTATTACATGAGATGGATGCCAGTCTTGCCCGCCAAGTAGCTTCACCCTCGTGCCATCCTCAGCAACAAATTACCTGCTAACTGAAAATGCATAAAAGTCAGCATCGCTGAGTGAGTTCCAGTTTTATATATAAAATACTTTACCTTTAGTAAAAACCTTTTCGTTTGTGATCACACAACATACGTACAACTTGATAATATCATTATTATCTTTCAACATTCATTTCATTCATTTCGTACGTTCATCATTATCGTTCACTTTCATCTAGACACATGTCATATGCTATACCCTAAACATTGTGCACGAAGCTGGTACTAGGCCGAAGTCTATAAATAGACCCCTAACATTGTGCACTAAGCTGACTCCAGTATCGGGGCAAGCGACAAGGGTCCCGTTTCGTACATATGGTCAATCACAAGGATTGACCCCTGTACGCATCCTCATGGGTTAGCTAAACCGCACACAGTTGAGCTAACAACCCCTCAATGAGTTCTGAACCTCCTTGCTTGCAAGACTTTACATTTTTTCATTAGGTTCCACTTCGTTAATAATGTCTTTCACTTTATTATATAATACTTTACGTATAAGAGCATTAACACACCACGTAAAGTCACGTAATAAGGAACATCAATAACAGGCCACAACATGCATAACATGAACAAACATAACCCACCAAAACATTCCAGAGCTTAATCATAAATTTCCATTTTCCCAAAATTTCAGAAAATTCTAAGTCAACTTAGGCGCATGAGCACTATGCAAGTGCATGGGCACTATGTAGGCGCTTGAATAGTTGGGCGAACGGGAACACTTGGGCGCATGGAAAAAAACTTAAAAGCATGGGAAAAACTTTGGCGCATGGGAACTATGCAGGCGCATGAGTACTATGTAGGCGCATGAGTACTTGGGGCATGGAAAACTTAGGTGCATTGGAACTCTGCAGGAACATGAGTACTATGCAGGCGCTTGAGTACTTGGGCGCATGGGAAACTTAGGCGTATGAGCAACACTTAGGCGTATGGGCAGTTACATTGGCACATGGAAACTATGCAGGTGCATAAGTACTATGCAGGCGCATGAGTACTTGGGTACTTGGGGAAACTTAGGCTCATGAGCAACACTTAGGCATATGGGCAGTTACTTAGGCGCAGGGGAATTATACCAGTTCTAACTTATGCAAATTTCAGTTCCCGATCATCATCCTTACATAATCCTTGCCCAAATCTAACATAATAAGCTCATAAAACAAGCATACAACCACATAATCGATCAAAACATTCACAAACACACATACCCACATAAATAGGGGAAACATACACGGTTTTTAACATACTGGAAATTGCAAAATAATAGTTTACATGCATTTCAGCCCCAAAACATGTTTTAAACAGAAAAACCAGGGATCTATAACTCACCTACAGTAGCCTTCGAGTAAAACTCCTCCACACTCGAGAGCACTTGGAGTTCAAACACCTAAACACATCAAAAACACACAACCCAACATAGAGAAACACATAAGACTAGGTCTATAAGTTGAAACCTACCTGAAACCAAACAAAACACACAAAACCTTACCTTCTAGACGATCTTCTTCTTCATCTCTCTAGAAACTGATGAAACTCTGCTTTTCTCCTTTTTCTGCTATCGAAGGCAGTTGGTGAGTAGAGGGAGTGGGCGACCATGCCCACTTTTAAACATAAGAATATTAAAGTTTGCCTCTTGCACAACTTTAACCCTCAACTTAGTTATTTCTCCTTTATTTCTTCATACTTCTCTTTTCTTTTCTTTTCTTTCTTCTTTTTTTTATATCCGGGTGTTACACTATCCTTGAGAATCAGCTGGCACCTTGGAGCTGATCAAACACACGTCATCAATCCTCGGTAGTGGGTACCGGTTCTTCACCATCAACTTGTTCACCTCACCCCGGTAGTTGATGTAGATATCTGATGCTAACATCCTTCCTTTACACAAACATGACCGAAGCACCCCAGGGAGAGATACTCGATCGAATGAAACCCTTATCTAACAACTCTTGCAGCTGAGTCATTAATTTCTTCATCTCAGAGGGAGCGAGACGATACGGTGCCATCGTAACAGGTTGGGCACCAGGATCAGATCAATCTGGAACTCGATCTCGCGGTCAGGTGGTACGCCTGGTAGGTCTTCGGGAAACACATTGGGAAAATCTCATACTACCGGCATGCCTGACAGCTGAGGCACGGTAGAATCCATATCCTTACACATAGCCAGGTAAGCGCCACAACCTCGTCTCATAAACCTTTCTGCCGTGATCATCGAGATCACTCGCGGTGTAATGCACTCCTTGTCTCCATGTACCGTAACCAAGCTGCCATCGGACGCAGTCAAAAGAATCATCTTCTTTCGGCACACGATGTTCGCTTCGTAAGCCGCCAGCCAATCCATCCCTAACACCACAACAAAAACTCCTAGGGCCATCCTATACAATCTAGCAGGAAATTATGACCATCCAAAATCTTCGAGACAATTGTCTATCACATCAGTCACTTTGGTAGACTTTCCTATCATTGTCTCTACATAGAAGGGCATGTCTATCTTCTTATTCTTACCATGCATTACAAACAGAAGGTAGCAGATACAAAACTTTTACTAGCACTCTAATCGATGGGAACAAAAGCATACAATTGGTTTACCAAAAACATACCTGAAACTACTTTAGGGTCCACTCCAGCTTCTTCCTGGGTCATGTTGAATGCCCTTGGCTTGGTTTTGGGGCTCCCACTTCTCCATTTCTCACCCATAGTCTGCGTCCTTGAGCTCCCTGCTCCACCCTCTTGCAATCTTGCCCGAGTGGCCTACTTCCCGCATTGATAACATCGCGGTACCCTGCACTCTTTAACATCGTGGCTACGCCTCCATACTTAAAACACTGGTTCGTCCCCACTCTACACTCACCTATATGAACCTTCCCATACTTCTTACATTCCCTCCTATTGTTCCCCTTACTCAATCCTGGGCGACGATCGTCAATCCTCTCTTCTTTTCCCTGATCCCATAGTGGTCACCCCTGAATTCTTCCATTATCGTTCTTATTCCAACTCTTCTCAACTTCCTCTTAATTGGCACCGGGTCCACTAATCATACAATCTTCCGGCCAAATCTACCGCAGACCTAAAAGTGCTCAGTCTAGCGGCTATCATGTTCCTCCTAATGTCCATGGGCAAACCCTGCATGTACCTTTTAATCTTTTGGACTCTAGAGTTACTAGATCCCAGCACAAGTCTTACAAGTTTATTGAACTTAAACGTATACCTCTTGATGAGATCATGTTTCCAGCCTCCAAATGCAGAACTCCTTCTTAATTTTGGTCCACACTCGATGTGACAATTACTCCTTTAGTACTAGTTCCTTCAAATCCAATCACCTCATCCTTGCTATAGACCATTTTCCCTCGGCTTGGACAATGTTGTCCCACCAGCATAATCAAGTTAACAAAAGAATGTGAGGCAACACTTCACCTTTTGATCCTCCCGGCACTCCTGATGCCTAGGACTGCCTCCATCTCTCGAACCCAACGTGGCAGAAGTAGCATTGTCGTTACTGTCAAAGGTCGGGGGGTTTGCACCTCTGAAACGCCCCATAGGTGCACCCCTTAGCGATATCCTTCTCCTCCTCACTATCATCATCATGAAGTACCACCCTTGGGCTAGATGGCTCTTCCTCTGTCTTTCTCCTTCTTCCCAGCATCATCTTCTTTCCCCTCCTTTACACCCTTAACACTTCGTGTCACCACTGAGGGCACACATTCTGCGTGACGTTGTGACCTCATCATCAATAGCTTCCTTTACCGTAGACTTAAGAATAGCTGATCTTGCACCCGCTTGGTGGCTATAGAGGTCTGTCTCCTCATGAATCGTCTCAGAATCCTTAGCCTTGCTCCTAGTGACCACGTGCCCTATAGCTCACCCCGCCACGGCATCGCCTCGGGTTGCCTTCCCAGATTCCTACCCGCCATAAGATGACTTCCTATAAGATTCAAACACTAACAAGGTCATTCAAGGTAATAGCTTAGATATATGAATTATAGTAAGTCCCTAATTACGTGGCGAGTTGTGATTAGCCATTACTTTACTCTTCATTCCCCAAGCATTCCTTATCCAAACTACATCAGTATCCAAATCTACTAAGCACATAAATCAAATACACCACGCTGTAATACCGGTCACTTTATGAAAAATTACCAGATGGCACGTAGGCTACTTTGGCTGGCATCCCTCCATTTGGTCCCAGTTTCAGTTTAATTTAGGTTTTGAAAAATAATTTACCCAATTTTCTTAAACTTTGGCTTTGATACCAACTTGTAAGGCCCCGTTCCTGGAAACCCCACAGTTGGTCATTCATAGCACTTTCAATATTAAACACATTCAGATTCATCAAAACAATAGAACTTTGTAGCGGAATAATTTAATAGAAACCATAGCATTCATTAACATTACTTTTGCCAAGAAATACATTGTTGTTGCTAGTTACAAAAGAACATCTAGTTGCATTTCAAACAAATAACTTTCAACGTGCCATGGATGCTAGTCTTTATTTTCCGGTAGCTTCAACCTCGTGCCATCCCTAGCAACACCATTACCTGCCAACTGATATGCATATAAAAAGTCAACGTTGCTGGGTGAGTTACTTTTGTAAACTTCACTTGGTGATCATTTCGTCATTATACATAATCAACCATTAAGAGATTCTTTATCTTTCTTTCTTCCAATATCTTTCACTTTCATTGTATAGGTTTGTACAAAGCAAGAGCCTATATTGTTGGTTGGCAACAAAGTCGAACCCCTGTCAGCAAACGATTTTTTGGTAGCTAATCCATTTGACGGTTGACCCACACTGCTAGGCCTAAAGCCAGCTCATGAATGCGGGTCCTATTGATTGGTCAATCACCAGAATTAGACCCCTAATGTTCATCCTGAATCAGTCACACATCAGTTGAGCTAACGACAACAAGGTCATGCACCTCATTGCATTGTGCTTGTAAGGCTTTCCATTGATTATAAGGGCCTGTGGTAACATTCATTAAGTTCCACTGTCTTCTTTTATTTCTTTGTCTCCACTAGATTATGAATAATACTTTAAAATATTTACTGTTTTTAATAATCACATGCCATGACTGGGTTTGAGAATGATATTCTTGGTTGATGTGACTCAACCTAGGATTGAATATGTAGACTGAGTCATAATATAGCCGGAATTACTATATCAAGAACATTAATTGCTGTGGTAAATACTTGAATGTAAGAGAATCAAGACTGAAGTAAATGTTGTAAATATTATGTATATTACTGCTGAAGTCAACAACCTTGCCAATTAGGGTATGTGACCCTATTTATAGGCGAATTCATTGCCTATACAAAGACTAAACTAACCCTGATCTATACAAAGAATCTAGTCTAAGTACAAAAGTGTAAGTTGTTCATCAGCATTTGTTATGAGGATGACAAGTCTTCATCACATTTGTTGTTTGCTCACCCGTATTAGTTCATGCGGGTGAACATTCTTCTCAGCATTTGTTGTTTGCTCACCCGCATTAGTTCATGCGGTGGAAAAGTCTCGTCAGCATTTACTGTTGTTCATCCGCATGGACTAATGAGGGGGAACACTTCTTGTCAGCATTTCTTTAGTTCATCCGCATGACTAATACGGATGAACACTTCTGTTCAGCATTGGTTGCCCTGATCCGCATTTGTTAATGCGGGTGAACAAACACTTATCCGCATTGTTCACTAGTCATCCGCTTACAAATACGGGTGCTCTATACTTGTCTTGTCTTCCTTCTATTTTCTTATTTTGATGATGTCTTCTATGTTCTTCTGTAAATATGTGCTCCAACCAGAACAACCTCCAACCACTACTTAATTTGGCAAGTATGATCCTTTTAGGTCTAACATACTCCCCCTAAGGATTATACTGCCTAGGTTCCTCAAGAGTGTGATGGTGGTGTGGTTGTGAAGTTCTGGTCGAACTTCTTGTGTTGTCTTTTGTTGGTCTGTTGTTGGAGAGATTGTTGCAGCCGCTTCATGATGTACCTCAGTTTCTGCAAGGGAAGATTAAGATTGCCTTTATCATGTTTGAAAAATCCCTAGCTTCCCTCATTTTTTCCTTACTGAGCACATGAATCTCATCTCACTCATTGTATGAATAGCAGCAATGGGCATTTGTTTCAAAAAGATAGGTTCCCAAACTGAAATAGAAGATAACCCATCTCTATAAATCACCAGTGACCCATCAGCATCACTTTGAATTTGACAATATTGCCCTCTACATTGGCACCTTTCTCTTCTTCCTTTGTTCCCTTTTGTTGTTGATTCTGTCAAAGCCAGCTTCAAGATCTTAACACTTTAACATAAACTCCAGATCATCTTCAGCAGCTTTATTTTTTTGGGCTCTGAAGTGTCTTGTGAAGATATAGTGTATGTAAGACTCATCTAGCAGTCTGACCTCATAACCACTGAAAATTCTGATTTCTGGGCTTCTTTTTTCCTTCCCACTTTCTCTCAATCACCACTCATAGGATTCTTCATCATAGTACACATTGGAATTGGTTTGGTTTTGTGAGTTCTAGCAATCATTTTTCGTTTCAATGATTTTATTGGTTTCACATGCAGCTCAGGGAACACTACCTCTTCTGCCTCTCTCTTTCTTCTTTGTTCAGGGGATTTCTAAAAGATTTGTCTTTTCTAGTACAGATGGCTTTTAGAGACTTGAAGTTGTTGGTTCTCTTAAACATTTCAGAATATCCTTAATTCATAACCCCTGTACATTCCATCACTATTGATTAGATCTAACTCAGCCCAATTCTTTTAAGTCATGGACTTTCATGGCATTGACTAAGGCTGTATATTCTATAAAGAATTGCACCAGGCCTGAGATTCTCTTGACCATGAACATATTACAGCTGCTATCATACTTCCAGGCAATGATTTTGATATCTGTTTTGCCTTTGGGAGTAGATACCTCTCTAATCATCTCAGCAGTGGTTAAACCCTTTTGAGTTTCAGTTGTGAAGTTCAATGACCACTCTAGGTTTTTGTGTAGAATAGGGGCCAGAACATCTTTGTCTTTTATAGTCATTGTACATCTTGTGCAGAAGATCTATTTGTTCTGGGCTTCTGGGCAATTACTTCTTCTTCAATTGCTTTCATCTATCTTTCTTTTCATTATCATTCTTAACATAGCAGCCCGAAGTGTGTTAGTCTTCATGTTTCCTAACTTTCTTTTGTAAATCCCTGTTTGTTGAGATAATCCTTCATTTCCATATCTGACATGTTATAGGGATCAGGAAAAGCAACTGTTGGTCATCTTTCTTTGTTGTTTTAAGGATAGAGGATGTTGTCTTTTCAGTCTCTTTTGTTTTCTTATAGTTTGTCACATATGTAGGATCTAGCAGCTTTTCCATCTTCTTTACCTCCTCAACAATCTCCTCATATGTCATGTTAAACACAATGTCACATCATAAGCATGATTTATTAGATACATGGCATAAATCATGAGATCATCAGTCTTTTCTTTTCAATCATGCTTTCTACAGATGGCTCAATAATTGCAGGGCTGTGCACATTAGTAGATTTCTCAGTTTTGTCATCTTCATTATCTCCTTCTTCCAATATTATGATTTCCAAGTTTGTTGTAGCTCTTTTTCTGCTTGTTCATGTTCTTCTAGGATTTAGCAATTGCTTCCAAACTTCTTGGATCTCTTTTGCTTTCTTTTTGGGTTGTTCTTCCTCAGCCACAGGCTGCTTTCCTTTTGCCTTTTCAGATAAATACTTTCTTTTTCTGTTGTATGTGATCACTCCGGATCCTGATGTTGATGCTACATCACTTTTGGCCTGTTTCGTTTCCTCAACAACCTCCTTTTCAGCAGTGATCTCTTGATTTCCAGCTTCTATGTTGTCCTTTTCAACTCTTTCCTTTTCTTTGAACTCTTCACAAATATTCTTATCAAATTTGTTGTTCAGTGGTCAAGGTAACACAGGAACAAGTTGCATCCTGAGTTCTTCTTCTATTGTCACAGGTTGTGATGGAATTACAATTATAGACTCAGAGGGGATTTGGAGCTTTTGATGTAATCCCAGAATTCCTCATCTATAATGAATTCACTTGAAGAGATTCTGTCCATGTCATCTATATTTCTTTCATCATAGCCTCCTTTTCAGTAGATGGATCAGAATGTACTACCATCTCCCAGCTATCATCATCCCTAACACCACTAGTTTCTTGCTGTTATGAATGACTTTCTTATCATTTTCTTCAGCTTCATGTTCTGGTGCTTCTCTTTCAACATTCAGCCTTTAATTGAGCATCAGTTCCAATTCATCAATTCTTTTCTTCAAAGCCTCATTTTTTTTGTTCAATCAGCAATAATTTCTGTTTGCATCTCTAACATGTGCTCTTGATCTTCCATAGCTACAGTTTGAATGGCCACAGTGTCCACATGACCACTGATTTCTTCTCTTGACATCTCTAAAGAGCTTTTAACTGTTTGATCTCCTGATCTTTTGTTCTCAAATCACATCATACTTGGCTTTTAGTTCACTCAGTTCTTTCTCCTCCTTTTCATCCAACTCTAGGATTCTATCATTGATTATCCCTGCCCTTCTATCCAAGTCTTCTTCATTCTAGACATTTTGGCTAAGAGATCAGATATCATCCTATCCTTTTCATCAGGTTTGTTCACCACTAATTCTGCAAAGCTCTCAGAAGGAGCATCTTCAGACAGTTGTCTCTATGGTAGGGCACAGTATGTTGATTTTTCTTCTTCATCATCAAAAGATTTAGAAGATTTTGAGGAGCTGGTAGATTCACCAGAACTCCCAGCCTCAGCATTGCTTCAGGAGGAGAACTGCCTTATGAATCTTCTTGTATATGAATTGGAGAGATGATTGTAGGATAATGGGATCAACCCTCAAAGGGGATAAAACAGTAGCTTCTTGTAGTGTTTCACCAGTTTGAGGATCACTAATCAAAGGTGACACTGGTATAATGTGTTTCTTCAGTTTCTGCATGCTCATCAACATGGTGTTTATCATGAGCAGCAACCTGCTCCATGATTGTTCTGGTGCTTCTTCTTGAACATTTACTTCATGAGTCGTTCATCATCAGGAACATCAGCTATTTCTTGTGCAGTTCCTTAATAGAATATCATCATGTACAACCGGTCTTGGTGTTGTAGTTTGTTCCTCATTCATTGGCACATCATTTTGGGATCTATTTGTTGTTGCATCCAGGTAAGAGTCGAATGAAAGCACCACTATAGAAGTTTCTTGATCTCTCTTCTTGATGTACTTCAAAGATTTGGCATTATAATGAGGAACTTCAAGAATGGGCCTTCTAAAACCAGATCAGAAAGGCTTCGTTAATAAGGCACTGAATGAATCTGGGTACATTAAGAACATGTTCCTTCTCCCCTCTTGTATTTGACATCATTCCATTAAGGACATATGCTGAAAAGTTTGTAGGGTCGTTAGAGCAGAGGGCACAGACCAGTGAAGATGTAGTTAATCGTATATCATTCCACCCAGTTTTTCTTTTAGATAGGCAGTGTGTTGATATAATGAATGAGAAACCTCCATTGCAAATCAACCAATCCTTTCGCTATCTGTTTTGCCTCAAATCCTCCCTCATATCCAATGTCAGCAAAGAATGACATGATATCTCTTCATCAAATTCAGTTTGGTGAATTTGGAGATCATCTTGAATTGAAGGCATTCTCTAATAGATTGTTCTGATATCACCAGAGTGTATCATCAGATATTCTTAATGAGATTGCTTTCTCTCCATCAATATCCAAAGCTTCTGCATTCCCCAGAAAGATCTAATGTAATTCTCATAGATTACAGGTCTCACTGATATGGCATAGCCACTCTTGTTGTGGCTATGAACCTTATCATGTCTCGAGTCCCTCAGCTTCTGGGACATCAAAATCAAGAAACCACTGACATTATGGAGCTTGCTCCAAGTCAGGTTACCCTTATGTAATCTGCACACAAAGAGTATGAATTTGAGAATTGTGTGTGATTTGTTCAATTTTTGACTTTTAGGTCAAAATGAATTCTACTTTTTACTGTTACATTTGGTTATTTGACCTGATTTTGATTTTTTCATGAAGAACAGTTCAAAATTTTGTTTCTCTGTGTTGGGATATATGATTTTGATTGTGTTTTTAACTGGTTGTGATGTCAACATTGTTATACACAGTATCCCCTGTTCATTGATGTTTTATGTGTTCTTAGAACCACATAAAATCTTTGATGTTTACACTGATCATTGGTTTTAATGAACTCTGTCATTCATCTAAATCCAGTGTTCTTGATTGTATTTAAAGCATTTCACAAGATTAGGGTTCCATTTCAGAAATTTTGTTCGACAGTGAAGTATGTAAGCAACTGATAATAACCTTTTAGATATCAATACTTCGATTTAATCAGACAATGTTGTTTGTTTTGATGTTGGATTTGAACAATGAAGCTTGATTAGTGTAGATTTGAACTCAGAAGAAGAACAGTTTTCTGGCACTTGACTCACTATGAAAGATCACTCAAAATTGGAAAAGTAATAAATGACTCACATTAGATGAGTATTTATTATTACAACTCATACTTTTCACAAAATTTTAACAATTGTTGAAAAGTTCTGTACTGTAGCAAATGCGCATAAAGAATTTCTATGGGCGCATTCACTGTAGCAAATGTTGATGAACAAATTAAGTTTGTCAGCATGTACTGTAACAAATGCGAAAGAGTTAATTTTACCTATCCGGTTTCACTGTAGCAAATGCGGGTGATCAAAAGTTATCAGCATTCATGGAAAACTCTTAGCACTGTAGCAAATGCGGACAGAACAAATGACATTTCCACATTTACTGAAAATTCTTAGCACTCTAGCAAATACGGAAGAAAAAATGACATTTCCGCATTTACTGTAACAAATGCCAGTGAACAAAGTGATCAGCATTCACTATAGCAAATGCGGGTGTACAAATGACTTGTCCGCATTTACTTAGACAAATACGGGTGACCAAAAGACTTATCCGCATTACTGTAGCTATGCGGATGAACAATTTTGTCCGCATTAGTTTACTTGTACAAAAAACAGTTATCCACATTAGTTAAATGGCAGGGTTACCTTCACCCGCATTAACCAATGCACTTACCCGCATTAAATTTTGAAAATTGTCAAAAATTAATGTTTTTGCAGTGGCTGAATCTGATTGGTTTGTACGGCTGCTTCTGATTTTATGAGGATGACTCTCCATTTTTGTTGTTTTCTGAAGATTTTGCAGATTCAGAGATTGTCAATTCTTGCTTGGATTATCTGTATCTTTGATGTGACATAGATTCCCAACTTGACTGATTTTGGAGCATATGCATCTTCCGAAGCTGATTATGGAGTAATTCCATACAACACAATCAATTTGACAAAGTTGTCAATTTAGTTTGCAAATTTCATGTTTTTGTAAATATTTCCTTTTAAAATTTTATTACTCCCCCTAAAGTTTATATCCATGCAGGATAAAAAACTTTAAATAAAATTTATAAAATTTTAGGATAATTTTCTGACTTGTTTAATTGTTTTACACTTTTGTTTGAAATTTTGGGATCATAACAATTTTATCTTTCATAAGTGCAAGTTGTCATGAACTTATTGATTGAAGGTATGTATGTTCTCTTAAACTCATGCTTGGTCATATTGTATTGCATGTGATTTTTATCATGTATTAGATTTAATAAAACATTCAACATGAACCTCACACTCATAAGCATAGCAAGATCAACTATCCTCATGTACTGTAGGTAGAACTTTCTTACAACTTTCAATACCTGGTCATTTAAATTATGAAACCTTATTCATTTTGGTAAGGGGGATCCACTTTGGGATTCTTTTACCTGATCCTTATTTTGTTGATCCACATTGGGATTCTTTTTGCTCTTCACTTTGGAAGGTGATCCACTTTGGATTCTTTTTGTTATATTCTGTTTTATTTGTCACCCGAATTGGATGTGTTCCATATTAGGACTCTTTTGGATCTAGACATCAGCACATAGTGCTTGTTTCCCTAGGTCTTTGCTCAGCAAAACAAAGGAGAAACTGATATGAACATGATTCATAAGGTATCATGACCTGGTGTGTTTAGGTTACTACACACATACACTTGGATAGGTCTGAAACTACATGCTCTTGAGATGATGCATTTCACATTTGAATGTGATCTTTAGTTTATTCACAGCATTTATCTTCTGTTCCAAGTTGAGCATACCCTCATATCAGGTAAGTCATGTCAGTCTTTCAGAGATTGAATTAAGCACAGTGAATGATATAACGACTGTAATATATCTCTCCCATAAGAAGTACAAAACAAGGACTTCAACAAAATGATTTCTTTTTGTAATTTGTGAATTTATTGATGTTAATCAAGGTTAATCATGCCGATTGATTAGACTAAGAATTCAAACCGACTTGGGTCAAATGCCTCAGTAAATAAATCAGCTAGCTGATTGTCTGTGTTAACCTGAATCAGCTTGATTAAACCTTTTTCAGCACAGTCTCTCAAAAAGTGATATCTAATTTCAATATGTTTTGTTGTTGAGTGCTAAACTGGATTGTTTGTAATGAAGACTGCAGTAGTGTTGTCAATATGAATTGGTGTGTGCAAGAAATAGAAACCATAATCAAGCATCTGGTTTTGAATCCAGAGAACTTGAGAACAACAAGCTGATGCTACTATGTACTCAGCTTCAGCTGTCGATACAAAAACATTGGTCTGTTTCTTGCACTACCATGACACCAGTCTGGGACCAAGAAATTGACAACCGCCAGATGTGGATTTTCTATTGAAATTGCATCCCCCGTAGTCACTATCGGTGTATGCCATACTTCCTGTTTCTGAATTGTAGCAATTCTTCCTGCATTGCCTCAATCCAGCTATTGTCTTGGAGAGCCTCTTTAATGTTTTTGGGTACAGTTTGACACAAAAAACAAGAAAACAAACAGATGTTTGCAATACTTGACTTGCTTCGTGTCACCCGCTCGTCTAAATCACCAATAATGTTGGAGACTGGATGATTCTTGTGAGTCCTGGTAATTGGAATCAAATCACCAGAAATGGACACATCAAGATTGGAGACATTCAGATCATCTTGGTGAGAGGCATCTTGTTGTTGTAGTGTGGGAGAGTGATGACCAGAATTAGAGGGTACAACATCTTCGGCTTCAGGAGCACTCTGAATACTCTCATCATTTCCATATCTTTAGAATTAGCTGTTGCAAAAGTTGGTTCTGAATGTCTCACTTCAGTTGAAGGTTCAGCTGAAGGAGATGGCATTGAACTGCGACCAGCATCTATTGAGATACTTTCATTTTGTGTAACTTGCGGGATAGGATCAGCTTGTAAGGGCACTTCTTCATTGTCTTGATCAGAAGAAGGAGGGATCATGGGGAAGTCAGATGGAAACTTGTAGGCCTCAATGACTTGAGGTCCACTCAGATTTCTGCTCCTTTCATCAAGTTCAAGAGCCTCAATTTTTGCAATCATGATATCCAAGCTAGTACTCTCCAAATCAAGAGTATTCTTCAACATTGTAACATTCTGTTTCCTGCTTTTAGGCAAGCTGTGCAGCATTTTCTTGTTTAGTTCCTTCTCTTTGTAAGTGACCCCTATAATTTCAAGGTCATTTACAAGTTGCACAAATCTGTGAAGCTGTCTGGAGATAGACTCTCCTTTGGTATGATGAAATGTCTCATACTGATTTATCAACTTGTCTTTGTTAATTTCAGTAACTTCACTGCTTCCCTCACACATAATCTGTAAAGCATCCCAGACACCGTTAGCTGTTCTATATTTTTCTAATCTTTTTAGAACATCCATTTTCAGTGCTTGTGTAAGTATGGAATAAGCTCTAAGATCAATCTTGATTTTCTTATATTCTTCATCATCAAGAGTTAAGTTTGGATCCTCAATGGGAATTCTTGTAGTTTTGTACTGAGTAGCTTGATCAGCATTTAGAGACAGTGGAATGTAGGGACCTTTGCAAATAGATATCCAGTAGTCTGGATCTACGCCTGTAATGTAGTTTCTGAAATGAATTTTCCACTGCTTAAACTCAGATTTGTATTTAAGCATAGGAGGTTTGGATGCATGACCAATTTCAGTATGATTATAGGAATCCATGTTAGTTAAACTGATTTTAACTTGTTGAGTACTGTTTTAAGTTGATTTTAAGTTCGAACAATGTGTTTTTCTTCAAATCTTCTGTTTTCAGTCAAGAGCAGGTCTGTTAAGTTTAGATCTATCGATTTGAAGGAGTTCTAAGTTCTTGATTTTGTGTTGTTGGGTTTGACAGCAGCAGATCTGAAGATTTTGTACTTTGTGTTGTTCGATTACAGTATGTTTGTTTATCAGAAGAGTAGATGTTGCTGATGAACAACTCAGTCTACAGTTCAATCTATTTTCACCCAAAATCCGAGATGATTCTGTGATGAATTCAAGAGCCAAGGCTCTGATACCAATTGACTGGGTTTGAGAATGATATTCTCGGTTGATGTGACTCAACCTAGGATCGAATATGTGGACTGAGTCAATAATATAGCAGTGTAATTACTATATCAAAAGAACATTAATTGTTGTGGTAAATGCTTGAATGTAAGAGAATCAAGAATCGAAGTAAATGTTGTAAAATATATGTATATTACTGCTGAAGTCAACAACCTTGCAAAGTTAGGGTACGTGACCCTATTTATAGGCGAATTCATTGCCTGTACAAAAGACTAAACTAACCCTGTTCTATACCAGAGAATCTAGTCTAAGTACAAAATAAGTGTAAGTTGTTCATCCGCATTTGTTCATGCGTATGAACAAGTCTTCATCAGCATTTGTTGTTTGCTCACCCGCATTAGTTCATGCGGGTGAACAAGTCTTCTCAGCATTTGTTGTTTGCTCACCCGAATTAGTTCATACGGGTGAACAAGTCTCGTCAGCATTTACTGTTGTTCATCCGCATGGACTAATGCGGGTGAACACTTCTTGTCAGCATTTCTTCAGTTCATCCGCATGGACTAATGCGGATGAACACTTCTGTTCAGCATTAGTTGTCTTGATCCGCATTTGTTAATGCGGGTGAACAAACACTTATCCGCATTTGTTCACTAGTCATCCGCATTAACAAACAAATGCGGGTGCTCTATACTTGTCTTGTCTTGTCTTCTGTTTTCTTGTGTTGATGATGTCTTCTATGTTCTTCTGTAAATAATGTGCTCCAACCAGAACAACCTCCAACCACTACTTAAGTTGGCAAGTATGATCCTTTCAGGGTTTAACATGCCATGAAGTATAAATAAAACTATCTATAACAAGCAGCCCATAAGAAGAGAATCAAACATTAGAAATATTAAACAAGCATAATCTTTCCATATACATCAGTACTTAACACTAAAATTCTATTTCAAAAATTTCAGAATAATTCTAAGTCCCCAAAGAAATGCGGATGAATGTATACTAATGCAGATGAACAAATGCAGATGAAAGTCTTCAAAAAATATTCTAAATGTCTAAAAGTATGCGGGTGAACCAAATGCGGATGAACAAGTTCAAATGCGGACGAACTAGTCCAATGCGGATGAACAAAATACTTATACTATGGAACATAAAACCAATGCGGTTGAATTCAGCAGATGCGGATGAAGACCAGCAAATGTTGGTGAACACTTAAAAAATGCGGATGAACACTTAACAAATGCGGATGAACACTTAACAAATGTTGATGAATACATAACAAATGCAGTTGAACAAATGCCCACAACGGACAGCCAAAGTCCATAGTGGATGGCCAAGTCCACAGCAGACAGTCAAAATGCCTAAGTGTCCATAGCGAACTTGCAAAGTCCACAGCAGACATGCAAATCCATAGCGGACAGTGTCCACAGCGGATGACCAACATCCATAACGGACATTTTGTTTATCCCAAGTGTCCACAGCGGACTCACATAGTCCACAGCGGACACCAAGTCCAGTACCTATGATGCAACTTATGAAATTTCCCAGTCCCAAACATCATCTTAACATGAACTTAGCTTTGATCTATCAGTCTAACACTTAGAACATCTTAAACATTTATACAATCATCATAAAAATCATAAGACATAACTATATCATCATAAACAACCGTACCATACATGGTAAAATCATAATTTGCTTCAAAAATATCAATTAAATATGCATACCGGCCCCAAATAAGTAGAGAACATTTAAAAGAGGGATCTAGAACCCACGTCTAATTGCTTTCGATTAAAACTCCTCCAAACCCGAGAGCAACCTGGAGTTCTAGCACCTAAACACATGAAAACACACAACCAAACACATAGAAACACTTAAGGATCGGTCCAGAAGCTGAAAACTCAACTAAAACCGAGAAGAACACCATAGAATCTTACCTTTTGAGACTTTCTCTCTCTAAAATCGGGTGAAACTTCCTCTTCTTTCTTCAGCCGAGACTTCTTGCATGAGAGAGAGAAGTATGGGCGGCCTTAACACGTTTTTGAACCCATTATGGGCAAGCTTGGCCCTTGCCCGCTTTTAACCCCTTGTTTTACAATAATTCTCTTTTTCTCCCTTGCTTTCTTTTCTTTTCTTCATGCTGAAATTTTTTGGGTGTTACACAGGGCGCATGGAGGCAGCGGTCGGTGATCAAAAGTGGCTCCGTAGTGGTGGATGGAGACGATCGACGATGGTAGTGAGAACTTGTCGGTTGCAGCGAAGGGATGATGGTAGATGGCTGACTATTGGGTAGTAGTGGTCGACGAAAGAGAGAGGGAAAATGGGAGAGATTTTGAAGTTAGGTTTCCTTAAAACCTTAAATTTTGTATTTATTGTTGACTAGGATTTATCAGTTAAGTTGATTCAAAAGTTGTGATTATCACTACTGTCACACCCCGCTATTAGGGTAAACACAAGGACGTAACAGACAGGATCATCATAACACATTGTTAGTTAATAGAGATGCATTAATGACATAAACCAATGTTTCATGACGTCACCCGCTGCAATAGAGACTTGTGTCATGTTTAGTCAATTCATGGACAAGCATAGTTAAGCAAAGGTAATGTAAATTAAACCATACATCCCGGGACAAGTCTAGGGCAAAGAAGGTTGAAAATAAAATAATGCACAAAGTATCAACCAAATATTGTTCAAACCTACCCAAATAATAATATTTGTATATGTTGATTCCTTAATGGTCACACTAAGACACAAGCTCTTGTTGTCGTTTATGATTGATGTTGCCTAAAAAATAATTCTCGAAAGGTCAACACATGTTTGGTGAGTACGTATATTTAAATATAAATATAAGATGTTGTGCTTGTAGTTGTAGGACATATGTGTGAACAGTTATAAGCAAGTAAAATCACTTGTAGGACATTGTCAGATTATATTCACCCTAGAATTCCATTCTTGATCACTGTTAGTCCCAACTAATATACCAACAAGCAAGGTGGGGGTGCAAACCCAATAGTACTATCAACACCTGTCCATCGACTCTAATGCTAGAGTTAATATTTGTAAAATAAGAATCATATAGAAAACTCATGCATGTACCAGATACATACTTACAAAACAGTAACACAATAGTCCAAAAAATAAATAAATTGTTTTCACAGCAAGGAAAGGTTTTGAGCATACATACTTTTCCCCCTTCAATTTGTAAACATCTAAAAAGAAAACAGTGTTGCAAATTTACCTTGATATGATGCGTGAATAACAAAAGAACATAATAAGCTTCTACTAACCCGGGCGAACAAAAAAATTTAAACACCTATTACATAAATAATCGAATTATAACACATTTAACCAGTGTTATAATGGTTTCATTTGTCTCAGTTTGGTTTGGATTTATCGCGCGACTCCCATGCACACACACTATTATTTATCTATACATTTGTATCTATAATCGCTTAACCACATGCGTCATACTGGTTTTACAACACGATAATATATTTAGACTCATTCCATCCCACATATATATATTATATATATATATATATATATATATATATATATATATATTATCATATGAACACACACAATTATGTTTTCCCATATCCACATACAATACACACACACCACACGCACACAGATATATATATATATATATATATATATATATATATATATATATATGAGAAATTACACGTATCGTCCCTGAGATTTGATTAAATTTCCCCGTTTGTCCCTGGGATTGAAAAATTACAAGTTTAGTCCTAAGGTTTGATAAAAATAACCCGTTTTGTCCAAGGGTCTAATGGCCGTTAATTAATTCCGTTAACTGGCTGCAAAATGACCGTTTTGCCCTTTTTCTTCCTCATTCAAACCTATCTCAACCACCACCACTCCACCACCACCTTCACTTGAACAATTTACTTCAAATTTCAATTAAAAAACCAAAATCATATCACAAGTACTTCACACCTAAGTGTAACGCCTGAAAATTTTGAAGAAAAAGAAAGCAAGTGAAGTTCTTGTGCGAAAGGAAGTTCTCGCGCTAGAAGTTCATGCGAAAAGCTTAGCTGGGTATAAATAGCTGAGAACACCCAGTCTGACTCCATTTCACGCAAAAAGTTCAGCTGCTAGAGAGAGAAATCGGCTGTGTAGAGAGAGAAAGTGAAGAATCCAAGTGTTTAAGGTATGTAACTTGTGTAGTAACTCGTTTTATGTACTAACAATGGATTATTGATGAATATAACGCATGGTTATGTAGTTTTCGCTCGGCAAAGGCTTCGGGAAGGTTGCGTTTGTGCTAGAACTTCAAGAAGTGAGTTTCTAGTCCCCTTTTTATGCAAGTTTTATGTTTTAGGGCTATTATGCATACTAGAACGTTTGAATGTGCCTTTTCATGCTTGGTATGATGTTGTTTAAGATGTTTGCATGTTAGAACATCCTTAGACGCGATAAGTTATGACTGGGTGGAAAAACCTATAGTTTTCGCGTGAACAGTTTTGATGTACGTTAAGATTTTGAATTTTGAGAAGTTTTCGCGCGATATGAATATTTTCGCGCGACAGGCAGTTCTCGCGTGATTTGTAAGTTCTCGCACGACATGTGGTTCTCGCGTGAAGGGGTAGTTCTCACGCAAGATGTTGCTGATGTATGTTAAGTTTTCGCATGCTATGCTATTATGTGTGATGCGTTATCTTTTCACGTTAAATGACTTTTAAAACTATATGCTTTATGATGTGAATTTACTTGATATGTATGATTATGTAAGTAAAGTATTACGTAAGAAAAGTGAAAGATAACGGTGATGAGAGTGTTAATTTGAGGGCCTCAATGAAGGAGCAGTGGTTGAGGAGGTTCATCAGGTCATGCAGACAATTCTGTCATCTGTAGTGACCGTGGTTATTCGTGCTGTGAGGAAGGATAAAAATAAGGAGAATGAGGAGAGGAGGAAAACTGCTAGGCGAGGGGGCGAAGAAGGAGATTCTGGGGCAAGAGAGCAACCGGATACTGAGATGATTGTCTCCAGTGATGATGATGAGGAGGAGGTGGCGCAGGAAACTACAAAGGGGTGCAATATGGGGCATTCTAAAGATGCAAGCCCCCGATTTTCGACGGGAATAGGAATGCTACTGCTGCTCACCGATGGGTGAGAGAGATGGAGGCGGTACTTGATATTAGCGAGTGCCGAGAGGATCAGAAGGTAAAGTTTGCTACCTACTCATTTATGGATTCGGCCTTGTGCTGGTGGGACAATATTGTCCAGGCTGAGGTTAGTAGGGTGATTGGGAGGATGAGGTGGAATGAACTGAAGAAGCTGGTGATTAAGGAGTTTTTTCCTCATAGTGGACTTGATAAGGTCGAGAGGGAGTTCCTACAGTTGGAGTCAGGAACTATGACGCACCAACAATACACAACAAAGTTTAATGAGATGGTAAGGTTGTGCCAGATCAGGTGACGCCTGTGTCATGAAAGATTAAGAGGTACTGTTGGACTCAACAAGTGCATTAAGAATTAATGCATAAAAGTATGATGCTTGCCATATCAGACATATAACAAACTTAATGTGATAACAACCAAAACAATCATTTACTAACACATTAGCATCATTATCATTCATAACAAACACTAATTTGTTTAAATTTCTTTTTCAGAATTGTAGATAAAAGAAATTTTGACAAGTGTCTGCAGCGGATGAAGAAGGAGTCCACAGCGGATGAAGATCATTAGCAGCGGATGAAGAAATTGTCTAAGTGTGTGCAGCGGATGAACATCCATCCCACAACGGATGAAAACATACAACGGACAACATTCACAGTGGATGTTCATCCACAGCGGATGAACATTCCACAGCGGACAACATACAAGCAAACACACAACTGTCCACAGAGGATGTTCATCAACAGCGGATGAACATTCCATAGCGGACAACATAAAAGCAAACACACAACTGTCCACAGCGGATGATCATCCACAGCGGATGAACATTCCACAGCGGATGAACAACACTATGCACAGCGGATGACAAGTCTTCTCCACAGCGGATGAGATGTCTTCCACAGCGGATGACTTATTCTCAACAGCGGATGACTTGTAGACTTAGGATTATTTATGTAATATTCGTTACAAAGGGTAGTTCAGTAATTGTATATAGCTTTTGTGTATAGGCTATAAATAGCATACTACCCTAATCTTTTGTAATCTTTTTGAACAATCAATACAATCAAGCAGTTATTATTTTCAAGCATTCAAACACACACATACACACACTGCTTTCATACACTTGAATCATGGGTTTCCGCACCATGATTCTTGTTTGTTGATTATTGAGAGATATTGAAAAGATCCATAGGGAAATCAACCTTTTATTCATGTTCATCATGAGTCCAAGCTGATTTCATCAGGTGGTATCAGAGCCTTGGCTCAATCATTCATTGATTTCGATCCTCTCATTCAACAACATTGATTTCAGTGGTTCATTAGCTTCAAAAACACACACATCAACAAGTTGTTTAGTCTTCAAACTCATCTTCTTCTCCTATTAACATAAAACAAATGCAAACAAATATGACTTCTAAATCATTTTGTGCATCTTGAAGAAGTTTTGTTGATTTTTCAGCTTGAACATCTCAAACAACACAAGTTTTTGTGAAACAATACACAGGTATTGTTCATCAATTTTTAAAACATCTTCAAACAGAAGGTTTTTAGCTTAAAACATCATTCATACACGATTTTCAAACTTGTTCATCACAAAAGTCACTAAAACCTCATCGGTTTTTAAGGGTTTCGGATAAACAATATACGTTATTGTTCTATCCAGTTTTTTATCAAACAAACACTGAGTTGAATACTTTGAATCGTTCATTGTATTTAAACATCACATTTGAGTTGTTTTTCACTTGAAACAGGCGATTAATCTTCAGCAAACAACAAACCGATTGTTGTTTTTGTTGAAATTATCTCAGCCGTCAACAAACCCTAGGATAAACCCTAGTTTTTGTTCATCCATTACCTTCACAATCTTCGGTGATTGTGATTGTTCATCATACAAAACAAAGAAGAACCGAAATCTTCTTTTCAAAAAGTTACTTTTTGATCTTAAAAGTTAACTTTAGAAAACAAAATATTTGTTTTTAGGGTTTTTGACTTTATTTGACTGACATCATTAAAAAGTTGAGATTCCCTTGACAGAATATTCCTTTCTTATTATCGAGATTTGAAAGTGACTTATCATTGAATTTTAATTAATTAATTAATTTCCTTTATTTGGTAAATCTAATTAAAAAGGGTTTATCAACAACAACAAATCCTAGAGACAATTAGGATTAATTAAAATTTTAGCAACGGACTAAAATTTAAACAAACCAATTTAACGTAAAATTTATTAAGTTTAAATCAAAAAAACATGGCTAATGAAATGATGAGTTTCTAACAGTGGACTAAAACCCCCAAAGTTGAAGAACAAATCAGACTTCAAGCAATGGAAAATCATGTTCAGAAATTGGATTACATATCAAGATCCAGATTTATGGACATCAATTACAGAAGGTCCTTACATCCCACTGACATTAGGACCAGATTATAACATACAAAAACCAGTTAGTCTGAAAAGTGTAGCTGGTGATGACCTTAAGCGGGTCAAAACAGACATGAAGGCATATAGCATTTTAGCTATGACTTTGCCTTTTGAATTTTGACACGGGTCGAAAATTTCAAAACTACTCATGAACTATGGAAGGTTCTTCACACAATGTGTGAAGGAAGTGAGGAAATTAGGGAAATCAAAAAGGAAAAACTGAGGACCCAATATGAAACCTTCCATCACATATATGGAGAGTCAATTCCTCAACAGTTGCATAGATATGTCCAACTTTTGAATGAAATGATAGTATATGGACTCAAATATGACACTGTTGAAATCAATAAGAAAATGTTGCATACATTGCCTGAGAGTTGTACTCAGTCAGTGTCTCTCATGAAAGCAACATTGGACTTAGAGGCCCTATCCCTTGACTCACTAATAGCCAAGTTGAAGCACTTGAGATGGATGAAAAATCCAGAAACAACAACCAAATCAAACATGTAGAGGCCTATAAGTTCAAAGAAACTCAACACACAGACAGTGCTTTCCTCACAAGCATTGGAGAAGATAAAGAAGAAGAAATTCTTGGATTCTCATGATACATCATTCTTCTTAGCACCAGAATCATCCAGCAACAAACACAAGTCTAAGAAGACTGGAGTTCATGCTTCACATAAAGTCACACCTTAAAGCAAGCATCACCCTCATAATTCTACCTAAACAAACAGTCAAAACCTCAAACATTAAATATACACCGACTTGAAAAACCTATGGATGCTCTTACTATCATTTATAAAGTGAAGAGCAAAAGGCAGCTTATGCAGCCTTTTCACCAGTTTTGAAGCATTCTTAGGAGCAAGTCTGACTCCATCTCAAATCATCCAACAGACTTAGATGAGCTTCCACCAGCTATGGTAGAAGAAATGGATTTATAGTGGTCCATGGCCATGATAGGATACAGGTCTAAAAGGTTTCTACATAGAAATCGGGGATTAAACATGGACAAAAAGACAAGAATTGGTTTTGATAAAACCAAAGGTTTCTACAACTGTCAGCTTTATGGCACTTTTCAAGAGAATGTCAACAGCCCAGAGTTGAAGAAATACACATCAAGCACAACACTCAAGTGAATTCATACAAACAGACAAGTGCCTCCACCAATCAGTATTCCAAATGCACCAACTCAACCTCAAATCACTCAATTCAGTCCAACTCAACATCAAAAATCTTCTGCCATGATCATCAAAAAGGATGGAGAATATGACTAGAGCCTTTATGTGGCTGAAATTCCATCACCTTCAGATCATGCCCTTATGGCTGATATTGAAACAAAACTAACAGACATCCCGAAGAGGTAAAAGAACCTCTGTAGTCAAGCATGCATTGATGAGGTAATAGGTATAAAGAGCATGCTGATAAACTGTCAAAGAAAGTCATAGAAACAAACATTTAAATGAAAGTTTAAAATCTGAACAGAAACAATATGCAGCTAAAATACTTTCATTACAAATAGATTTAGACAAATTAATGTCTGAAAATCTGACTTTGGCAGCTCAGATTGATCAACTCTCTATCTCATTAACCAAGTCCAAATCATTCCAAGCTGAAACTGAAGTGAAACTTCAGAAGTTTCAGGTTAGTACAAGAAGTTAGAAGAACTTCTTGCTCAACAAAGGGCTTTTAAGGACCCTTCAGGTTTAGGATATAATAAGGTAAGTCCACCTTATAATGATATTATATTCATTTACCTGACTCCATGACCACCAACAGGATGAATCTCATGATTCTTAAGAAAAGACTGATGACTCTAACAATCATCATCATCATCATCAAATCACTTTTTAAATCAAAATCACCCTTGATAAAGTTTTTTAAAAGTTCAACACCATCATCAATCAAATCAACTGACTTTTATCAAGGAGAAAATAATGAATTTGATAATCAAACAACAGATGATGATGAGGACGATTTATTAGATGATGAGTCTGATCTGCGAATTACTGAAACTCAAAAGGTTTCAAGTGTGGCTGATACATCAAACAAACAATCGAAACAGATTTAAGGATTTGATATCTGTTCCGGTAGAAGGAAAGCTATAACTTCCATTGCCCCTCCCAAACAGGTAAATAAAGGGAAGGCAAAACCACAATTCAGTCAAAACACAATCAGTAACTTTTGAAGTTCCTTAAATCTAATTTGAAATCAAAAGTTTTCAGCAAACAAACAAAATTAGAGTTACCATACTGTGAATGTGTGATCAATTCACACACCAACTGAAAAGTGTAGATATGGTATGTACTGCAAGTACTGTAAGATGAATAATCACAATACCGAATCATGTCATTTTCATAATTACTACTCCATTTGTGAAAGAAACAATCACAGCATAGCAATTGTTTTTTCAACAAGAAAACAAAAAACAAATCAAACAAGCTCAGATAGAGAAAAACTGAAAAACAATCAGTTGTTCAAAATAAGAGCAGAATGGGAGTTCCTAAACAAACTCCTCATCAAAAATTGATTTAGATAATGATAAAACTTTTTATGACAATTTTCAACACATATCAAGGAGACATAGTCTCAGAACAGACAAAACACTAACACTAGCTCATAAAAGAGCACAAAGCACTTCTCCTAATAGAGCTAAAAACAAACAAAGGAATCTAGTGTGTTTAGAGTTCCAAAACCTACAGACAATGCTATCTTGGAAGAAATTTGTGTTGTTGGAAAAGACGGAAAACCCAAGACTATCTTGGCTTGGGTTGCTCCAACTAACTGATTTCTTTTGTTTTTCAGGACATCGTAGATGGCCTGACAACATCTGGTATGTTGACAGTGGATGCTTTGTCATATGACAGCAACTGTTCCCCTCCTTCAGATTCTAAGAACAAACAAAGAGGCAATGTAGCCTTTGGAGAGATAAATAGGTGGGAAGATACTGGCGAAGGAACAGTAACAAATGGGTTGATTAGCTTTGAAAATGTCATATACTGCTCCAATCTTCAGTTTAATCTTCTGAGTGTATCAGAAATTTATGACAAGGATACGCCACCTTATTTGACTCCAACAACTGCTACATCCTTAAGATGTTTTCAGATTCCAGAAGATTATATCCTTTTGAAAACTCCTCGTCTAAACAACACATACATTGTTGATATGAACAATGTTTCAGCATCAACCCCTGAAACTTGTTTATTATCAAAAGCCACAAAATGTATCACAATTGTGGCATAGATGATTAGGTCACACTAATTTTAACAGAATTCAAACTTGTTAAAAATGATCTAGTCATAGGTCTTCCACAAACGGAATTTTTCTATACAAACCACTGCATAGCATGTCTGAAAGGCAAACAACATAGAGTTTCCCATAAATCAAAATTGATAAACTCTAATAACAGACCACTCAAATTGCTTCATATGGATCTTTTTGGCCCCATACATCCTAAGCATAGGAAAGAAGCAATACTGTCTTGTCATAGTAGATGATATTCCGGATTCACATGGGTTTTCTTTCTTCTACACAAGACAGAAACAACACAATCATTACATCCTTTATCACAAAGATTGAGAATCAACTTGATCTTAAAGTTAAATCTTTAAGAAGTGATAATGGCACTGAATTTAAGAATGACTTTATTTCTTCTTTTTGTGCAGAAAAAAGGATAAGTCATCAATTCAGCATAGCAAGAACTCCGCAGCAAAATGAGTAGCTGAACGGAGAAACAAACATTAATAGAAGCAGTTAGAACCATGCTAGCTGACTCTCTATTGTCCATATCCTTTTGGCTGAAGCCATAAACACAGCTTGCTACATACAAAACAGAACATTAATCATCAAAGAACATTCCAAAACGCCTTATGAATTAGTGTTTAAAAGAAAACCATATATAGTTTCTTAAGGCATTTGGATGTTCTGTTTCCATATTAAACACCAGAGACCAATTATCCAAATTTGCTCCAAACAGATGATGGATTCTTTGTTGGATATTCTGGAAGCTCAAAAGCTTACAGAGTATTCATCCAAGGCTAAATATAGGGGAAACAACTGATGTTGTTTTCAATGAACATTCTTTCACTAAGAAGTCATTGGATCAAACTGGCTGTTTGATATTGATGCACTAACAAAATCATTTGACACAACTTACTTTGATGTTTCAGGTTCAAAGGATAACACTGAATATCCAATGGTTCCACCAACAACCATTGATGTTCCGTTGACTGCTGATCCTCCAAGAAGAACCACTAACACTCCTTCAAGCACAACTGTGTCAACACCTCCTGATCAACCAAACATCTCAGAGAAACATCCTCAGACACTCCAGCATCTTCATCTCCTGTACCAATCAACCACAGGAAACAAACAAACCAAAATAACATGAAGATGATGATGACTACCATTCTCTACCAGACACACATCATGAAGATGAAATATTAGATTTCTTTCATGATTCCCCTCAAACATTCACTGAACCCCTTCAATCACAATCACACATCTCCCATTACTCTTGCTCACCCATCATCACATGATCAGACAATCACCAATCTTGATTAAAAATTCATGTTGATCAAATTACAACACAAGAGTTCACAAGGACCATCCAATAGAAAACATCATCGGTGATCTCAACACCAGGTTGCCTCGTAGTCAATCTGATACAGCAAACATTTTCTTGTATTCCTGTTTCTTATCCTTAACTGTACCCAAAACATCACTGAAGCATTAAAGGACAACAGTTGGATGGAAGCTATGCAAGGAAACTACAGTAATTCAAGAAGCAAGAAGTTTAGAAGCTGGTAGATCTTCCAAAAGGTTAATATGCAATTGGCACAAGATGGCTATTCAGAAACAAAGCATGACAAAGGGATTGTCATAAGAAACAAAGCAAGGGTTATAGCTCAAGGTTATACTCAAGAGGAGGCATTGATTATGATGATGTCTTTGCTCCTGTAGCAAAACTGGAAGCCATCCGAGTATTCCTTGCTTATGCCTCATCTCAGAAGTTCACTGTCTACCAAATGGATGTAAAATACCAAATATGTAAATGTGCATTCCTTTATGGTAAGATAGATGAAGAGGTGTATGTTGCTCAACCTCCAGGGTTTGAAAATCCAGATTTCCCTCATAGAGTATACAAGTTAGACAAAGCTCTGTATGGTCTTCACCAAGCACCCAGGAAGTGGTATGAAATTCTATCAAAGTTTCTGCTACAAATAGTTACGCCAGAAGTAAAATTGATCATACATTGTTCTTAAAAAAGAAAGAACAGACTTGTTAGTAGTGCAAGTCTAATGGATGACATAATATTTGGCTCCACAAACACACAGCTTTGCAAAGAGTTTGAAACTCTTATGCAATCAAAATTCCAGATGAGCTCCATGGGAGAACTCACATTCTACAAGCCTACAAGTTCAACAATCAACAGATGGAATTTTCATCAATCAAAGCAAATATGTGCATCAGATACTCAAGAAGTATAACATGACTAATTGCAATTCAAGCAGACACCATTTGCAACTGGATTGAAGTTTGGACCAGATCCAGAAGGAATATCAGTTGACTAGAAACTCTATAGATCTATGATAGGTTCTCTGATGTACCTTACAGCAAGCAGACCAGATATCATGTATGCAGTATGCATGTGTTCAAGATATCAAGCAGATCCTAAGGAATCACACATAATGATGTAAAGAGAATCTTCCGATACTTGAAAGGCAAACCAGCTCCTGGTTTGTGGTTTCCTAAAGATGGAGATTTCTCATTATATGCATACACAGACAATGATTACGGGGGATGCAATAACAACAGGAATCAACAACCAGTGGACTCTGCCATTTCTTGGACCAAGATTGATCTCTTGGGAATGCAAGAAGCAGACAAATGTCTCTGTGTTAATAGCTGAAGCAGAATACATAGCTGCTTCTGCATGCTGTTCTCAAGTGTTATGGATTCAAACCAAATACTTGATTATGGCTTTAATTTTCTTAAAACACCCATACACATTGACAATTTTGCAGCCATGTTTATAACAGACAATCTTGTTCAACATTCAAAAACCAACATATAGAGATCAGATATCATTTTCTTAGAGATTGCTTAGAAAAAGGTCTGATCAAGTTGATCAAGGTCCATATAGACAATCAGTTGGCTAATCTTTTTACAAAACCATTTGATTCAACAAGATTTGAATTTTTGGTTCAGTCACTTGGTATAATCAACTATGAGTCAACAAATTAATGTTTTTCAAAACATTAAAATCAAACATGCTTGATTTTGTCAAAGTCCAAGATTAACACCAAACTTACCTTTTTCAAAATCAAGAAATCATGCAAATCATTCATTTTTAATATTGAATCACACATATATCTCATGAGAATGATAGTACACTAGCATCATTCTTCACTTGAGTCCTTTTCAACTAATAAAGACTGACAATACTTTGTTTGATATGTGGATAGGCTCAGCATGGGACACCTAACATCACATACAATAGTGAAGAACTAAATTCTCATGATTGTGTGGTCAACAACACATCTTGGTTTATGGTGAGTATTAATCTATCCAATATAGGTTGCTTTTAAAGTAACTATAATACACCAAGCGAAACAGTTTATAAATTGCTCAATCATACAAGTGTCTCCTCTGTTATGATAATCATAGACCTGGAGTACACCTAGGCATTCTTTGTTGTGCTAAGCACAGACCTGAATGACCTAAATCATGATCCAAAAAGATTCCCAAAGCATAACACATCCATCTTGGATGAATAACCAATAAAGTCTTTATGACTACATTCCTTGAGAATGATCAAAAGAATCCTAAAGAGGATCACCTTCCAAAGTGAAGTGAAAAAGAATCCCAATGAGGATCAACCATCATGGATCATATTGAGCATTTATACTCCTAAGTAGCTAGGTTTTAAGTATTGAAAGTGCTTTCTAGCATATCTTGAGGAGGGTTGTACCAATCATACAATCAGATGTAGGGTACATACAACTCATGTCAATCAACTCAAAACATGATAATACTCACTGTTTCAATCAACCATTAATACCATGCATGAGTTTAAGTGGATCACAATATCTGCAATCAACATTGTACTTATCTATGTCTATTCTCAAAACCATACAAACAACTCAGTAAGAAATGTAGACTAATATGATCTCATGGTATGTGCAAAAGATTCATGTTCAAACATGAAAATCATTCATTTATTAGTTAGACAAGGCATTATCTTTCTAACTTTTATCAAGCAAGCAATCAATTGGACTTTGATAATTTCCACTCAAATACATACAAATTTTTGTCATTTTGTAAAAGATTTTTATAACTATGCAAAAAATTTAGGGGGAGAAATTGAACATGGAAATATCAAAGGCAGCAGAATTATGCATATTCATACATTTTAAAATTTAAAATTTTCTAAATTTGAGTTTTAAACAAAGCCATGTCAAGCCAACACCCAAACACAGCACTTTGACACACATACATATGTTTATTTTATTACAGAATATTACTTGTGAGTGATATCTTATCATCCATATATTGAATATGTTAAAATTTCAATATTTTAACATATATTTTAAATCAAAGATTTAAACAAAATTTTGATTTAAATAGGTTTCATCAAAAAAATGTTCTTTCGGAAGAAATTTATCAAACATATGCTTCGGAAGACATTAGTTCAAAACAAACAAAAAAATCTGAAATTTTTGAAAAACTGTTGTCACAGCGGACACACAAACATACATCCGTTGTAGCTACAGTAACCATCATAACATGGAAAATACACCAAGTGTATATCGTGGACAAAACAAATAAACATCCGTTATGCACTTGTGAACATACAAGTGTCACAACGCATATGTTGGTAAGGCATTCGCTATGAATACAGTGCCATTCCACAGGGCATGACTAACATAAGTCATTCGTTGTAGAAATAGTGCAAGTGTATACTGCATATGCACACAGGTAATCATACGCTGTAAACATTCACATATCACATCCAAGTGTCCACAGCGCATGAACAAATGTTCATCCGCTATGAACAATTATAAAAACATTTCATGTGTCCACAGCGCATGAACAATGTTCATCCGCTGTGAACAAACAACCACTCATAACAAACAACTAAACATGCATAATATTCAAGACAAACAAACAAACAACTACCATTCATAATAAACACACAGACACACATTATTAACAGACAAAACATTAAACAAGCTAACATACAGAGTTGGCAACATCATTCTTAGGGGGAGTATTGTTGGACTTAACAAGTGCATTAAGAATTAATGCATAAAAGTATGATGCTTGCCATATCAGACATATAACAAACATAATGTGTTAACATCCAAAACAATCATTTACTAACACATTAGCATCATTATCATTCATAACAAACACTAATATTTGTTTAAAATTCTTTTTCAGAATTGTAGATAAAAGAAATTTTGACAAGTGTCTGCAGCGGATGAAGAAAGAGTCCATAGTGGATGAAGATCATCAGCAGCGGATGAAGAAATCTGTTTAAGTGTGTGCAGCGGATGAACATCCATCCCATAGCGGATGAAGAATATACAGTGGACAACATTCACAGCGGATGCTCATCCACAGCTTATGAACATTCCACAGCGGACAACATACAAGCAAACACACAACTGTCCATAGCAGATGTTCATCCACAGCGGATGAACATTCCACAGTGGATGAACAAACACTATGCACAGCGGATGACAAGTCTTCTCCACAGCAGATGAGATGTCTTCCACAGCGGATGACTTATTCTCCATAGCGGATGACTTGTAGACTTAGGATTATTTATGTAATATTCGTTTACATAAGGGTAGTTCAAAAATTGTATATAGCTTTTATGCATAGGCTATAAATAGCACACTACCTAATCCTTTAAAAGCTTTTTGAACAATCAATACAATCAAGCAGTTATTATTTTCGAGCATTCATACACACACACACACACACACACACTGATTTCATACATTTGAATCATGGGTTTCCGCACCATGATTCTTGTTTGTTGATTATTGAGAGATATTGAAAAGATCCTTGGGGAAATCAACCTTTATTCTTGTTCATCATGAGTCCTAGCTGATTTCATCAGGTACATCCAGGGTCTATAGGTGGATATCCGCAGACACATGATCGCTGCCCAGCTAAGTACGTTTAGGTTGGTGGTCGATTTGGTAGGAAGACTATACGTAAGAGGAGGAGGTGACCATGGTGGAGGTGAACAGGATGGGAAGTGGAGATAGGAATTGGAGTGGGAAACATTTTGGCAGTGGTGGTTTCACCCCCAAGGGCAAGAAGGCAATCGCAGGGAAGCTGCGACCGAGGTAGTGGTGAAGGTGTGCAACAAGTGTGGGAGAGACCACGTGGGGGAATGTAAGTAGGGATCAAACGTCTGCTTCAAGTGTGGTTTGTCATGTGGCGAGAGATTGTGGGGGTCATAAAGTGTTATAAACTGTGGTGAAAATGGCTATATGAGCAGGGATTGCAAGAAGCCGAGGGCCGAGAACTCCAGGGCAAGGAAGGAGATTGAGAAGGAGGGGCAGAGGGCGAAGACCAGGGCATTCACTATTACTCGGGAGGAGGCTAGAGTGGACCCCGATGTTGTGTCAGGTACATTCATAGTTAACCAGACTTGTGCCTCTGTACTTTTTGATTCCGGTGCTAGTAGGAGTTTTATTTATGCTGCCTTCTGTGATAAGTTGCCCGCTAGGAGTAGAAAGATTGATGAGCCCTTCAATGTAGAAACTGCAATTGGTAAGTCTACCAGGATTTTTGATATGGTAGAGATTGTGACATAGAATTAGAAGGCCATAGGTTCTCTGCTAGATTGTTCGTGATGCCCTTAGGCGGATTCGATGTAGTCCTAGGGATGGATTGGCTAGCAGCCTAGAGGCAAATATTATGTGTCGCAAGAAGATGATTCGATTGACTATGTCAGATCTATGGTGATAGGGTTACTACGGTTCTGAAGGTGATTTTGATGGTTGTGGCTGAGAAGTCTATGAGGCGTGGATGTGGTGCCTATCTAGCCTATGTGAAGGATGTGGATGCGTCGGTACCACGATTGTCGGACGTGCAGGTAGTGTGTGACTTCCCTGACGTATTCCCGGAAGACTTATCAAGTATGCCACTTGACCGTGAGATCGAGTTCTAGATTGACCTGATACCTGGTGCCCAACCTGTTGCTAAGGCGCTGTATCGTCTAGCTCCCTCCGAGATGAAAGAGTTGATGACTCAGCTACAAGAGCCGTTGGGTAAGGGATTCATTTTACCAGTATCTCTCCATGGGGTGCTCCGGTCTTGTTTGTGAAGAAGAGGACGGTAGCATGAGGATGTGCATCGACTACCGTGACCTGAACAAGTTGATCGTGAAGAATTGGTATCCGTTACCGAGGATTGACGACTCATTTGATCAGCTCCAAGGTGCTAGTTGGTTCTCGAGGATAGATCTTCGATCTTGTTACCATTAGTTGAAGGTGAAGGAGCAGGATATACCTAAAATAGCTTTTCGCACGCGTTATGGACACTAGGAGTTTCTAGTTATGTCCTTTGGTTTAACCAACGTGCCAGCTGCTTTTATGGATTTGATGAATAGGGTATGTCGGCCGATGTTGGTTAAATCAGTGATTGTTTCATTGATGATATCCTGATTTACTAGAAGAGCGAAGAGGAACAGGCCGGTCACATTCGGGAGGTGCTGGAAACGTTCTGAAGGGAGAAGCTGTATGACAGTTCTCCAAGTGCGTATTCTGGTTGCGTGAGGTTCAGTTTCTGGGTCATGTGGTCAACCCAGAAGGGATCATGGTGGACCTGGAAAAAGTTGAGGCGGTGATGCAATGGAAGTCTCCAAAGACGCCATCCGAGATTCGTAGTTTCTTGGGTTTGGTGGACTATTACAGAAGATTCATCCAAGACTTTTCCAAGATAGCTTCACCATTGACCAAGTTGACCCGTAAGGAGGTAAAGTTTGTATAAGGTCTAGAACATGAGAATTCTTTTGAAGAGCTAAAGATGAGATTGACCCAAGCTCCTGTCTTAATGTTACCCGAAGGGAGCAAAGACTTAGTGGTCTATTCGGAAGCTTCTTATTCAGGGTTGGGTTACGTGCTGATGCAACGGGGGAGGGTAATTGTCTACGCGTCCCGACAGTTGAAAATCCATAAGGCTAATTACCCTACTCATGATTTGGAGTTGGCGGCGGTGATCTTTGCATTGAAGATTTGGAGGCACTACTTGTACGGGACAAAGTGCACTATCTTCATTGACCATAAGATCTTGAAGTACTTCTTCGAGCAACGGATCTCATATGAGGCAAAGGAGTGGTTAGAGTTGATCGAGGATTGTGATTGTGAGATCCACTACCATTCGGGCAAGGCCAACATAGTGGCGGATGCCCTTAGCTGAAAAGAGAAACCCGAGCCGATTCGGGTTAAGGCTTATAAGTTGGTAATGACCTCTGACGTGATGAAGCAGGTCAAGAATTTCAGGATGAGGCATTGAAAGAGGATCTAATCAACTCCAAAATGATGAAAGGCCTAGTCGCGGAGTTGGGTGAGAACACTCTCGGTGTTAGAACCCGATTTGGGTGGATGTAGATTCCTTACTATGGGGATCTACGGGGAAAGATCATGGATGAGGCCCATAAGACTTGATACTCGATTCACCCTGGTGCCATGAAGATGTATCAGGATATGAAGAAAGATTATTAGTGGTCGGGAATGAAGCGCGACGTAGTAGAGTATGTGAGTAAGTGCCTTACTTGCCTGCAAGTGAAGGCAGAGCATCAGAAGCCATACGGGGAGATCTAACCTTTGGATATACCCGAGTGGAAATGGGAGCACGTCACCATGGACTTCATTACGAAGTTGCCGTGTAAGGCAAGAGGGTATGATGCCATATGGGTGATAGTAGACCGTCTGACGAAGAGTGCTCACTTTCTACCGATCCGTGAGACGTATTGATCTGAGAGGTTAGCGAACCTGTTTATTAAGGAGATCGTAGCTCGTCATGGCATACCGGTGTTTATCGTGTCGGACCTTGACACTCGGTTTACATCAAGTTTTGGAAGAGATTCCACGACGCTATGGGGATGAGGCTACATATCAGTACGGCGTACCATCCTCAGACAGATGGTAAGTCAGAGAACTATCCAGACGCTGGAAGATATGCTACAGGCATGCGTGATCAATTTTGGAGGAAGTTGGGATGAATACTTACCGTTAGCCAAGTTCTCATATAACAACAGTTATCATGCCAGTATTGGTATGCCTCCTTATGATATGCTATACGATAGGAAGTGTAGAACATCCGTATGTTAGGGTAACATCGGGCAGAAGGAGTTTGGAAGCATTGTGGTGATCGAGGCTACAACTGAGAAGTTGGAGAAGATTAAGGCCTTTATGAAGGCGGCGAAGGATAGACAAAAGTCGTATGCCGACAAGAGACGTACACCGATTGTATTCAAGGTGGGCAATAGAGTTATGTTGAAGGCCTCGCCTTGGAAAGGGATCATCCGGTATAGAAAGCGAGGAAAGCTAAGCCCGAGGTATATAGGGCCTTTCCGAATTATTGCTCGGTAGGATAGGTGGCCTATCGATTGGAGCTACCCGATGAGTTAAGTGGAATTCACCCGACATTCCATGAATCTCATCTGAGAAAGTGCTTAGCCGATGAGGATATGATTGTGCCACTGGAGGATATTGAGGTAGATGAACGGCTCAATTATGTGGAGAAACCGGTGGCCATCATTGATAGAAAGGAGAAGGGGTTAAGGAACAAAGTTGTTCCTCTTGTGCATGTATAGTGGAAACACCAAAAGGGGTCTAAGTCTACATAGGAGACCAAGGAAGAGATGAGACAGCATTACCCGCAGTTGTTCGAGAGCTGACAAGTTTCGAGGACGAAACCTCAATAAGGGGGTGGACTTGTAACGCTTGAAAATTTTGAAGAAAAAGAAGGCAGGTGAAGTTCTCGCATGAAAGGAAGTTCTCTCGCAAGAAGTTCATGCAAAAGCTTAGCTGGGTATAAATAGCTGAGAACATCCAGTCTGACTCCATTTCGTGTGAAAAGTTCAGCTGCTAGAGAGAGAAATAGGCTGTGTAGAGAGAGAAAGTGAAGAATCCAAGTGTTTAAGGTATGTAACTTGTGTATTAACACGTGTTATGTACTAAGAATGGATTATTGATGAATATAAGGCATGGTTATGTAGTTTTCACTCGGCAAAGGCTTCGGGAAGGTTGCGTTTGTGTTAGAACTTCAAGAAGGGAGTTTCTAGTTCCCTTTTACGCAAGTTTTATGTTTTGGGGCTATTATGCATACTAGAACATTTGAATGTTCCTGTTCATGCTTGGTATGATGTTGTTTAAGATGTTTACATGTTAGAACATCCTTAGACGCGATAAGTTATGATTGGGTGGAAAACCCTGTAGTTTTCGCGTGAATAGTTTTGATGTACATTAAGATTTTGAATTTTGGGAAGTTTTCGCATGAAAGGTGTAGTTTTCGCGCAATATGCATATTTTCGCGCGACAGGTAGTTCTCGTGTGATTTATAAGTTCTCGCACGACATGTGGTTCTCACGTGAAGAGGTAGTTCTCGCGCGAGATGTTGCTGACGTTGTTAAGTTTTCACATGCTATGCTGTTATGTGTGATGCGTTATCTTTTCGCGTTAAACGACTTTTTAAAACTATATGCTTTATGATGTGACTTTACTTGATATGTATGATTATGTAACACCCGAAAAATTTAAAGAAAAGAAAAGTAAAGAAGAAAAGATAAATAGTCCAAAAGCAAGGGGTTAAAAGTTTGCAAGAGTTAAAGTTTCCCATAATGGGTGTCAAAAGGTAGTAAGGCCACCCATAACCCTCTCTCTCATGCATAATTCGGCTAAAGACCGGGAAAAGGGAACCCCATCCGGTTTTAGAGAGAGAAAGCTCAAGTTCTTTGAAAAGGTGAGATTTCCAGAAGTTTTCTTCTGAATTTTCTGCTGGGTTCGGGCTTATGAACCTATTTTTATGTGTTTTCTTGTGTTGGTAGTTTGTTTTATGTGTTTAGGTGCTAGTTATACTTGTTAGCTCTCGGGTTGTGGTGTTTCACTCGAAAGATGCTAAGAGGTGAGTTCTAGATCCTCTCTTTTACTTGTTTTATATATGTTTGGGGCTGATGTGCATATTACTAGTATTTTTATTAAAAAACCATTATTTTGTTTCATAAAGAAACCGTCTGTCCGTAAAAGATGCTGCTTCAAGTGTATTATATGTTTATGTGTGATGTTTTTTATGTTTTGAAGATGTATCTTGTTAGATCTAAGCTAAGTAGATGATTAACAATGGCATTTGGGAACTAGAAATCATGTAAGTTAAGCTCTAAGTAAATTAGTGGTCCGCTGTGGATGTTGGTCATCCGCTGTGGACACTTTGTCATGAATAAGTTGTCCGCTGTGGATGTTGGTCATCCGATGTGGACACTATCGTATGACTGTGTGTCCGTTGTGGATGTTGGTTATCCGCTGTGGACACTGTCCGCAGAGAACACTTAGAAAGATTTGCCGTCCGCTATGGACTTGTACGTCCACTGTGGACTTTATTCATCCGCTGTACACTTTTAGTTATCCGCTGTGGATGTTATTCATCCGCATTGGACTATGGCCATCCATATTGGACTATGTTCATTCGCTGTGAACACACTTAGTGTTTTACTCATCCGCTATGGACTTTGGCTGTCCGCTGTGGAATTAGGCTGTCCGCTATGGATACTTAGTACTTTAAGCCATCCGTTGTATATGCTACTCATGCGCCGTGAACACTTAGGATTTTCTGAAATTTTGATAATAGAGTTTAAGTGTTAAGGACTTTTGTTTAATGGGTGTTTATGCTTGTTCTATGTTTCTAATGTTTTATTTACCTTCTTTGGGCTGCTTACTACGAATAACTATTACTGTTTCATGATATGTGAATTTAAGGTAATGAAAATTATAAAAGTATTATTCATAATAAGTGGACACAAAGTAATCAATAAGGATAGTGTAACCTAATGAATGTTACCCCCTAGCCCTTATGATGAATGAAAAGCCTTGCAAGCACAATGAATGGAGGTGCACGACCTTATTGTCGTTAGCTCAACTGATGTGCGGCTGTATAGCCAATGAGGAGGCACATCTGGGGTCTAATCCTTGTGATTGACCAAAGTATGATGAATAGAACCCGTATTCATGAGCAGGCTTCGTGCTTAGCAGTGTGGGTCAACTGTCGATGGGTTAGCTTTCATGAGAAACGTTTTCCGACAGGGGTTCGGCATCTGTTGCCAACCAACAATATAGGTTCTTTCTTTATGCAATCCTAGTTAATGAAAGAGAAAGTTAATGAAAGAAAGAAAGATAATGAATCTCTTAATGATTGATTATGTATATTGATGAATGATCTCCAAGTGAAGTTTACAAAAGTTTACTTTCTATATTATTAAACTAGAACTCACTCAGCAATGCTGACTTTTTATATACATATCAGTTGGCAGGTAAGGATGTTGCTGAGGATGGCACGGGGCTGAAACTACTTGGTGAATAGACACTAGCATCCATTTATGCAATTGTGATATTTTTGTCTTGTAATGTAACTAAATATTCTTTTGTAACTCTAAACAACAATGTATTATTTGGCAAAAGTAATCATTAATGCAAGAAATCGTTTTTGGTTAATTTATTCCGCTGCGATTGTTTTCTTATAATAATTTGATTTAAGGTGTTTTTAATAACGAATGATGCTATAAATAACCAATTGTGGGGTCTCCAGGGACGGGGCCTTACATGTTGGTATCAGAGCCAAAGTTTAAGAGAATTGGGTAAATCAATTTTTCAAAACCTAAACTTAAACTGAGAATGGGACCGAATGGAAGGATGCCAGCCCAAGTAGCAATGTGCCCGCAGGTAATTTTTCATAAAGTTAACTGGTATTACGTGCGTGTTCTATTTGAATTATGTGCTCTTAGTAGATTTGAATACTGATGTAGTCAGGATAGGAAATGCTTGGGGGATGAAGAGTAAAGTAAGTGGCTAATCACAAGTGACCACTATAATTAGGGACTTACTATACTTGACATAATCTGAGCTATTACCTTGAATGACTTGTTAGTGTTTGAATCTTATAGGAGGTAGATCTTATGGCGGGTAGGAAATCTGAGAAGACGACCCGAGGCGGTACTCGTGGCGGGCGTACTACCAGGCCACGTGTCACCCGAGCAAAGCTAAGGCTCCCAGACAGATCATGAGGACACGGATCTTCATAGCCACCAAGAGGGTGAAGGGTCAGCCATCCTCAAGTCTACGATAAAGGAAGCTATTGCCGACGAAAGTCTACAACGTCATGCAAAACGTGTTACCTTCAGTGGCGACCGAGGTGTTAAGGGCTGTAAAGGATGGTGAAAATACCAAGGATGCGGGGGAGAAGGAGAAAGCTGATGAAGTGCCATCTAGTCCCAAGGTGGTAATTCATGATGAAGATAGCGAGGAGGAGAAGGAGGCCGCTAAGGGTGCACCTATGGGTGTTTCAGAGGTGCAAACCACCGACCATGATGGTAACGGCAATGCTACTGCTGCTCATCATTGGGTTTGAGAGATGGAGGTAGTCCTAGACATCAGTGAGTGCTAGGAGGATAAAAAGGTGAAGTTTACCTCCCATTCTTTGTTGACTCGGCATTATGCTGGTGGGACAACATTGTCCAAGCTGAGGGGAAACGGTCTGTTGCAAGGATGAGATGGTCGGATTTGAAGGAACTAGTACTGGAAGAGTATTGTCCATATCAGGAGTTGGACAAATTGAGAAGGAGTTCTTGCATTTGGAGGCTGGAAACATGACTCATCAAGATTATACCTCCAAGTTCAATGAACTTTCAAGACTTGTGCAGGATCTAGTAACTCCAGAGTCAAAGAAGATTAAGAGGTACATACAGGGTCTGCTCGTGGATATCAGGAGGAACACGATAGCTTCTAGACTGAGCACTTTTAGGTCTGCAGTAGATTTGGCCAGAAGGCTGTATGATGACAGGGATCCGGTGCCAATTCAGAGGAAGGTTGAGAAGAGTTGAAACAAGAACGGTAATGGGAAGAGATTCAGGGGTGACCACTATGGGATCGGGGAAAAGAAGATGATGATTGACGATCATCACCCAGGATTGAGTAAAGGGAAAACAGAGGGAATTAAGAAGTGTGGGAAGGTTCACATGGATGAGTGTAGAGTGGGGACGAACCGGCATTTTAAGTATGGAGGCGAAGGCCACTATGCTAAAGAGTGCGGGGTACCATGATGTTATCAATGTGGGGAGGTAGGCCACTCTGGCCGAGATTATAAGAAGGGTGGAGCAGGGAGTTCAGGGACTTAGACTATGGGCGAGAAAGGGAGGAGTGAGAGCACCAAAGCTAAGGCAAGGGCATTCAACATGACCCGAGAAGAAGCTAGAGTGGACCCTAAAGTAGTTTCAGGTATGTTTTTGGTAAACCAATTGTATGCTTCTGTGCTCTTCGATTCGGGTGCTAGTAGAAGTTTTGTATCTGCTACCTTTTATCATGAAATACATGGTAAGAATAAGAAGATAGACATGCCCTTCTATGTAGGGACAGCGATAGGAAAGTCTACCAAATTGACTGATATGATAGACGATTGCCTCGTAGAGTTGGATGGTCGTAAGTTTCCTGCTAGATTGTATGTGATGGCCCTATGAGGTTTTGATGTGTTGTTAGGGATGGATTGGTTAGCGGCCTATGAAGCGAACATCGTGTGCCAAAAGAAGACGATTTGTCTGACTGCGCCTGATGGCAGTTTGGTTACGGTACATGGAGACAAGTAGTGCATTACACCGCGAGTAATCTTGATGACCATGTCAGAGAAGTTTATGAGATGAGGGTGTGGTGCTTACCTGGCCTATGTGAAGGATGTTGATGCTACCATTCCTCAACTGTCAGGCGTGCTGGTAGTATGTGATTTCCCTGATGTGTTTCCCGAAGACCTACCAGGGGTACCACCTGACCGCGAGATCGAGTTCCAGATTGATCTGATACCTGGTACCCAACCTGTTGCAAAGGCGCCGTATCATCTCGCTCCCTTTGAGATGAAGGAATTGATGACCCAGTTGCAAGAGTTGTTAGATAAGGGATTCATCCGACCGAGTATCTCTCCCTGGGGTGCTCCGGTCTTGTTTGTAAAGAAGAAGACGGTAGCATGAAGATGTGCATAGACTACCGTGAGTTGAACAAGTTAACCGTGAAGAACCGGTACCCACTACCGAGGATTGATCACTTGTTTGATCAGCTCCAAGGCGCCAGCTAGTTCTCAATAATAGACCTTCGATCTGGTTATCATCAGCTAAAAGTTAAAGAACAGGATATCCCAAAGACCACGTTTCGAACATGATACAGGCATTACGAATTCCTCGTTATGTCTTTCGGTTTAACCAACGCGCCAGCTGCTTTTATGGATTTGATGAATCGGGTGTGTCGGCCGATGTTGGATAAATTAGTGATTGTGTTTATCGATGATATCCTGATTTATTCGAAGAGTGAAGAAGAGCATACCAGTCACATTTGTGAGGTATTGGAGATGCTTAGAAGAGAGAAGTTGTATGCTAGTTCTCCAAATGCGCGTTTTGGTTGCGGGAAGTTCAGTTTTTGGGTCATGTGGTTAATTCTGAAGGGATTATGGTGGAGCTGGAAAAGGTGGAGGCGGTTATGCAATGGAAGACTCCAAAGACGCCATCTGAGATCCGCAGTTTCTTGGGGTTGGCGGGCTACTACAGAAGGTTCATCCAAGACTTCTCCAAGATAGCTTCACCATTGACCAAATTGACCCGCAAGGATATGAAGTTAGTATGGGGTGAAGAGCAGGAGAATGCTTTCGAAGAGTTAAAGACAAGATTGACTCAAGCTCCTGTCTTGACGTTACATGAAGGGAATGAAGACTTGGTGGTCTATTCGGATGCTTCTTATTCAGGATTGGGTTGCGTGCTGATGCAACGGGGAAGGGTTATAGCCTATGCGTCCTGACAGTTGAAGATTCATGAGGCTAACTACCCTGCTCATGACTTGTAGTTGGTGGCTGTGGTCTTTGCATTGAAGATTTGGAGGCACTACCTGTACGGGACGAAGTGCACCATCTTCACTGATCACAAAAGCTTGAAGTACTTCTTCAAGAAAAAGGATCTTAACATGAGACAAAGAATATGGTTAGAGTTGATCAAGGATTACGACTGTGACATCCACTATCATCCTGGTAAGGCGAATGTGGTAGCCAATGCCCTTAGTCGAAAGGAGAGTCCGGACCGATTCGGGTGAAGGCTTGCCAGCTAGTTGTGACGCCAGATGTTATGGGTCAAGTCAGGGAATTCCAAGATAAGGCATTAAAGGATGATAGGATCAACTCTGAATGAATGAAGGGGTAGGTGATGGATTTAGGGGAGAACACTCTTGGCGTTAAAACCCGTTTAGGGCGGATGTGGATTCCTCGTTATGGGGAGCTGAGGGGAAGGATCATGGATGAGGCTCATAAAAGACGGTATTCCATCCATCCTGGTGCTACGAAAATGTATCATGAGCTAAAGAAGAATTATTGGTGGCCAGGATGAAGCGTGACGTGGTGGAGTACGTGAGTAAGTGCCTGACCTGTTTACAAGTGAAGGCGGAAAATCAGAAACCATATAGGAAGATCCAACTCTTGGATATACCTAAATGGAAATGGGAAACACATCACCATGGACTTCATCACAAAGTTGCCTTGCACTGCGAGAGGATGTGATACAATTTGGGTGATCATAGACCGCCTGACGAAGAGTGCACACTTTTTGCCAATCCGAGAGACTTACTCATTGAAAAGGTTTGCAGAGCTGTTCATCAAGGAGATTGTAACTCGTCATGGCGTGCTGATGTCTATTGTTTCTGATAGGGACACCCGGTTCACGTCCAAGTTATGGAAGAAATTTCATGACGCGATGGGGACGAGGTTACACATTAGCATAGCTTATCACCCTTAGACAGACGGTCAATTAGAATGGACCATTCAAACCTTGGAGGATATGCTCCGGGCATGCATTATTGACTTTGGTGGAAGTTGGGATGAACACCTACCGTTGAAAGAGTTCTCCTACAACAATAGTTATCATGCTAGTATAGGCATGCCACCATTCAAAATGTTGTATGGGAGAAGATGCAAAACCCCAGTGTGTTGGTGTGACACCGGGCAGAAAGAGTTGGGAAGCATCGAGATCATTGAAGCCATGTCGGAGAAGTTGGAAAAGATCAAGGCCTTCATGAAGGCAGCAAAGGACCGGCAATTGTCCTACGCTGATAAAAGAAGGAGGCCAATTGAATTCCAAGTGGGAGATAAGGTGATGTTGAAGGTATCTCCTTGGAAAGGAATTATCAGGTTCCGCAAGCGAGGAAAGTTGTGCCCTAGGTATATTGGGCCATTCAAAATCATATCTAGAGTTGGTGAAATGGCATATAGGTTGGAACTTCCCGATGAGCTGCATAGAAATCCTACATTCCATGTATCTCACTGTGCTTGGTGGATGGTGATGTTGTTGCTCCTCTTATGGACATTGAGGTTGATGAAAGGTTGAGTTATGTGGAACAACCAGTGGCTATATTGGATCGAAAGGAGAAACGGTTAAGGAATAAAGTGATTGGCCATGTAAAAGTGTAATGGAAACATCATAAGGGATCGAAAGCCACTTGGGAATCGGAGGAAGAAATGAGATGGCACTACCCAGATCTCCTTAAGGAGTAACAGGTTTCGGGGACGAAGCCTATATAAGGGGGGTAGACTTGTAACACCCGAAAAGTTTAAAGAAAAGAAAAGTAAAGAAGAAAAGATAAATAGTCCAAAAGCAAGGGTTAAAAATGTGCAAGAGTCAAAGTTTCCCATAATGCGTGTCAAAAGGTGGTAAGGCCGCCCATAGCCCTCTCTCTCATGCATAATTCGGCTAAAGACTGGGAAAAGAGAACCCCATCCGTTTTAGAGAGAGAAAGCTCAAGTTCTTCGAAAGGTGAGATTTCCAGAAGTTTTCTTCTCGATTTTCTGCGCGGGTTTGGGCTTATGAACCTATTTTATGTGTTTTTCTTGTGTTGGTTATTTGTTTTATGTGTTTAGGTGCTAGTTATACTTGTTAGTTCTCGGGTTTCTGGTGTTTCACTGGAAAGCTACTACGAGGTGAATTCTAGATCCCCTTTTTTACTTGTTTTATATATGTTGGGGTTGATGTGCATATTACTAGTGTTTTATTAACAAAATCGTTATTTTAGTTCATAAAGAAACCGGCTGTCCATAAAAGATGCTGCTTCAAGTGTATTATATGTTTATGTGTGATGTTTCTTATGTTTTGAAGATGTAACTTGTTAGATCTAAGCTAAATAGATGATTAACAATGGCATTTGGGAACTAGAAATCATGTAAGTTAAGCTCTAAGTAAATTAGTGGTCCGCTGTGGATGTTGATCATCCGCTATGGACACTTTGTCATGAATAAGTTGTCCATTATGTAGTTGGTCATCCATTGTGGACACTATAGTATGACTGTGTGCTCCGTGGATGTTTGTTATCCGCTGTGGACCACTGTCCGCTGAGAACACTTAGAAAGATTTGTCGTCCGCTGTGGACTTTATTCATCCGCTGTACAATTTTAGTTATCTGTTATGGATGTTATTCATCCTCATTGGACTATGTTCATCCGTATTGGACTATGTTCATCTTCTATGAACACACTTAGTGTTTTACTCATCCGCTGTGGACTTTGGTTGTCCGCTGTAGACTTAGGTTGTCCGCTGTGGACTCTTGGTTGTCGCTGTGACTTAGTTGTCCGCTGTGGATACTTAGTACTTTAAGCCATCCGCTGTATATACTACTCATGCGCCGTGAACACTTAGGATTTTCTAAATTTTGGAAATAGAGTTTAGTGTTAAGAACTTATGGTTAATGGGAGTTTTGCTTGTTCTATGTTTCGAATGTTTTATTAACCTCTTTGGGCTGCTTACTACGAATAATATTACTGTTTCATGATATGTGAATTTAAGGTAATAAAAGTTATAAAAGTATTATTCATAATAAGTGGACACAAAGGAATAAAAGAAGGATAGTGAACCTAATGATGTTACCCCCGGGCCCTTATGATGAATGAAAAGCCTTGCAAGCACAATGAATGGAGGAGCATGACCTTGTTGTCGTTAGCTCAACTTATGTGCGGCTGTATGGCCCATGAGGATACACATCTGGGTCTAATCCTTGTGATTGACCAAAGTATGATGAATGGGACCCGTATTCATGAGAAGGCTTTGTGCTTAGCAGTGTGGGTCAACTGTCGATGGGTTAGCTACCATGATAAACGTTTGCCGACAGGGGTTCGGCATCTGTTGCCAACCAACAATGTAGGCTCTTGCTTTGTGTAATCCTAGTTAATGAAAGAGAAAGATAATGGAAGAAAGAAAGATAATGAATCTCTTAATGATTGATTATGTATATTGATGAATGATCACCAAGTGAAGTTTACAAAGCTTACTTTCTATATTATTAAACTAGAACTCACTCAGCAACGCTAACTTTTTATATGCATATCAGTTGGCAGGTAAGTATGTTGCTGAGGATGGCATGGGGCTGAAGCTACTTGGTGAATAGAGACTGGCATCGATTTATGAAATTATGATATTTTTGTTTGTAATGCAACTAAATATTCTTTTGTAACTCTAAACAATGATGTATTATTTGGCAAAGTAATCATTAATGCAAGAAATGGTTTTTGGTTAAATTTTTGCGTTGTGATTGTTTTCTTATAATAATATAATTGAAGGTGTTTTTAATAATGAATGATGCTATGAATAAACCAACTGTGGGGTCTCCAGGGACGGGGCCTTGCAGATTACGTAAGTAAAGTATTACGTAATGAAAGTGAAAGATACGATGATGAAAGTGGAACGTAATGAATGAATGAAAGTCTTGCAAGCAAATTGAAAGGAGGTTCAGAACTATTGAGAGGTTGTTAGCTCAACTGTGTGCGGTTTAGCTAACCCATGAGGATGTACACAGGGGTAGTCTTTGTGTGATCAAGACGTACGAAAACGGGATCCTTGTCGCTTGACCCCAAGACGGAAGTTGCTTTGTGCACAATGATGGGGCGTAGCCTATGACAGGATCTAGATTAAAATTGAAAGAACAAAAGAAAGTACGAAAATGAACGATTATGAACGATGATGTTAAGATAATAATAATTATTATCAAGATGTACGTACGATGTGTGATCATGAATGAAAGTAAAGGCTATTTTTACCGAAAAGAAAGTATTTTTATAATATAAAATAAAACTCACTCAGCATAGCTGACTTTTGTAGCATAATAGTTGGCAGGTAGTCGTTTGATGCTGGGAGGTGCAGGCATGGATGCATAAGCTACTGGGAATGATTTGCGTCTGGCATCCACAATTTTTGGAAATGATTGTTGTATTAACAAAAATTTTGAGATGTAACGAATGATTTGATGTATTGACACTATTTTAATCATGAATGAAAATTTTAATTCTGCTGCAAATGATGTTTTTTAATGTATTATGCGATACAACAACCAATAGACACACCACACACACACACACACACACACATATATATAATATATATATATATAATATACATTACTATATATATTGAGTAAATTACACGGATCGTCCCTGAGATTTGATTAAATTTCCCCGTTCGACCCTGAGATTGAAAAATTACAGGTTTAGTCTAAGGTTTGAAAAAAATAACCCGTTTTGTCAATGGGTCTAGCGGCCATTAATTAATTTCGTTAGCTGGCTAAAAATGACCATTTTCCCTTTTTCTTCCTCATTTAACCCTATCTCAAGCACCATAACTCCACCACCTGGTTCACTTGAACAATTTACATCAAATTTCAATTAAAAAACCAAATCATATCACAAGTACTTCACACCTAAGATACAACAACCAAACTCAAAATCCATAATCCATACCCCACCTTAGTTAACCCAAAATCAAGAACTAAAACTAACAATGAGATCGTAACTGTAAGGCCCCTTCTCGGGACGCTTACAGCTGGACCGTCATCGCATAAATATTTAAAACAAACATTACTTTTGCAGTGGAATTTAAAAAATTCATTATAATAAAAAAATTCATCATATCATAAATCGTTTACATATCACAATACAACGTCATATCAAAATGTGGATGCCAGACTCAAAACGTCCCAGTAGCGTAGCATGCATGCCAGAACTCCTCAGCATCAACAAAATACCTGCCAACTATTAGCATACAAAGAGTCAGTGACGCTGAGTGAGTCCTAGTTTTATAAATAAATACTTTACTTTCCTTAAAACCAAACCTTCGTAATCGTATGCGATCACACATCATACATACACATTGATAATATTATTATTATCTTCATTATCGTTCATTCGTACATTTCGTACATTCATCATTATCTTTCACTTCAATCTGGATCCTGTCTCATGCAATACCCCCAACTCATGCCCGAAGACCGATACGATACCGGGGTACGCGATAAGGACTCGGGTCAATCTCATCGATTGAATCCCTTACGAGTATTTTTGTGAGAACACAGTCACTCACCTCAACCTTGGCATACAAGTCTTTTGTGACAACACAGTCACTCACCTCAACCTTGGCTTACGAGTCTTTTATGACAACATAGTCACTCACCACAGTCTTGCTTGCAAGACTTCTATTACGTTCCACTTTTCATTATTATTATCTTTCACTTCGTTACATAATACTTTACGTTCATTCATAGCCATACATCAAACCACGTAAAGTCATACATCATACATAACGTAAAATATAACATAATACATATGTTTTGGAAACGGTTTAACGAAGAAAGATAACACACACACACACACAACATAAACCACATCACAATATCATGCATGCATCAAGCATAAGCCAACACAACACCAAGGAACCTATCTCAAACATCACCTCTTAAAGCCCCTAAGAAAACCCCAAGTCCAAAACTAGGCACAACATAACATTCTAGGCACATCAGCATGAAATTCTAAGTGTAAACAGCCTGGGAGCATGGGAACTATTGGGTGTACCATCTATACTTAGATATTTTCGCACCTTCTGGGCACATGAACCACTGTTCATGCGCACCACCTACACTTGGCGCATGGGCACTATGTAGGCGCATCGCCAACACTTAGCCGCCTGGAAACTATCAGGGCGAATGGCTACTATTTGGGCGCACCACCTTTGGCGCATGAGGACACTTGGGCGCATGAGCAACACAGACTCATGACCACATTCTGGGAGCATGAGGGTCAGTTAGGCACATCAACACTTAACCAAAATTCAGTTAGGAGCATGGGAACATTCTGAAAATACCTAAACTGCCAAAAACATCCGAAAGACATTCTAGCACTACCCAAGCACAGATCTAACATTCTAAGACCCTTAAAACATGCTAACAACAATTCTAACCCCAAACAACCTCTAAAACCTTATCAAAACTAAAACCACAGAACATCATTCGAATAACAACAAGCATACACATACGGTTCCTTTTAAAATGTTTGCTTAGTATGCATAACAGCCCCAAAACTTTGAAAAACCAGTAAAAGAGGGTCTAGAAACTCACCTGAAGCAGATCTTCAAACCAGTACTTCCACTTGCGATTGCAGCTTCAAATTCCCGAGAACAACTCCTTAGCAGCTTCTTCTCTCTCTTCTCTCTTTAGAACCGAGAGTTCTTCTCTCTTCTTTCTTCTTTTCTTCTTTTGGCTGAGAGTAGAAAGCAGAACAAGCTTGGCATGGGCGACCATGCCTTAAAAGTGAAACTTTTGACTTTTTGGTGTACTATTTACACTTTACATCCCTTATCTTTGCCCCTTCTTTTAAATAAAATTTGGGGTGTTACAAGTCCACTCCCCTTATATAGGTTTCGTCCCCGAAACCTGTCGCCTCTCGAACAGTTACGGGTAATGCTGTCTCACCTCTTCCTTGATCTTACACGTAGGCTTAGTCCCCTTCTGGGCTCCACTGTACTTGTACAAGTGAAACCACCATTCTCCTTAGCCCTTCTTTTCCTTTTATCATATATGACTCTCAGTTGCTCCACGTAGTTGAATCGTTCATCAATCTCAATATTCTCTAGTGGATGATCATATCCCCATCAGTTGAGCACTTTCTTAGACGAGATACATGGAACATCAGATGCGTTCCACTTAACGCATCGGGTAGCTCCAGTCGACATGCCACTTCTCCTACCTGAGCAACAGTTCAGATTAGTCCTTTACATCTTAGTATTAGCTTCCCTTGCTTTCTGAATCAAGTGATCTCGTTTTCCAAGACGAGACTTCATCGTTACTCCACCGCCGTAGATCGGCACCGAACTCCTTTCTGGCGCGGTTGCTCAAACCACCTTCTTGCAACACTCGGTGTTTGCTTAATAGGCTACTAGCCAATCCTTCTGAAGGCGCACGTCTATCCATCATGTCTGTCCTGAACACCTTAGCAGGAAACACGCGCTCTCTTAATTCTATCACACAATCTTCTAGGGCATCTGGAAACATTGTGGACTTACTAGTAGCAATTTCTACATTGAAACCTCATTGATCTTCCTACTCCTAATGTGTAACTTAACACAAAGGCAGCATGAACGAAACTACTACTAGCACCATAATCAAAGCACAAGGCACAAATTTAAATTACCAGAAACGTACCTGACATCAAGTCGAAGTCCGCACTAGCCTCCTCCTGGTCATAGAGAATGCTCTGAACTTCATCCTCTGTTCTCCTTCCTTGCATCGGAGCTCTGTGCTCTCGACTTCTTGCAATTTCTGCTCATGTGTCCAGTCTCGCCGCAGTCGTAACATTTAGCCATGTGACAATTCCTCGCCCTGTGGCCCTCTCTTCCACACTGGAAACAGACGCTAGATCCCCATCTGCACTCCCCCGCGTGGCCTCTACCATACTTCTTGCATACCTCTACCCTCTCTGTAATCCTCTTCCGATCATCGAACCTCATCGTCTTACCTCCAGCCACAAATTCACCATCATCATTATCCCACCTTCCGCTCCCACTCTTAACATAACTCCGCTCCTCCTCCACATCCATCATCGCCACTGCCTCTCGCTCGTCATACAACCTCCCCGCCAAGTCAACCATTGACCTAAACGTCCCTGGCTGGGCAGCGATCAGATGTCTGCAGATGTCTGCTGGCAAACCTTGAGTATACCTTTTGATCTTTCGTGACACAGGCATCACCTGATCTGGCACCAGCCTTGCCATCTCGTTGAACTTTGTGGTGTACTGTTGGTGAGTCATCGTTCAACCCTCTAGCCGCAGGAACTCCTTCTCAACTTTGTCAAGCTTTCTATGAGGGCAAAACTCCTCGATTACCAACCTCTTCAGCTCCTTCCACCTCATCCTCCAGATTGCCCTGGTGCCCTCAGCCTGAACAATGTTGTCCTACCAGCACAAGGCTGAATCCACAAATGAGTGGGTAGCAAACTTCACTTTCTGATCCCCGCGGCACTTGCTAATGTCAAGTACCGCCTCCATCTCTCTCACCCAACATTGTACAGCAGCAGCACTCCCATTTCCATCAAACACAGGAGGCCTACACCTTTGGAATGCTCCATAGATGCATCCTTTCACAGTCTCCTGCACCGCTTCCTCCTCCTCAATGCCACTGGAGACAACCATGTCAGCATCGGGTTGCTCCATACCCCTAGAACCTCTAGCTTCACCTCTGCGTCATGCGGTTCTCCTCCTCTCACTCTCCTTCTTCTCATCCTCCTTCATAGCTCTAATGACATCGGTCACTACAGTCGGTAGAATCGTCTGCATGACTTGTTGGACTTCCTCTGCTACTGCTTCCTTCATTGAGGCTCTCAGATTAGCACTCCCGTCCTCACCGTCCTGGTGACGAAGCGCTGGCTCATCAGGAGCCATCTCAGCAGTCTTAGCTCTGCTCCTCGTGAAACGCGACCTAACACCACGTCCACCATGACCTCCACCTCGCGAAGCCTCAGAAGACCTACCACCAGCCATCTAAACACTACAAGACTCAAACACCAACACGGTCAATCAAGGTAATAGCTCAAGTTATGTCAAGTATAGTAAGTCCCTAATCACAGTGGCCAGTTGTGTTTAGCCACTTACTTTACTCTTCATTCCCCAAGCATTTACTATCCTGACTACATCAGTATCTAAATCTACACAAAAGCACACGAGCCACATAACATGAACACATAATATCGGTTAACATTTACTTACATAAAACCCTTTTACATAAAACTTTTACCTGCAGGCATGTAGCTACTAGTACTGGCATCCCTTCCCTTTCGTCCCATTCGCAGTTTAAGATTAGGTTTTTTTTGAAAATATTTACCCATTCTCTTAAACTTTAGCTCTGATACCAACTTGTAAGGCCCCGTTCCAGGGACGCTTACAGCTGGACCGTCATCGCATAAATATTTAAAACAAACCTTACTTTTGCAGCGGAATTTAAAAACTTTCATTTATAATTAAAAACATATCATCATAATACATAAATCGTTTACATATCACAATACAACGTCATATCAAAATGTGGATACCAGACTCAAAACGTCCCAGTAGCGTATGCATCCATGCCTACAACTCCTCAGCATCAACAAAATACCTGCCAACTATTATGCATACAAAGAGTCAGTGACGCTGAGTGAGTCCTAGTTTTATAAATAAAATACTTTACTTTCCTTAAAACCAAAACCTTCGTAATCGTATGCGATCACACATCATACATACACATTGATAATATTTATTATTATCTTCATTATCGTTCAATTCGTACATTTCGTACATTCATCATTATCTTTCACTTCAATCTGGATCCTGTCTCATGCAATACCCCCAACTCATGCCCGAAGACCGATACGATACCGGGTACGCGATAAGGACTCGGGTCAATCTCATGGATTGAATCCCTTATGAGTATTTTGTGAGAACACAATCACTCACCTCAACCTTGGCATACAAGTCTTTTGTGACAACACAGTCACTCACCTCAACCTTGGCTTACTAGTCTTTTATGACAACACAGTCACTCACCTCAGTCTTGCTTGCAAGACTTCTATTACGTTCCACTTTTCATTATTATTATCTTCACATCGTTACATAATACTTTACATTCATTCATAGCCATACATCAAACCACGTAAAGTCATACATCATACATAACGTAAAATATAACATAATACATACGTTTAGGAAATGGTTAACGAAGAAAGATAACACACCACACACACACAACATAAACCACATCACAACATCATGCATGCATCAAGCATAAGCCAAGACAACACCAAGGAACCTATCTCAAACATCACCTCTTAAAGCCCCTAAGAAAACCCTAAGTCCAAACCTAGGCACAACATAATATTCTAGGCGCATCAGCATGAAAATTCTAAGTGTAAACAGCCTGGGCGCATGGGAACTATTTGGGCGCACCATCTATACTTAGACATTTTCACACCTTCTAGGTGCATGAACCACCGTTCAGGTGTACCACCTACACTTGGGAGCATGGGCACTCTAGGCGCATGGGCACTATGTAGGCGCATGGCTAACACTTAGCCGCCAGGACACTTTCAGGGCGTATGGCTACTATTTGGGCGCACCACCTTGGGCGCATGAGGACCCTTGAGCACATGAGCAACACAGACTCATGACCAACATTTTGGGCGCATGAGGGTCAGTTAGGCGCATAACACTTAACCACAATTCAGTTAGGCGCATGGGAACATTCTGAAATACCTAAACTGCCAAAAACATCCAAAAGGCATTCTAGCACTACCCAAGCACGGATCTAACATTCTAAGGCCCTTAAACATGTTAACAACAATTCTAACCCCAAACAACCTCTAAAACCTCATCTAAACTAAAACCACAGAACATCATTCGAATAACAACAAGCATACACATATGGTCTAGAAACTCACCTGAAGCAGATCTTCAAACCAGGTACTTGCACCTGCGATTTCAGCTTCAAATTCCCGAGAAGAACTCCTTAGCAGCTTCTTCTCTCTCTTTCTGTCTCTAGAACCGAGAGTTCTTCTCTCTTCTTTCTTCTTTTCTTCTTCTGGCCGAGAGCAGAAAGCAGAACAAGCTTGGCATGGGCGACCATGCCTTAAAAGTGAAACTTTTGACTTTTTGGTGTACTATTTACACTTTACACCCCTCATCTTGCCCCTTCTTTTAAATAAAATTTGGGGTGTTATAGTAACATAATCAGATTAACAAAAACCATAAAGATACAAAACTTTGCCTTGAAACCGATATGCTTATTGGTCTTATTCGTCAACTGAAGCGATGAATTGACCTGTTTATTCAATTCAACTAATTCATCGAACAAAAACAAAACAAAGCTCATCAATTAGATTTGAATAATGAAAACATACGAACCAGTTAGAGTTTGAATTGAATGATGCGATCCGATCGAATTACAAGGGAATTTGAGTTCTAAAGGATCAATGCTGATGAGTTCCCCCAACTCATTTCTTCAATCGATGCAGAATTCGATCACTGAATAGGAAATTTGGGCGAATTGTTTGTTGATCTTGTATTGAAAGAGAGAGTTTGAAATGGGTTGGTGAGGTTTGTAAAAGGTACGAAATGAAGTGATCGATGATGGTGAAGATTGACTTATGACAAATATTTCATTTTTACTATGATGGTGGAAGATGTGGTGGAGTGGTGGTGGTATGGTGGTGGTGGTTGAGATGGGGATGAATGAGGAAGAAAAAGGGCAAAATGGTCATTTTGCATCCAGTTAACGGAATTAGTTAACAGCTGTTAGACCCAGGGACGAAACGTGTTATTTTTTTCAAACCTTAGGATTAAACTGTAATTTTTCAATCCCATAAACAAAATGTGAAGTTTGAGCAAACCTTAGGGACGATCGGTGTAATTTACTCAATATATATATATATATAATATATATATATATATATATATCAATGTTGTTCAGCATTATATTTTTTAATTTTCATCATTTTAAAAAAACACAATAACTAACAAAAAAAACATAATAAGCTTCACTAAAGACATAATAACGATATATGAGCATAAAATATAAAAAAAATTATTATCTTTTAATATAACAATATTGTACTCGTTTAAAAGATAATAACGTTCGTTTTTATGGTGTAATTTTTACAAAAAAGTTATATCGTACATACAAGTTATGAACATCTAAAAGAACGAGGGAACTTGCAAAAAGTTAACAAAATTGTCTATTATTAAAATGTTCATTTAACAAACTTTTCTCTACAATTTAATTTTAACAATTAATTAATGAGATTAACAGGTAAGATTACTTTTTATACTTTTTAGTTTTAGTGTGCTTTTTATTTAAACCTTTTATATACTCATATTATTATCTACATACAACATATATATATATATATATATATATATATATATATTATATATTATATATAGGGAGAGATCCCTTGAAAACCATGTTATAAATGAAAACCAGGGGTTACATATATGTAAGTACGTGTTACAAATGTACAACTAAGAGTTACGTATATGTAGGGATTATGGATATGTAAGTACGTGTAACCAAGTCTACAACTAAGAGTTACGTACATTTAACTCATACAAGTTACGTATACGTAAGTCGTTTCATCATCATCGTCGTTCTTTGAAATTTAAACTAAAAATATATAATGACCTCAAAAAATAAGTTTGAAGTATACCCAAATATACTTTAAATAATTAAAAATTTATATCAATTATAAATTATATGATTAGATAGTGGTGGTTTTTATGATTTTTAATTATAAACATGGTTTTTATTTGATCCCTCTTCTATATATATATATATATATATATTATATTATTATATTATATATATATATATATATATATAATATATATATATATATATATATATATATATATATATATATATAGGCGAGAGTTCTAATGAAAACCATGTTATAATTAAAAACTAAGAATACCACTTTTTCACCTTGATTATTTTGATCTATGGTTGAGATTAATTAGTGGTATTTTAGTAATTTAATTAGAGATTGTGATTATTTAATAAGACTTTAGGGCATAATTGGAAGAAAACAAAATAATTAATTTGCTAACCACAACATATAATTAATTTAGGTTAGTACCCCGTGTAATACATGGGTTGAATAATTTAAATATTAAATAATCAGTAATAAAAATTTAAAAATTATAAAATATGTATGAAAATAAAATATGATTATACTTAGGTATAAATAGTTACTTTAAATAAATACTTAAATTTTTCTTAAATTTTGTTATTGAAAAAAATTATGGTTTTTAAATATTTTGTTTTAAGAAAAATGATTAAAAAAGTTCATTGTATTCTGTATTTTATAAAACTTTTATTTTAAAAACTGTATTTTTAATTAAAAAATAAGTTTTTAATTTATCGAACTATACATTTTTTAAATTGAAAATAGTATGAATAATATAATTAGTATTCAATATTATTATTAATAATAGAAAGAAATGAGAAAGTTAGTATGATAGGCTCTTAGTTTTATTTTTATAGATAGATAGATAGACAGACTGACAGATAAACAGACAGACAGATAGATAGGCTAAAAACTTATTCATTAAACGGATTATAATTAGTAATAAGCACGAAGACTCAAAGTATGATATTTTAATGTTAGATATGATTAAAATTATATATACCTAATAGTTTAAGAAATAAAACAATTATACTATTTTTTAACTCTCTTATCTAAATAGTTTTATTTTTAAACATTCGTTTTAAGATTTTTTTATAAAAATTATATTTTATAAAAGTCTTGTTTTTTAAAAACACTAGTTTGTATTTATTCTATTTGTTTTATTAAGAATTTTTTTAGAAAATGTTTACCCTGTTTATACTTTTTTTAAAGCAGGACCGATTTAAATAATTTTGTTTCAAAAAGGTTTAGTGTTTTAGAAAAATTCATATCATATAAAAAAATATTATTTCTATTTTAATAAAAAGATATGATTTTAATTTCCTTAATAAATCATTTTAAAAAAGATAGCTTGATTTTAAAAATTCTAGATAAGAGAGAGAAATGTAGTAATTAATAAAATTAATATTTAAAAAGAGAGATAATTAGTTTGAGTGTGATGATTTAGTATAGGTTGGACTCACCATAGTTGTTAGGATTATTTTCTCTTTTATGTAATAGGTTAAATGTTAGTTTATTTCCATATATTTTGTATTTCTATAGTTTCACTGACCCAGCGAAACTACGAGCGAACCTACAGTTTCGCTCGTAGTCAGCTGTCCTAGGTCACCCAGCGAACTGTATTTCACTGCCGGGTGAATCTAGTTGATGATCAAGACAGTTTCGCTATCCAGCGAAACTGTCAGCGAAACTAACTTTGCTTATATATTGTCATGTTCTATCATTGTAAGCAAGTTTTGCAAAACCCTAATACTTGAATATTATTGTTGCAACTCTGTGTTTTCAGCCAAAAGCCTATTGTCATTACTTTTGAGCCTTTATTTATTGATTATTGAATAGATTCGAAACTTATCCATTATGTTATTGTGAGTATTGTGTTGATTCAGAGGGATTTCTAAGTTTATTCATCAATTGCACTGTTATATCGATCACAAGGATCAACAATTTGGTATCAGAGCCATTGTGCTCTTGATTGGTTGAGTTTTGTGTATTTTTGAGCTTAAAATCACTGTTCCATTCAATAATGTTCTGATATGCTTGTTTTGATATGGAAATTGATTGAGGCTTGTTCGTATTTGGTGTGGGAAGCTATAGAAATCATCAGATCTCAAATTCATTGAGATTTGGATGAGTTTGAGTTGATTTAGTGCTAAAAAAGTTTTTCAGTTACATTGGACGAAACTAGAGTTCTTCCAGCGAAACTGCCCTTGATTCAGCGAAACTACATAATTTGTGGTTTTTGGATCTGGTTTCTTTGCCTCGGCGAAAGTACCTCATTTTGAACGAAAAGTCACCTTTTTGATTGCCAAAGCAAGTGAAAGTGCTGCCGAAATTGTCCTCAGAACGAAAGTTCTACTAGTTTCAGCGAAACTGTCGTCAAAACTAGAGTTTCTAAGCACTCATTCGAGCGAAACTGCTGTTCAACTTCCAAGCGAATCTACTAGCGAATTTATCAGCGAATTTAGAGATTCTTTAGTGAAATTAATACTGTTTAAAAAATAACATCCACCAATATCACCATTTCTGACTTTGAGAGTGTTGCACCCAATAGGCCACGAGGCTTATAAATGGTGATAACTTTGAGGACTGGAAATGATGTTTAAAAGCTTTTTTTATTATACTGATCATAATCAATGGGAGTCAATAGTAAATGGTCCACACACTCCAACTGTCACTATTGGTCAAGTTACCTCACCAAACACCGATCCATCAACCTTTACTGAATGAGACCTCAAGCTAAACAATCATGATCAGAAAGGTTTCGGGGCTTTAACCTTATGTTTTCATAAGACATCTACAATTGTTTTGCTGAACACAAGAATGAAAAATCATTGTATGATTCTCCGTGTGAATTTTATAATGGAAATGAAGATCTAAAGAAGGACAAGAAAGCCCAGCTGAAAAGGAGTTCAATTCATTCGTAAGACACAAGAATGAAGCCTTAAGGATATTACCAATCGATTTTTGTCTATCTCAAGCACTTTAAAAAATATGATGAACAGTTGGGTAAGCATGAACAAGTTACTAAGCTCTTGGATTCTCTTCCACTGCAATGGAGCTTGCAAGTCAGGATCTTGAAGCAGGAAAGAAACTTTGCTGATTATAAACTCATGGATGTCATCAACAAATTGAAATTTTTGATTTAGATGTGAAAAGGAAGGAATACAATCAATCCATGATGCCAGCCACAGTATATCCATAAAATGTTGCATTGATCTCATCCGTTGCAAAACTCGTCCATGTATGGTCAGCTTATGGGGTTCTACGGGATATGGCATATCAAACAAGTCTGGTGGTGGATCTATAAAGTGTTTGTTCATGCTCAAAGACATATGTCACATGTTCAAATTCGATTTGACACAATGGCATTATTTGGAATGTTTGTACAAGCTATGAGCTTTGGTACGGGGGAGCTGAAGGGAAAGGAATGACTATTGAAGACATGTATCAGGTGGATCCTGAGACTTAGAGGAACTGATATCCAATGGCAGATGGCCATGCTAACATTGCATGCAGAAGATTCATGGAAGAACTGGAAGGAGGAATTTTGGCAATCAAAATTAAAACTCTAAACTTGGTTTTGATAAGTCAAAATTAAGATGCTTTAATTGCAAACAGCTGGGGCACTTTAAAAGAGAATGTCCATCTCCTATCATCACTAAACCAGGAACTTCTAGAACTTCCAAAGTATTTCGATCATCGACAAGGAAGAAGCCAAGACAAGAAGTAACAACACTCATTTCAAACTTGATTGGTGTGCTGAGATTAAGAAACAGAAGAAGAAATCAATCATGCTCTAGTGGCTGGGGTGGTGAACAGTGATGTGCAGTATATGGAGGACTTTGATCCTTCAGGGAGTCAAGGGTGATATTCAAGAAGAAGCTATTTGTGAAAGTGGTAAGCGACAGGTTCAAGTTGAAGAGTGAATGAGATGAGAAAGTCAAGGAAGAAAAATGTATTATGAGTATGTTGAAGAGAAAGTGAAGTTTGTAAAGCTGAGGAGTTCGGGAAACAACAACAAGTAAAGTAAGTGAGTGAAGGTGGATGTCTGTAATCAACAAAAGAAAGAGGAAAAGTGAAGCTGAGGAGACCAGGAAGAGAAAGCATTAGAGGAAGAAGAATGCAAGAAGAACACTCCGGTCTGTCATGCGAAAAGCCCTAGCTGCTGAAAAGTAGTTATGGGTCTCCCTTATGAGGTAATTCAAGACATGTGTTCTCCTCCATGCAAAATCCATTTATTATGGTTTATAAAGCTAACAAATTATTGTTAGAAAATGAAAAAGAATTAAAACAAATAAATAAGGAATTTAAAACAAATGAGTCTAAATATTTTGTCAAGTTAAATGAAGACTTTAAAGGAAAATGAGCATTTAAAAGAAATCTTCGAAGAACGTTGAAATAAATGCTTTAACTGAACATCTAGCGCTTGCTGAATTTGAAACAAGCAAATAAAACTAAACTTGAAAAGTGGACAATTTCTGGGATGAAACATGAGGAGCTTTGTAAGAACCACGGGGGCTAGAATTAAGACTGGTTTGGGAAGAAAAACCATTCATGTTTATCCTCCTCCAAGTAGTTATTGTTATTCTCCTATGCCTATACCTCATCCAACTAATGAATTAATTCAGAAGGTTAATAGCAGTTGTATGCAGGTTTAGAAGGAGTGAATTATAAGGGATTCGAGAGAATATGATTATGGTGCAAGTAGTGGTC